>JAVYIG010003694.1:0-185911 GCA_035222895.1 Strongylocentrotus droebachiensis
GCCGAAACAAGGAAAGCTAATATTCGCTTGCTTTAAATAATAATATTTCCAAAGACAATGTTTGTATATGTTCGTTAAAAGAAAGATACGTTGCCGTCCTATATGTACATCTTTATCCATTGTTCATCACTTATTACTAGTCATTAGGCATGATATGGTAGAAAGGAAGGGTAAAGGTGGAATATAGAAAAGGAATACCCTAATGGGATTGAATGGGTTTTGAATCACAATTTTCTTGAGCAATTTGTAAACGCACAAGCAAAGAAGAAAAGAATATTTTCAGAATCTCCATTTACATCAGACAGAACATTCGTAATATTCACTTTCTCTACAGTACTTAGGATCTTATTACTTTAAAGTAAGTTTATTAGGAGGTGAATGAGCGTAGCGAACGAATTGAAAAATACACCCTCACACGCTTCTACGGCATTGTAATTAATCTTAATCAAGACTTCATTAACACACACAGACAAATCACAACCTACTTAAAAATTATGATAATGAGATTGAGCATATGCCATCCTCAGCAGATAGAGCTTTAAGCGAGATCAAGCTTTGTGAGTTGTGATAGGAGTGGCGAAATTGATCGTGCCCTACCCCTTTATTACAGTGAAACACCCACCACACGCAATTTGCTTCCTAAGGGTGTCCTTTACCGTATTATGTTTACTATGTTACTCATTTGTATGTACATGTTTCATTTTATGGTTAAATAAACTTTACTTACTAATAAGAAATATTCCAATTATTAAAATGCGATTTACATCGGTGCGAGGAAACAAGAAATAGAATTTATTTGTCGATAAACTGCAATTTGTTTAGATGTATTACATGTATAATAATGTTCTTACGCGTGCCGGGGTAACAAACACGAGTTTAGCTTTCCACCTTTATACTCAAAGCCCCTAACTGCACACTTCCAGGGCCTTGGCATAAAGTGCGTAGTTTTTGGAAATATGCTCGATATCGTAACGCCAAAGTTAGAAACATAAATCGGATTTTAAACAATGAAAATTTGGTATTTCCAAAAGTTTTTTGGGGAGGAGGGAAGGGGGAGGTTGGGGCAAAATAATGAGTGTAATGTTATCATCTTGTCTAGCGAGAGGTACGAGAAAAATCGAATTCCTACCTCATTTTGTAAAGATTAGCACTTACCCCGAATCTTGACTTTGGGGGCCTGTCGAGACAGGGTTTATAAAGTACACGCAGTACTGCATCACTTGGTTTGCGAGGGAGTGTGGTGACCGATATTTAGAATGTTAATATTTTACATTATAGAGCCAAAAAGGGCATTATTATTTTATACATCAACGTCATTTCGTCTTTAACAAAAGAAAAATTCTGTTTTAAGAAGGTGCTCATTAATTAAGTCAAATCAATTAATAGTACATGTAACAAACAAAAAGTCAGATAATTGCATGTTGAAGCGGTGTATTTTCACAGCGATTAGAGATTTTCGTTATACTGCAAGGGGGCAGAAACACTTTAGCCGTCCCCTTAATCATGTTAATGGAGGGCAACATATTGGCCCTCGCATTTAACGCCTCTGGAAAACATGGTATATGCAACATACGCCTAGTACTTATTTATGTTGTTGGTGTTGTTGTACGTGTATATAATATAAAATGATCGAAGCATCCAAAGTACAATACGAAAAGAAGGGTGAAACTGCATTTCAGACCCAATTCACAAAGGAGGTTTTGTCGACAAACCTTGGTTTTCGTACGTCATATGACGCGTTTTACGCGTTTTTTACAAACCTGGTTTGTAAAGAACAAAAGGAGGTTTGGCGAAAACAAAAGGAGGTTTGAGCTCAAACCTTGCTTTGTGAATTCGGGCCCTTATGTATAACTGAAAGCTTTACTGAAAATCATTTAATGTCATTTAGGCGCAAGAAGTATTTCCCCATCCATTGATAAATGGAAGCACCTGCCCCCTTATCCGATGCCTATTCTACACAGAATGCTGAGAAACATTGCATCTTCTAACATTCGATGGAGCGTACCGACTGAGCAAGACAATTTGAACTATGGTATTCATAAGGTTGGCGTGTTAGAACACTATGAAGGATTATTTATCTTTTTTTGAGGTGGCCTTCGGAAGGTATTCGGTTGCAGCATCAAAGTGTATGCATGTTATTATCATTAACCCTTTATTCATCACCACGTGAATAATAACGATTATGAATCGGTGCATTTTCTCATTTACATCTTCAGCACGACTTTTGTTGAATTTTATCCAGAATGGATCAAGGCAATAAAGATGATAACAGGTGAGTTTGCCACTAATCCTTTATGGTAGGTAGGGTAATAAAACTTATCTTTAACAAAAAGAGAATTAATTAGACATTTCACCGCTGATATGCATCGTATACACCACTAGACATCAATATATATATATACTACCGTATTAACGAAAATAATGAATAAGTGAAGAGATGAAGAACTTAATATTGTTACTAGCCATATTACTATAACGCATGAATCATTTTAATATGCAGGTTGTCAAACTTTTTTTTATACGTATATGGTGTTTTGTGTTATTTGCACTGTTATTAAATGTGTAGGTATCTAACAATAATGACACCTGCTACATAATAATGTTTTCATCAGTAATGAATAGGACATGAAAGAAATGAGCAACAACTATTATTCAATTTATATTATATACAAATCCTACGAGCAATATGACCTTGAAATCAAGTATTTTTTTTAAAGTTTTCTTATTACCCATATTAATTACACACCATTAATTCCGATTACGTTGATATTGTGGACTCTTACAAGCCCCCCTTCCGTTAATTTTATTAAATACCGTTTTTTTTCTTCGAAAATTGCATGTTGATACTTACCTCTTCTTGTGTGGGCCTGTATTATTATGTATAATAGTCCCATGTGATATCAATATTTCCCCATTAATCTGATGATCATACCATCCATTGAAATACTTAGTATGTGCATGCACATATCATATTATGTCCTCGGTTAGTAACCAACTCCCCCCCCCCAAAAAAAAAAAAACAAACAACAAAAAACAAAAAACAAAAAAACAAAAAATTGTTGACTTTTATCATCTGACAGTGGATCTACGTGTGAGACTTAAGTCCATGATCTGACAATCCACATAAATTAAAACAGTCAACAATTTGAACATGAAAAATATGAAACGATTATGACATTATATTCAGATGAAACAAAAATTAAGCATAAAACAGTTGTTTAAGTTAAACAATATCATAAACAATATCATCAGTCTCCTCTATCACTAAATTTCCTACCATCAATATTACATTTCATTTGCATTATCATAGTTTTAAATGTATCATCATCTCCTTAGTTACTACATTTACTCCTTATACTGATCTTATATAACACTTCTCTCTCTCTCTCTCTCTCATTTTCCTCCTCCTTTCTTTTCTCACTCGATATTGCCCATTCATTTTACATCTTAAATAATGCAAGAAAATCTATGCCACTGAGAAAACTGATAAAAAACACATTTCAGCTGTTCTCCATTCCTTTATGTCACCACCACCCCGACCCCCCCCCCCCCCCGGAACAAATATTATGTGACATAATATGTGTGGTATGTAGATGTCATTAAACAATATCATAACTTTTGACGAAATTTCCATTTAACTCATTGAATATGTTTCGATTAAATAGGCCTCGTCCCGCCGTGTGCTATATTTGCTAACGGAGACATCCCCAAAGCGAGAAATAAATTGAAGCAGCTCGGGGTCACTAGTATGTACGAAGTACTTGTCCCTGGTCGCATTCGCTCTGAAGAGGATCAGTTCCAGTGGCTCGACCTGCTACGTGGATGCCTTTATGAAGGTGACAGAACGTTAGCAACTAATGAACTGAAGAGGTTATGCACGAATCCAAGATGTTTTTTGCTCTATGAGAAAACCAAGAAAGAGGCGAAAGAAGCAAATCAGAAGATGTTCACAGAAGTGGAAGAGCAAAAACAGGAATTTAAGAAAGGAAGAGAGGAAGACAGAGCACGATCTGAGAAAGAAAAGCGCTTATTGGCAGCAGAAATGACGAAGAAGCTTGAGTCTACGCAACAGCATGTAGATACTTTGACGGAAATCGTAGGGGAGAAAGAGCGAAATGAGACGACTCTAAGACAGCAAGTTGAGGAGCTAAAGAAAGGAAGAGAGGAAGACAGAGCGAGAGCTGAACTAGAGAAGCGCTCATTGGCAGCAGATATGACGAAGAAATTCGAGTCTAAGCAACAGCAAGTAGACACTTTGACAGAAATCGTAGGGGAGAAAGGGCGAAATGAGACGACTTTAAGACAACAAGTTGAAGAGCTAAAGAAGGGAAGAGAGGAAGACAGAGCGCGATTGGACAACGACAAACAGTCAATAGAATTAAGCTGGAAGAAGGAGCATGACTATAAGGAACGTTTGGAGCAACTTGACCGTGAGACCTGGAAGCTGAGAACTAAAATTCAACTAGAAAGTGAGATACGATCAGCAGAACAGAAGAAGAAAGCAGAGACACATCAATTGAATTTAATTTCTCGGTTCACTTCTGCTGGAAAACAAGCTCAGGGTGGTAAAACTTTATTTTTCCTTTTCAACCTTTTTTTTTTAAATTTATGTTATAGGCCTACTATATAACTTACATTCCATTTTGGGTTACTTTCTTAAATATTTATAATGTGAGGCTTATCCAATAATGGTCCTAAACCTAAATTGATATATTTCTCGTTTGTTTTAGATGTCATTATGTCAAAAAATGACGCCATTCGATTATAATATCCAAGGAAACTAGAGGGATGTAATGTCTGTGCATTATTTAGACTTTAGAAGTTAAAAAACACATAGAGATACAGTCAACGATAAATATCATTCAAAATATTTCTCTTTTTTTTTTTCTCATTCAAAATGACCTCATTCCTTCATGACAGACACATCATCATTTGAGGATAATTCAACCGGAGGACTGGGAATGAGTGATACATTACAAGCAGGGTGAGATGAAATATATTTACTATTTACATGACAATGAAAGCTTTATTGTTTTTAAAGTGACAAAACTACTATGGAATGAAGTTTTGTGTGTAAAATGAGTGGTGCTAGACTGTCGATAACAGTTCTAAAAGTACGGCAGCAGTTTTGTTCTATGAATCAAAAATCATGTTTAGAAATTGTATGACCACCTGTGATTATGTAGAAGCAGAAGTGAATAAAAGATTAAAAACTCATTAATACACAATTGAGAATCTTATCTTCGCTGCATTCCAGTCTATGATGATTAGAAGAAAGAAAAAAAAAGGAAAACTATTAATGAATTTATATTCAAAATTTGACATATTGAGTATGGTCTCATCACCGGAAGAACGAATTTTTCATATGTAAAGGTTTTAATTGCTTTTTAAGTTCATACGTCATACCTACGTTCTCTGACCGCCCCCATGTGTGTCTTTTGTATTACCGTGTACCATTCTAGAGAGGTACCCCCAGATGATGAGTTTGCAGGAATATTACAGCAGATAGCTGACGATCTTTACGATGAAGCTAAGATTGACAGCCTTGCTGGTCAGCTGGGAATCCTACATGGTGATATACAAAGAGCGCTCATGACTAATATGAGGTTCGGTCGTGTTACCAGTGATGGAACTCGCAATATGCTGAAACAATGGAGAAGAGGTGTGTCCAGGAAAGATGAACGGATTGAGCTAAAGAAGGCACTGCAAGCTGCCAAGTTGGTCAACCTTGCAGAACTGTATCTCAGCGAAGGTAACTTATATTTTCATTAATATCAATTGTAGTTTCGTAACAAGGACCCCATTCAACACTTCAGCAACATGCTGTTATATTTGATGTACAATACGGCCCATGTGTTAAGAGTCAGATTGATACTATTTTCTGAGGCAAGTTCATTTTCCACATTTACACTACTGATGTAAATACTAAGGTGACGTAATGCAGAGAAAGTGAAGAAAAAGAGAGCTTAGGTACTACTTTAAGGTAACATTTTCCTCTTTATAGCTGTGCACACGGAAAACCCAATAAGATGCTAACTAGTAACGTCAAGTTCTCTTCTATTACCTGGTAAACATAACAATACAAGAAATTTGAAATTCAATGAGATTTACATAATCATGATAAACTGATTCGATTCGTTTTTAGAAGAAAAAAAACAATTATTTGTTTTCTTCCTTGCTGCCGGTCAGGTGTAACAGAAGAAGAGATCGATGCTGAATATACCAACGAAGACGTCAATGGTCATCATCAGCCCTCTAATAGAGATGAGATCTCTCTAGAACAGGACCGAACCAAAGGACACACTGGCATCCAGGTACTTCAGGAAGCTACAGCAAGCAGTAACCACACTCCTCAAGATGGGTATACAGTAAACATGGCTTCAAAAATCCAGGAGGACTTGACAGATGGAAGTAAGAATCAACATCTTGACCAATCACCGGATCGCAGTACAGAGGACTTGGATGAATATGAGGTGACTTCTGAAGAAGTGTCCTCTGAAGAAGTTCATCCTGGTGATGATATGAACAACGTAAGTAGCATTCAATCTTCTGAACAATCGTCGAGCGATGAAATGCAAGTCCTACCTGAAGACATGTCTGAGTTAGCCCCTTTGGTATCTTATGGTGGGAAACCCAACGAGGAATCCACCACCTTGGAAAAAGACCATATAGGCGGAATCATAAGTAACGAAGAAGATCTGGTTTCTCAACTCGTTCTTACTGATACATCCCCGGAGAAAATATTGCTCCTTTTCCTCGTAAAGATAATAATGGATGTTTCCCAGAAAGCACTCAGTTTATAGGAATCACCAGAGAAACTTCATCATGTCAAGTTTACTTACATTATTTTAGCGTGCGACGTTTCAGGTCCACTCCGGGACCCTTCATCAGGGTGACTGGTCTTTAGCGCCCAATGATTGTTGACCCCTGCACACGGTGACGTGGTCGAGGAACGTCGGCTTGGTCGACCTGATGAAGCGTCTGTAGACGTAAGACGTCATAAGCAACAACAAAAATAATCTAGTTGACTTTTAACAATATATATTATCTAATGCCTGGATTGTTGAAAAGAGTCATAAACATAGCCTTCATACACATTAACTGAACTTTATTGTTTCCAAACACGGCACATATAATTTCAATAATGTTAATTAAAGAGCGTGATGTTTTTTAATGTAAATTGAATTTTCTTTTTCGGCAAGATATCTGGATATAGATATTCGATAAATTCTAGTTATTACAAGAGTCACTTATTATAACCGGAGCAACTTAATTTATTGTTAGGTTTGAACAATCCTATAATATTAGTCCTTTACATTTGGCTGAACTTTTTAAAAGAAATCTTAATTCGAAACAGAATAATCAAATTATTTCAATTTAAACAGCTGCAACGATCGTTGTTATTTGTGTATATACTGCCATTTTTAAATAGATAAGTAAATAAACGAATACATGAAAGAATAACGAAATCAATCATGAATGAATAATGAATACGAAAATAATGAATATCTTAAATTAAGATTTAAAAAATTGATTGTATAATATACAACATTCTGTACATAGGTATATCTATCACAGTTTCTTTAGAGTTTTGTTTCTCTCTGTTTGCATATATTTTTCCACGTTCGTGTATATCTAGACGTACTAAACATATATGTTTATTAAGGCTGGTTAGTTGTCATTCGGGCCATTTCCAGTTTGACCAACCTTGTATATGCAAATATATAACCTGTTTCTGTTCATGTGTTCGGTCTCATATAATCTTGGTCTTTGATGCGCCTGGTATACTTGTCATTTTCCAGGTGTCTGTTAGAAATGTTATCGATTTATTCTACATTTGTTTGTGGCCATATACACACTTTATTGTCCGCAAAGTATAACATAGTTTATTTCTTATGTAACAACTTTGGGTGGTAAGCAGTAAATAGCGTTATTCCAAATTACGTAGTCGATGGCATTTAAACTACGTGGAAATTTGACGACTAGGCCACTTGAACTGTCTTTTATGGAACGAATTATAAACCAATCGATGTACACCGTAAGGATATGAAAGATTAGAAGGATCGATCAACAAAGGAAATAGATGACCTACATTCACTAAAAATGAATAGGCGTTGCACCGAAAATTGCATATAACAAAGAACAAAAATGCATATTTGAATTCTTTAAATTGGAAATATGACAAGATATAGCTAAAGAACTCGGACCAAACTGTCTTGCCACGTGTCCTTGCGTTTATATTCGTGCGCGTATGCGTGTGTGTATGTGTGCGTCCGTGTGGGATGAGCATGTGACTTTCAGCATGACTGAGTGTGTCGATTTCCTCTCATGTTGGTGATGCCGTTAAACTAAGGTATACAAAGCTGTTAATATATGAAACACAATTAGCTCTCGATTTTTTGTTTCTATTGTTGCTTAACCAGATCTAAAACAACAAAAAAAGTATCTGTAACTGTTTTGTTAATGTTTTGAATGCATGTAAAACTAAAAGAAAAAACAAAAAGGGGGAAGACAAAAAAAGAGAGAGAGAGAGATTTTGTTGAAATTTATATCATAAATTTATTTTAAGAGCATCTCTTCTAAAACCTTTTGTACCGTGGTGGGAGCATACCAGGCGTTCTAACATTAGTACATTGCATTGCTGTATATTATTTGCTACATGTTTTCCTATGATATATAATAATGTTCTTTGTAATTGTTGGGATTATAATTCTGATTTCATCCATTATATTTTGTCATATGTCATAGGTTTAATTTTATGCCGTTTTCCATAGTACCATGTTTGATATTCTGACCTTACTGTTAAGTCTGTTATTGCTATTTCGACCTTACAGTTCCTAAAACATTATTTTCAAAATATTTAGACTGAACGCAAAAATACACAGATTATAAAAGAAGACTTAGATGTAGACCTGGTAGATGTAGGCCAATACGGTATAACAGATAACCAGTTGGCTTATTACTATATTAGCAGAAACTCATTTGGCTGTACATAGATGTGGTCATACACTGGGAAGGCAAATAATAACTATGAAAGGAACTTCCGTATTAAATACTTGATATGTTTAATAACAAATACTGAATAGATGAACATGTATTACTTTGCACTTGTCATACCAATCGTTAGTAATTTATATATACAGAAATGCTCTTCGCATTGAACGTAAATGAACAATAATCGCATGTACAGTATGCAGGCGTATTTGAGCGCAAAATGTCATATGGGCTTATTTGGCATACCAAATCAAGCAACTCTTGATTTCTGTGTATCCTCAAATTGCAAATATATGTTTTGATGTATAGCACTTGGCAAATGTTAGTTGATCATAGAAATTATATTTGATATTTTAAGTCATATGCAATTGTCATTACAATGGCGGGGGAAATTTATGTAGATGATAGTCTGAAAATTATGTAAGAAATAAAGTGACATGACTTTAGATTTCATTTCGAATAATATATCTACTAATACAATTTCTTTGTCTTCCCGAATATATCACTAATGTCTACTTCTCTACCGGACCGTTCATCAGCTTCATATCATTTTACTTGCAAGAGAATCGTAGAGTTTCCAAAATAAAATGCTTAATAAATCATTGAAATATACGTCTGGCATTGATATCTCTGTCATGCGTAAAATGTTTTCGAAAGTTAATCAAGGTGCATGGAGGGTATAGCTAGTACAGTCATGATTTAACCCATTGTCATCAACGGGTTCAGGCATGAATTTAACACCAGAGGGACGGTCATAGATTTGTAGTGGCATATAATGCAGGTTTGAAGGGGGAGGGGGGGGGTTTACAAATACATGATATTACATATACAGTAGGTTTGCGGTTGCACCATGTGTGTGAGAGAGAGAGAGGTTTGAGGAGTCCTGAACAGGACTCTGACTCGGTAATCTTTCTTGGAGGAGTGTACTCCTGAAAAGGACTGTTTGTTATCTTTCTTGGCATATAGTTCTCAGGAGAACTATAGCGCTTGGAGAGGATGAGTGGCTCGACGTTTCGAACAGGTTGACTATCCGTCGTCAGGAGTGGGGAATAGCTGGCGTGCGTGAGCTTAAGTCACCGGTGTGCGGACGTCAGGGAAAAATAGGTGACCGTATGTCGGCTTGAGTCATCGGGGAGTGGGCATGGATGGTCGGCTGGTAATTCGTCTGACTATCCGTCTGGGCTGGAGTCTCCAGGTTGCGGACTTAGGAGAGTTTCGAGTCGATGAGTGGGGTGTGTTGTCGGCGAGACGCTGTGTGTGTCCCCGACGTAGGCGGCGTTGTAGTCTGTTGTCGTCTGCTGTGCAGTGTAGCTGCGAGGCTGGCGGCTGCTTTGAGGGTTCGGCGGGTGGCGGTGGTTGATGTACGGGTGTCTGTCGGGGTGGTGAGGGCGGTGCTGGAGGCGGTGGTGGAGGCGGTGGTGGAGGAGGAGTGACCGGGTACTTGTTGATGAGAGGTTTCCAGATGTCGTTGATGTATAGTCCTGAGTCTTGGGGCACGGTGTTGTGGCGGTGAATTTCGATGGCTTCTCGGATTCGGCGTGTATGCCAGTGTTTCATTATGGAGATGAGATGACTGTTATCCCATTCGATGGTGTGTTCGTGTTGCTGGGCGTGTTTGACGATGGCGGACTTATCCCAATCGCTGAGTCTGAAGCTGGTTCTGTGCTCTTTGAGTCTTGTTTCCAGATTTCTTCATTTCCAGATTTCCAGATTTCCAGATTTCTTCATGTAACGGAGAGGAGCATTTGCGAGAGAGATATTTTTGTGTATTGGAGATAAATGTATTTAAAAAGAGGGAGGGGGGAATGGTGAGAGAAATAGAAAGAAAGGGAGAGTAATGAAGAGAGAACTAAAGAGGGAGAGTGAGAGAGAGAGAGTACGGAAGAGAGAACTAAAGAGGGGGAGAGAGAGAGGGAGAGAGAGGGAAGGGGGAAGGGGTGGGAGCATGCATGCGCACGTTACAACTTGCATTGTTTAAATCAAGGCATTGTTAAGAGTTAAATGGTAAATGCTCTCCGAAGGGCAAACAACATAATGATCATCTTCAAAGCCCTATTGTGAAGTTGACAGAATTATAAATTACATGTTTACTTCTATTGTTGTATTTACTTAAAACATGAACAAAGTGCCATTCTAAATTGTTCTTAAACATAGGAAATGCAAAAAGCAAGTCAAAACAAAGTTAAACGACAATTGCTCATGATATATGCCTGGTGTTAATATTTTGCCCTAGGTGAATTTTTTTTAATTCAGCCCTGGCGCCCAAACTAAACTTCACGTTCGACCTAACGCTTAACTTAATCTAAAACCCAATACCTAATTCTACCGCTATAATTGTTTTAACGAAATAAAGCCCAGCTCATTTTTTTGCCGGAGTAAATGTTGAATCACCGCAAATTCGAACTTGAAGGCAAACAAAATATTATTATCAAATCGCTTACATGTCTGAAGCATCCTCATAGTTGGAAAATACAATTCACGATTTGACATGGCGAGATTCGCAGATAAAAGGCCGGGTTTCACAGCGATGCTAAAAGCTGTATCTTGAAGTTCTAGTTTTAAAAATTTCAAGACGAAGATAGCAATAGGCAACAAATAAGCTGTTTACTTTTTAAATGGTTTGACGACTTGTGAATGTAGTTATATTTTATGCCAATCGAGTGCAAATATTAACTTGACGCGATATCAAAAGAAGATCATAAAGTTCAATGATTAGGTACCCTTACAGTGTATATCGGTGTTTAGTTTGGGCGCCAGGGCTGAATTAAAAAAAAAATTCACCTAGGGCAAAATATTAACACCAGGCATATATCATGAGCAATGCATTCTAACAACTATGACATATGGATCAGAAACATGGTCATTGACAAAGGATCTAGAACAGAAGCTTGTGACTACTCAAAGAGCTATGGAGAGAGAGATGTCGCATTTATCTCTGCGAGACAAAATCAACCACAAAGTCATACGCCAGAAAACAAAGGTTAAAGACATCATGGAGAAAGTCAGAGAATCAAAGTGGAGATGGGCTGGACATGTAGCAAGACTTCAGGACAATAGATGGACAAATCGTTTAACAGAATGGCAACCAAGGGTGGGAAAGAGAAGAAGAGGAAGGCAGAAGAGAAGATGGAGAGATGACCTAACATCATACATGGGAACGGCCGCTTGGACTAGGACAGCTAGAGACAGAAGAGAATGGAAATTTCATGAGGAGGGCTTTGTCCAACGTCTGGATGAACTATAGCCTGATAGATAGATAGATAGATATCGGTGTTTACTCTCTTCAGAGTTTAAAGCTTGACTTGCATTGAAGCAATACAAGATGCACATACTTCATTCTTGCACAAACTTTGCAAATGCTTTCCGAAGTTTGTAATGGCCCAGTAGACAATACATTGATTTTGCTTTCGTTTTTTTTCTCGCGCCTCTGTCTAATTATTCGAGATAACAGCATATTCCCATGCACATTGATGTTGTTGGTCGTACTTTTGGGCGTTCAGTAAAATGTTACTATTTACGCCTGTATGGTCTGGTTCTTTAAATAGTTGAATCAATCAAGGTAGTCGAGTCGAAAAAAGTACCTAGCTTAGAAAGTCTGTGGCCCGAATTCACAAAGGAGGTTTGTCGACAAACCTTGGTTTTCGTGCGTCATATGACGCGTTTCGACGCGTTTTTACAAACCAGGTTTGTAAAAAAAAACGCGTAAAAACGCGACATATGACGTACATAAACCTCGGTTTTTCGACAAACCTCCTTTGTGAATTCGGGCCTGCGCGTCTGTTCTTCGCTGGTCGACTGCTGGTCGTCCGGCCAACCTTGGAGAATCTGGCCGGTTCTTATATTTTATCTTTTTAATAGTCCCCACACTTGCTGCAGGACGCCGAAGATGGCGTTATCAACAAACTCGTACACCCAGCTTTAATCTGGCCGGTTCTTATAATTTATCTCTATAATATCCCTACACACAATGTAAGCCGCCGAAGATGGCGTTCTCAACGAACACGTACGCCCAGCTTAATCTGGCCGGTTCTTATAATTTATCTCTATTAATATCCCTACACACACTGTAAGCCGCCGAAGATGGCGTTCTCAACGAACACGTACGCCCAGCTTAATCTGGCCGGTTCTTATAATTTATCTCTTTTAATATTCCCTCCATCACCGAACGCATACGCCCACACACTTCATGTAGTCGACCTTTAGTACCCGAGATTGAAATTGAGTAAATATCAATTATATGTTTTAAAGTCCTTGCTGGTCTAGTAATAAGCATACTCACACGTTAGCTGACGTGACAATTATGAGCTGTATTGAAGTTTCACTTCTCTTGCTTATGACGTTTTGAGTTGATTTGTCACACTACGGTCCATGTCGCATACAATGAACAACTAAATTATTAATTTCCCTGTTTAGATATGTTTTGATATTTCTGGGTTGTTTTTTGTAGCCCAAGAATGACAGGATAACTGGTTGAATTAAGTTTTTTTTTTTTAATGTTAGCCTTAATATGTCTCATTATCATGAAACATTAATTAGGACAAGTCATTTGTTCACATACTTTAAAATTACAAAATTTGGTATGGGTATGTACGAATGATTTAGTTGTTTCTGTATATGTGAACATACAATAAAAGCTAATAATTTTTGGGAAAATCCAACCCCATCATCCGATTTTCATAAAAGAAAACATAGTCAAAATAAAAAGAGAAAATATTCTTCTAAAGTGCCATACAAAAGATCCCATTTCATAGAAACCGGCTTTCTCTTTAAAGAACAAAATGTTTCAGAGTCAATTACTTGTGTTTAAAATTGAAAGGGAATGAAACCCAATAAGCAATAGTTGGTTTCAATCGTAATCAATTTAAGAAAATCTTTAAAATTATGCCAAGTTGATTACTTAGCCGATAGATAAATCTCTCTCCAGATTTTGCAGTTTCCTTGCTAGCCATTCACCCCTGGGAATCGTCATTTTGGGGGTTCACTTGAAGATCAAACAATACAAACGTATACCGGCCTATCTGCGTTGAAATTAAATAATCAATCAATTTAATCCGCTTATGAAAAAATATATATTGTAGTATGCATCTAGAATAAGGGACATCGTACACAGATGCAGATGAAACAGATGAATCTATTTTTTTCTTTAAAAGAGAGCGATAGGTGATACACAGAGTGAGTCAGAAAAAATGTCCCACTTTTTAAAAGTTGTATTGTTTGAGATATGAAAATTTTATCATGGGTTTCATGATATGTCTTGATTTCCAGTAAATGTAGGTACCATTTTCATTTGAATCTCTGCATGCATAACTGAACATCAGACAATCTTTACAAGACTGATAGATCTCACTTGCGCCAAGTTTTTTTCTGACTCACTCTGTAGAGGGATATATTGAGGGAGAAAGGGGATGCTCGTTGTGGTTCAGAAAAGATATGTCTGATTCTGAAGGTAGAATGAGCGATCTGAAACGCTCATCGTAAACGCTCATCGTGATCGCAGTTCCACGGTGTAGCTGTTCATGCTTACTTCTCTGGCTCATCCAGGCAATTCTCCTTGTGTGGCATTGTGTGACCTTCACTGTGCATGCTACGTAGACCCACTAGAGGTCAGTGCGTTGACCCCATTTAAACGCGTTTACAATTGTAAACGCATCTTTTTGTGAGTTTACGATCGGCGTTCGTGATCGCCGTTTTTCGGTGATTCTACAAAAGTGAGCATGAACGCAAGCGTGTTTTAAACTAAACACGTAACAGATGCCTGATTCTGGCCGTCAAAATCAAGCATGAACGCGGCCTAGGTCATGTGAATATATGCCGGGAACTCTGAAATAGCAGCGTCATACTACGAAAAATTCATGAGGTATACAGTCATCGATACCTGAAGGTGAAACTAATCAGCAAGTGTGTTTTACTCTCTCTCTCTCTCTCTCTCTATATATATATATATATATCTATATATAGCTATGACTGTATAATCGAGATATGATTTTAGATAATGTACCTATCTACCTAGGGAAGATAAGAGCAAGTCGTTATTAAATCATGACAGAACAAACAAACACTTCATAATAGACCTCCTGGACACAATGTTGATAACATTATAAAGACAAACATTGCTGAAAAATATCCATGCAGAACTATAAAAACTACTTGAATTGCATCAATTATTTTCTTGAAATTTCTATGCGTCAAGAGGCATATATGCGCTTTATGCTGCAATGTTAAAACAGTTTTGCTATGTTATTTATTTTAACACGGACGCAACATGCATGTGATCCTTATTCACAGCACCTCATTCAACCCATACTTGAGTGTTTGGAGCCAGAAGGACGTTAAATCTGTGTTAAAACAGAATGATATAACACCCTTCTGGCTTCAAACAGATGTAGTGATGCTGAATCAAGAGTCACAGTATGGACCACGTAACCAAGGTTACTCGACTGATATATACAGCTAATTAAAAAAAATATGGCATGCAGCGTTCAGGAAGTAGCACATTATGCTCGTATTTTCACTGATGTTAAATGATAAGATAATAATTAAAAAAATAGTAATCGTTATATTAGCAGTGGTATAATAATAATAATAACAATAGTAATAACAAGAGTAATATTAATCATAATAATAACAATAGTTGGATCTTGTAAAGCACTCATATATGTCTGACGTAACCCTATTGATGCTCTAAATTATTACCTCGACTCCATAACGGCTGCCATTTTGACGCTTTAGTATTTCAAAGAATGGTAAAACCATGAACTTCAGGCAACGCTGCCCTCGACAACAAGAAATCTAGGTATTAAAATACAACTGCCATCTCAAACTTCCACTGCATACATTTCACTTTCAATATTTTACCTCTATGTTGTCGAAAGTTTTGGGAAATTTTGAAAATTGGGTGGATAGTGATTCTTTACAATTTTGATACATTTGGATGCCCCTGTTGATGTATTATAAGCACTAGAAAATTTAGCCCCTAAATTACTTCTGCTTTCGAGAAAAAATGAATATAAAAATTTACCGGTGCTCCCGGTAAATTTTGATAAATTTCAAATAGCGCCTACGGCCGTACATTGGTATCTGCGACCATGAAAATCTCAGAATCTGTAATTGTGATATATAATTTCCGAACGGGAACATCTTATCGGTAAATTTTAGTCACGAAACATTGTTTTATAGCTTAATTTATATCTTGACCTTGAGAGGGAGCTATACAACACAAAGAGTTTCTTATTTACAATTTCATAACTTTAGACTCGATTTCAACCGCGACAACGATCACTGAATATTTTAGGACCGCATATGCGTCCAATATGTTCATTTGAACCGAATTCATGACCCCATACCAAAACCTTGTATTACCTTTAAGAAAAAGGTTAATACCATACCTTCCCTATTTTGCTCCTAGTAGTCGAAATAATGTCAAACAACCACTTAAAGTGACACAATTCAGCGGCCTTTCACTTTTTCACCGCCAGACGATGCAGACGAAAACTTACGGGAAAAAAATACTTGTATCTTCACACAAGGTCGAAGGTCACAAAATTCGGCTTCGAAGAATCGAAATCCAGACGTTTTATTGTTGAAGAAGCGCCGCACACAAGACTTAGTAAAGAACGGTTTAGTGAAACTGAAGCACCAACAGGACGTCAGTAAGACCCGTCTTAGTGCATGACGCGTCGCAGCGACACTCTCCCCCTGTACTGTCCACACACAACATTTTCCGTGATTAGGCGTGATACCCCCTTCACATACACGGATTTTCCTTACGAGTCCTTCCGGATCGCCAACTCGTAGTCAATCGCAAGCATCCGTAAATAACTCGCTGGTATCCGCAAATAGCTCGTCACAACTCGCAGACACTCGTAAGGATCCGTGAAAGGAGAGGCAATTTTTTTGACATGTCAAAAATCTTCTTACGATTGTCCACGGATTTATTTGTCCGTAAGTATCGTAAACCGCTCGCATCAACACTTTACCATCCGCTAACTGCTCGCAAGAATCCGTAAATGACTCGTAAAGACTTCTTTAACGAGTGCTTACGTGTTGTTTACGATTTCATTCGGGTCGTCTTACAATGGCATTACGGATTGTTACGAGTTATTGCGAGCACTTAACGTGTAGTTACGAGTACTTTACAAATAGATACGTATACTTTAAGTAATCTAACGTATCGTTTACGTTTTTGGGAAAAGGTATAAAAGCTGCAAATTTGAACATTTCATTTTCAGTTGTTATTTTTTGGTTAAAAATCGTAAGACTCGTAAATACTCGTAACTAACTCGTAACTATTCGTAACAACACGTCAACAGGTCGTTACTAACACTTAAGTTGCCCGTAGTTATCCGTGACAAATCGTAACAAATCGTGGAATTCTGCCGTAAGTATATCGTAGTAACTCGTAATAATCCGTAACAAACCGTAAATAGCTCGTAATAACTCGTAACAACTCTTAAATCAGTCGTAAAAGTGGCCAAATCGTAAGGATCCGTGATAGATCCGTGAATTTGTGCGACCCGTAAGGACTCGTAAGAAAAATCCGTGTATGTGAAGGGGGTATACCGTTTCGCGATAGTTATACCGTTTCGCGATAGTTTTACGATGAAAATTGTGTGTGTGGACGCTCACTAACGATACGTCGTATTTATAACGAAACTAGTCTAAACGAAACGCAGGTTTGGGCATCGTTTCGAACTGAAACTCAATCAGGAGAATCACGCCTAATCACGCCTAATCACGGAAAATGTTGTGTGTGGACAGGTGGAGTGTAACTAGTGTAACTAACTGGGCGGGGCTTAACGTGACCTCGAGCGAAAGGAGACCAGACCTCTCATTTTCGCTTCCATTTCATGACCGCAGTAGCAAACTGCGCACCTATACGACATTTCGCTGTAGAGTTTCAGGATTACTTTCTTTTGTGTGTGGACATCCTGGAATTTATACGAGATTCTTTATACGACGTTTCGTTATAGAGTTTCGGGATAAATTATTTTGTGTGTGGACACGCTGTAAGTCCCGTTACACTAAGTATTGTTTAAAGAGACAGGCCCCCTGGGAACTGTCTCACTAAGCGCTAAGATGCGCCTTAAGCGGCCATAAGTCCCGTTATAGGACTTAGTGTAAGATGCATCTTAGCGGGAGTTTCACAAAGCCCACTAAGACGCGTACCGTACTTAGTACCCATTTAACTAAGTTGCATACAGATCGTAGCCTACGTCTCGTCGAGACGAGACGTAGGAACAGTTCTTAGTGTAATGTCATGTGATAAATTTCGCGCCAAATTTGAAAGTCGTTCTAATTCTCGATGATGGCCGACCTTCAAAACTTGATGGCCGATCGGGTGGCCAGAGGGCTTTGCCGGTCGATTGTGACAAAATAATGTAGAATAATATACTGCCAACGGACATTAGTGCCGCGAAAATTTGATCAACAATCCGGTGTCGTACTCACTAGACCACGACACCTCCATGCGCAAGGATAGATTACACGCTGTAATATGTACACCATCTCCACTCCATGCAAAAGGCTCAAGAGAAGACATGAGACGAGATATGTGAAAATTGCCTTTCATCATTTATCATCATCATCATCATCATCATCATCATCGTCGTCATCATCATCATCATCATCATCATCATCGTCATGCACCTCCGATTACTCTCTCACCCGAGAGTCTGGTAGTCAGGGACTCACAATGAAACCCTTTAATTCAGCTGTCATTATAATTATTAGCATGTTTGATCGAGTCCCTTAAAAGGGCACATTTAAAAATAAAATTAAGAATGCTCACGATTTATGAGTGTGAAATGTTAGATTAGAAGTGATTCCGAATATATTTTGTAGGTTAATATTCACTTGAACCACAAGCTTGAAACATAAGAATGAAAACGTGAAGACTAAATGATTGTGTACTATCATATGGTTTATTTGCGCTCAAGTAATTTGAAAATAAGCCCCGCACATCACGCTAAATGGGATCTTATCAGTTTGTATTAGTAGCAAATATAGCATATCTTAAATGATTTATGAAATAACTCAACCACAATATTATTGACGCAACACTAAATTGTAGCAATACTCATAAGTGTTTGCAGTGAAAAGTGCAACCCTTTTCAATTTGCAAAACTTCACAATTCGCGAAGGTACCGGAACTGGCTTTTCAGCATGCGGAAGCTAGTTTTTGTATTAATATCTTACGATCATTCCACAAATATTGTGAAACGAGGAACAAAACACTCAGTTCAATTCAGTTTAACCATTTCATTCTCCATGAATGAACATTAAATCAGGTAAACATAATGCACATCCAAACCGTGCAATAATGCTGACAAATCTCAAGCCATTGGTAACGTAAACATAAAGTTAGTTTGATTCAAAAGTGAAAGTGAGGTAACTGAATAATGATTGGTCCTACAAAATCGAAAAATAGCAACGAAACTGGCATTTCAAAGCTTTTCATCTTTACTCATCGGAGTAAATCGCAAAATAAACAGAAAGGCAATTTCGGCTTTATTCTGAAATTGAAGTAAGAGTACTGGAGAAAATCTTGTAGTATGGTTCCCTTCTATTAATATGTTAGCTGTGTTACGGGGTATAAATCGGTTTGTTGCCAATTGATCTGCAACCAATTCTATATGCAACCAATGTAATCTAGTTTCATAGATTGATTACTAGTTGATGTCCTTTGGAACCGCTTATCACTGGAGTCTATAAAAGCCACATCTTGATCAATAAACATTTGCATTGCGAGAATTAACTGATTTATTTAAATGCATTAGGTTGTACTATTTCATACGTAGGCAGGTATAGTAATTCAAAATGGCTTCTTCAAACGCGGATTTTAAGACGATGATCGCTACATTACGACATGAAATCTTGTCGTACACACCAGGCAAGGCTGTATCTTGTGATGATGAACGAGTGGTGTTTCCTGATAAGCTTGTCGTTGGTATGCTTGATATTGTTGTGAACTCGTTTGATTATTTTTTTTGTTTGGAAGGGCATGCACGCGACATAGTCCCTACTCTGAGACGCGCTCTTCATGGAGACGTAAAGCCGAGCAAGCATGCTGATAAACGACAAACATCTACTGAGGATCAGGAGGAATATCTGACCGATTATATATCTGTCATCACGACAAGTGACTATGGTTTGTATATTAAAAGAAAATGAATTTTTGATTTGTTTGTGTGTGTGTGTGTTTGATTGTTGACAACAAATTAAATGAAAGTACACCTCGAAGATGAAAACTGTAACTATAGTATGTTATTTTTTCTTATCCTATAATCATCAAGTCGGAGGTATGTTTTTGGTAAAATTATGAATCTTTTGACAGAATTCTGTCTTTGGTATTACTAAACCAACGCAGAAATTTAAAACACTCTACATATGCCGGATGAAACAAATAATTGATTTCATTTTCCTAATTGGTTCTTCCAACATTCGCTTCCTAAACATGCGCCTATGCATAATTGCCCAAAATGAGGGAAATCAGACTCAACTTGCGTGTTTGTAAATTTGCAAAAGAAATGAATAAAAATGGATGTTAGGTACATGTAAAAGTGCGAGACTATCCAAACTTTGCTTACAATTACATTCACTTTGGTAGATTACACTAACTTATCACAATCATACGTTATCTAAACATGTAATAAATATACTCACTCGCTTTAAATGTTAAACTATGTTTGCTAAATTACAGTTGTCTTTAGCCATGTAATTGTTTGTATATTGAAGGTATAAACCAGAACATACGCCTGAGTAACCCATGAATTATTGACATCATCATACATCTATCATCTGAAAGGGGGGATTATGTGAACACTTGCATTCTCTTATAAAGTCATTGGTTTAACAATAAACAAATAAAACTCTTCGAATTCGTATTACATGGCACACATTAAACACAAGGAGCGCTATATATATATATTTTTAAAGGAAAGAATAAAAACAAACGAATATGTGTAAGCCGTTGATCAATTTAACATGTCAGCTATATGAAACAAGTATTAGTTAGATGGTATGTATGTTTCACTGTGACTATATACCTGACCTGCCTGATGTAATTAGTTTAGAGACTACCGGGAGGGTATTATGCATGAGCATACACGTGTGGATGTTAATTGTGGAAACAGGTTTTCGAACATGATTGCCAATCATAATATCACCACGTTGGGATTTTTTTAAAGGAACTGCGAATGACTTTATAACTTAGCTTTTTCTCTCCCAAAAGCATATGGGAAATAAAGAGCCCTAACAAGCATTTTTCAAATACATTTTCATTATCACGAAGCTCAAATATTGTTGATATATAGATGCACAAATCTCATTAAAGAGAATGGTGTCATGGGCTTTTCAAACAACCTCATTTGTTAAAGTCGTTACGGGTGTTTCTATTTCTGGTTTTGAAATTGTACCATTACTGACCACTGCAATTCTTACAAAATTCTCACATAACATTATTCTTATAAGCGTACATAGATTCATCATCATTTTTGCTCCCCTTCTTCTTAGTATGATTCCACGACTTTCAAACCCATGTAAGATTCTATTCAAGAAACACATTATGTTCGCTGTTTTTGTTATCACATAACATGATTCTGTGTAGTGTCTTACATGTTATTGCACAAACAATTCTTGTGTAATTCTGACATATTCCATGCAATGTATAGAACTACACAAGCTTGTCTACTTTGTTCTCTCTCTATTTCTGCATGTACGCTAAATGTCAAGTTCAAAGTATTCAAAATGTTCATTATGAACAATGTATAAATACGTTCTCTCTTGTTATCTTCTCAGATAATTTAGAAAGAACTGTACAAGAACTTGCTGGGAAAGTTGGATCTATGGTGCTGTTAGTTCAGTGAGTATTTTTTTTCCGCTCTCGATATTCGCATGGGCCGAATATATTTTGAATGAAGCCAAAATCATATCATTTTGTAGCGCAAATCTGAAGAAAAAAATCATTCACAAAAATAGAAGACACATGTTTTAGCGCTTTGATCAAATTCCATAGACGCGCATATCAATAATAAGAAACAATAATTATCAAGAATTAACCAATTAATCAATTAGGACTGAAACAAGGATTGTGATAACAGAAAAATCAGAAAAATCAATCACAAGGTCCTCTTATTTCATCATACACAAAACGATAACTTCAAGATCAAGTTTATTGCTAGTTATTTTTATCGGGTGGGTTGCTTCTCTGAAATGTCCTTTTTTCATGGCACCTTGCAAAAAAAGCGCAATTTACCAAACCGAATTCAGCAAAAAAGGGCCAAAAAAAGGGCATCGTCAAGCATGTTGGCAAAGCTTCCAAATTCGAGATTTTTTCGGATTCATGATATCAGTTCCGTATCGTAAAAGCCTAATTGGTACATAAAATTACACATCTTTATCGTAGAATATAGTGAACTGCCAGTGTCACAATTAAGATATCAAAATATGGTCATCTGACCATGAATAAATGCCTAAAATCCCTGAACGTCCAGGGGCTCCGCCTCTTGGACCCCATACCAATTTACGCTGAGTTTAGTTCTGGACCTTTTTTATTGATTGTTTTATTCGCCGACTGTACGCGTTAAGCCGAGTGATGGCGCAATCCCGAGAACCGGTCCAGAACAGCAGGTAATTTTCGGGAATGTCGAAGATAATTTTTTTTCGAACGACGAAGTTATTTAAAGTTTCACAACATGTGGCATTCTGAAGGAAAGAAAAAAGAACGAAAGGAAATGAACTCACTTTTGTTTTAATCATTTATCAACAATGGTGTATATACGGGAGAGGCAGAAGATGCAGGGAGGTACAAAGGTATAAGAAAGAGAAGAGGAAGAAAAGTATAACAAAAGATTTCCCGGAATAAGAATAGGCACCAAAGTACAAAGCAAACGGTGCACTGGAAAAAGACTTGTTGAAGTTTTAAAACATAATAATTTTCAAAATCATGGTCGCTTTTATTTATCGTATAATTATGCTGATTCGGTATCGTGTAGTTTTAAGGGGTCCACATTATTTCTAATCGCTTTGCTGTAATTGAAATGTGTTTAATTAGGCTCTTGTCAAATTAGGCGCTGGAGCGTACACAAATAAGGTTAACAAATTAAAAGGAATTTCAACATTCTAGCATTTTACCTAATTTCTCGCCTAGGTTTGGGGGTTGAACCCCCCCCCCCCCCCCCCCCGTTGGTATTTTTATGTGTGTCAACCCCCCTACAACCCTCCCCTTTGTTTTGTTTTTAATTATTAAAAAAAAAATTATGCCCATTACTGACCTAAAAAAGGTGACCTCTTACCCCCCCCCCCCCCCCCCCCCCAACTGAGCGACTTTTCGGCTGGCTGAGTCGTTGCGAAATTTTGGGCCCGATTTTAACCCCCCCCCCCCCCCCCCTTGAAAAAATCCTGCGTACGCCCCTGACTGGGTGTAAGCCACAAATATGTTTAAATAATTGAAATTTCTACAAGGAAGCATTACATTTATAAAAGTTATTGTCCTATGGCGGACTAGTGAATATTAATAAGTCAAAATGAATCAGGAGAGCTTGGGTATTTGTTTCTAGTTCATCGTGACCGTGTCATGGACCAGTGATGGCCTGGTGGTAGAGTCGCTGCCCGGCAAGCAGTTAGATGCAGGTTCAAGTCCCGCTGGTTCCAAGATTTGTTTCTGACTTGTTTTTCAATAACAGATCGATCAAACGATCTTATTTACTGGATGTAAGCCACAAATATGTTTAAATAATGATGAGTGGTATTATTCCTAATTCCCATATACCCCAAAACCCGCCGAAACAAGCCGTCCTTTTTGCATATCTTTATACATTGATGTGTTCATCACTCTTTCGGCATGATATTAGGTAGAAGGGTAGGATAAAGGGGGAATGTAGAAAAGGAGCACTGCCCAGAATAGCATCCACAAACCTAATGGGAATCAATAGGTTTTGAATCACACTTTCCTGAGCGATTTATAAACGCACAAGCAAAGAAGAGAATATTCAGAATCTCTATTTTAATACATAAGACAGAGCATTCCTAATAAAACACTTTCTCTATAGTACTTAGGATCTTATCACTTTCATTTATTACAAGGCCAGTGAGCGTAGCGACCGAGCCAAAAACACCCTCACACGCTTCTACGGTACTGCAATTAATTTTAATCAAGACTACATTCACACACACATAGAGAAATTACAGACTACTTCAAAATCGTGAGAAAAAAAATTGAGCATATGCTATTCTCAGCAGACGGGTAAGAAATATTCGATGTATTAATATGCGATTTATGTAGGTGCGAGGAACAAGAATTACATTAAGGAGAGAGCGCTTAGGAACTTATCGATATGCAGCAATTTTTTTATGAATTACATGTATAACAATGTTGATACGCGTGCCGTGCGACAAACATGAGTTTACCTTTACTCCTAATAGACGGTAAGCCTCTACCTGCACACTTCTAGGGCTTTGGCATAAAGTATGTAGATTTTGGAAATATTTCTTTCTATGAGTATACTCGAGAACCCGGCGCCCAAGTTAGAAGAAACAAAATTCGGGGGGGGGGGGCAAAATAATGAATATACAAACAAAAAGCAAACACTACTTTCTACCTCCTTTTGTAAGGATTAGTACTTGCCCCAAACCTCGATTTTGGGTCTTGAGAAGGTACCCATTAAGGGGGAAGAAAATCTATTATTACTTGAAACAAACATACAACAAGTCAGATAATTGCACGTTGAAGCGTTGTATTTTCACTGTGATAAGATATATTCGTTATACTGCTAGGGGGGCAGAAACTATTTAGCCGCCCCCTTGATCATGTTAATGGAGGGCAAAAGGATGGCCCTCGCATTGAACGCCTCTTGAAGACATGGTATATGCAACATACGCCTACTATTTATGTCATTGTTGTTGTTGTGCGTGTATAATGTAAAGGATGATAGCTTCCATTTAAGTACAATACGGAAAGAAGGGTGACACTGCATTTCAGACTTATTATAACTGAAAACTTTACTGAAAAATTATTTATTTTCATTTATGCACAAGACGTATTTCCCCATCCATTGATAAATGGAAGCACCTGTCCCCTCTACGATGCCTATTCTACACAGAATGTTTACGGTGCTGAGAAACAATGCATCTTTTAACATTCGATGGAGCGTACCAACTGAACGAGAAAATTTTAATTGTGATATGCATAATGTTTGCGTGTTAGAACACTATGAACGATTATTATAATTGTATTGTATATCAAATACACAAAATGTATCTTCTTTGAGGTAACATTTGGCAGGGGGTGGGTTGCAGAATCAAAGTGTATGCATTATATTCTCATTAAACCTTTAGTCATCACCACGTGAATAATGACGATACTGAATCGGTGCATTTTCTGATTTTTATCTTCAGCCCGTCTCATGTTCAATTTTACCCAGAATACATCAACAAAATAAAGAGGATAACAGGTGAGTTTGCCACTAATCATTAATGGTAGGTAAGATGATAAAGTCAATACGTTATGAAGGTTTATCTTTTAAACAATTTTGAATTTATAACAACTGCATTGTTAATACACCTCGTATACGCCAAGAGGCATACACCATCGTATTAATTAAAAGAACGTATAAGTGAAGAGATGAATAATTAAATAATTTTACTAGATTCTACAGATTAATATAAAGCATGAATCAGTTTTATATGCAGGTTAAAACTTTGTTTACGTAATGTTTTTTTTTTTTTTTGCACTGTTATTAAATGTGTAGGTATCTAACAATAATGACTGCTGCTACACATTAATGTTTCATCAGTAATGAATAGGACATGAATGAAACGAGGAACAACTATTATTTAATTTGTATTATATGCAAATTTCTACAAGCAATATGACCCTGGTAATCAGTTACTTATCTAAGTTCTCTTTATTATCCATATTAATTACCCACCAATAATTATGATCACGTTGTTATCGTGGACTCTTTCAAGCCCCTCTTCCGTTCATTTTGTAAATTAAATATCGTTTTCCTTTCTTCGAAAATTGCATGTTGATGCTTACCTCTTCTTTTGTAGGCATGTGTTATTATTTATGATAGACTAGCTATGTGATAGCAATTTTCCCCTTTAATTTGATAATCATACCATTCATTGAAATGCTTGAACAAGTTTCATTTTTTCTATTATATTATATGTACATGCACATAATATCATGGCCTCGATTGGTAACCACCACGAATTATCACGTTGATTTTACAAGATTTTGGGTTTTGAGACCGTCCTGTTAATTCATTTGAAACAGGCATGATGTGTACTGACTACTAGGTACCATTCCCCCGAAAACATGGTTGACATTAATCATCTGACCATGGATCTACGTAAGGCCAATTTGGACACATACAAAATATGAAACGATTATGACATTACATTTGGATAACAAATAAATTAAGCATAAAATAAAAAATATAACTTCCACTTTTCTGCTTATATACTATAACATGTAATTTTATGACTAACATCCATTTTCCTTGTTTCAAGTTTCAAGTTTCAAGTTTTATTTGTCTTCCAGAAAACACATGTGACAAAATTTAATAGAGTATAATCATAACAGTACAATAACAGTACAATGTAAAATAGAGAAAGACGAGGAGACCTTGGTTGAAGCACAGCTTGTTAAGTTAAGGCCCCCTCATATGATGTGACAAAGATAACTGATTCATGAATACAACAACAAATATGGAATATATAAAACTATTTACAAAATACTCTCAGAGAACAACTACCCAACGATGCATCGACCACAGCATGGATGACTACAACAAGTATACCTGAAGATGCGCACATCCCCATCACACTAGCCTATAATCTAGGCGGAGTGCCGATCTTTTTTCTTTGCTGCTAGACTAACCTTAAGAACGACAAGTAGGAATATATGGTATATGTACAGATGAGAAAGAAGAAGAAAAAAGAAAAGGGATAAAAGGGGATTATGTCAAAGTCAAGAAATAAAAAAAATGGATCGAGAGTAGAGTTTAATATGCTACAGTACACGAAAAATGAAGCTTGATAACACATTCATGTGTCATCGACATACTTGTGAAGTAAATATGACTTAAGTCTACATGTACGTTTAAAAACTGAGATACTTGAAGCATTTGTTATAGTAGTATCAAGTGAATTCCAGAACCTGGGGCCAGTGGACATTAGAGTATTCAGAGTGAATGTTGTCCTTGCATATGGTAAATGGAGAGCAGAAGCCTGTCTAGTATTATAGCTGTGAATATTGTTATTTCTTCTAAAGATTTGAGCAAGGGCAGGAGGGAGGTCCCCAGAGTGAATGCTAAACATGAGCGTTCCAAGTTGCATTGAATAGAGATCTTCAAGTTTTAGAATACCGTTTTCATAATAAAGTAGATTTGTATGTGCACGATAATTCGCTTTACAAATTATTCTAATAACCCGCTTCTGCACAACAAAGAGCCTGTGGATTTGAGTTTTGAATGATTTGCCCCATGCCAACATACCATAATTAATATATGATAAAATAAGAGTAGAGTACAAAATGAACAATACTTATTGAGGTATACATGATCTCAACTTATAAATAACACCAGTATTTTTTGACACCACTTTACTTAATTTGTCCACATGATCTGGATACAGCTGTCTAATTTTGAGCCGAAGCATGGGGGTGATTGAAATTAAATATGATTATGGCAATGCGTAGAGGTGTCGTGGTCGAGTGGGTACGTCGACGGACTGTCGATCTTAAGGTCCGCGTGTCGAGTCCCGCCGCGGCACTAATGTCCTTCGCAAGACATTGGTCTACATTTGCCACACTCAACCCAGGTGATGTAAATGGGTACATGGCAGGAATTAATTCCTTGAAATGCTAGAGCGCCGCAGCGCCAAGAGCGTCACAACGTGACGGACATGTGCGCTATATAAGAAGCCACCATTATTATTATTACATCAAATACCGGTATTAGGCCCTATATCAATCTAACCAAACGGGGTCTTGATTTCATTTATTTATTTATTTACCAACTACTTTCACCAACTACTCTCTCTCTCTCTCTCTCCGCTCCCTACTTTTCTCAATCGATTTTTGCCCATTCATTCTTTTTACAACTTAAATATGGCAGGAAATGCTATGCTACTGACAATACTGATAAAAATACACATAGATGAAGAAGCATTTCAGATTTTCTCATTCCCTTGTGTCAACCCCCCCCCACCCCCCCCCCCCCGAAAACAAGATATTATGTAACGTATGTGTGGTATTGTATATAGTTGTCATACAAAATATCATGACTTTGGACGTTATTTCGAGTAAGCCCATTGACTATGTTTTGATTAATTAGGCCGCGTCCCTCTATGTGCTATATTTCCTCACGGAGACATCACAAAAGCGAGAAATAAATTGAAGCATCTCGGGATCACTGGTATGTACGAAATACCTTTCCCTGATGGTGACATTCCCTCAGATGAGGATCTGTTGCAGTTGCTTGACCTTCTACGTGGATGCCTTCATGAAGGTGACAGAACAAGGTATGAGAAACAGATGCGCTCATTGGTAGCAGAAATGACGAAGAAACTTGAGTCTAAGCAACAACGCGTTGACACTTTGACAGAAATCGTAGGGGAGAAAGAACGAAATGAGGCGACTTTAAAACTACAAGTTGAGGAGCTCAAGAAAGGAAGAGAGGATGACAGAACAAGAGTTGAAAAAGATAAGCGCTCATTGGCAGCAGATATGACGAAGAAACTTGAGTCTAAGCAACAGCATGTAGACGCTTTGACAGAAATCGTAGGGAAGAAAGAGCGAAATGAGACGACTTTGACACAGCAAGTTGAGGAGCTAAAGAAAGGAAAAGAGGAAGACAGAGCAAGAGATGAAAAGGACAAACGCTCAACGGCAGCAGATATGACGAAGAAACTCGAGTCTAGGCAACAGCATGTAGACACTTTGACAGAAATCGTAGAGGAGAAAGAGCGAAATGAGACGACTCTAAGACAGCAAGTTGAAGAGCTAAGGAAAGGAAGAGGGGGAGACAGAGCGCGATTTGAGAAGGACAAACGGTCAATAGAATTAAGCTGGAAGAGGGAGCATGACCATAAGGAACAGCTTATGGGGCAACTTGAGCGTGAGACCTGGAAGCTGAGAACTAAAATTCAACTAGAAAGTGAGATACGATCAGCAGAGCAGAAGAAGAAAGCAGAGACATATCAATGGAGTTTTATTCCTTGGGTGACATCTGGAAAACAAGCTCAGGGTGGTAAGACTTTATTTTCAAATCTCATTTCGTTTTCAACTACTTAAAGCTCCCTACCCCCATTTGTGCTACTATGTAAATACTTAGAATATCGAGCTTATCACAGTCTATAATGGTCCTAAACCTAAGTAAATGTATATTTTTTTGGTAAATTGTTATTGTCATTCTGCCCAAAATAACGCCATTCGATTAAATTATCCAATGAAACTAGAGCTATGTTATGCTTTTGAATTATTTACACTAATTTCTCTTATATTTTTGTTCTTCTTCATTTAAACTGACTTCATTCCTTCATGACAGGCTCATCACCAATTGAGGATAATTCAACCGGAGGACTGGGAAGGAGTGATACATTACAAGCAGGGTGAGATAAAATATGTTTACTCGTTACATGACAATGAACGTATTATTTATCTTCAATAGTGACAAAAGTGCTATGGAATGTACTTTTGGGTGTAAAATGAGTGGTGCTAAACTGTCAAGAACAGTTCTAAGATTACGGCAGCACTTATGTTCTATGAATCCAAAATCAAGTTAAAAAATATTATTACCACCTGTGATTATGTAGGAGCAGAAGTGACTAAAATATTAAAACCCATTAACGCAAACATGAGAATCTTGCTGCATTCCAGTCCATGGTGATTAGAGTTAAAAGTGAAATCCTTTAATGAATTTAAATCAATAACTTGAGCATGTTGATTATGGTCTCATCACTGGAAGAACATATTTTTCCCGTTTTTTATCTTCACCTAAGTAAAGATTTCAATTACATTTTAAGTTGATACGTCATACCACGTTCTCTGACCGCCCCCATGTTTGTCTTTTTTTTCTTCTTTTTCCGTGTACCATTCTAGAGAGGAGCCCCCAGATGATGAGTTTGCACGCATATTACAGCAGATAGCTGACTATCTGTACGATGAAGACAAAATTGACAGCCTTGCTGGTCAGCTTGGAATCCTACATGGTGATATACAGAGAGCGCTCAAGACCAATGTGAAGTTCAACCGTGTTACCAGTGATGGAACTCGCCATATGCTGAAACAATGGAGAAGAGGTGTGTCTAGGGTAGATGAACGAATTCAGCTAACGAAGGCACTGCACGCTGCCAAGTTGGTCTACCTTGCAGACATGTTTCTCAGCGAAGGTAACGTATATTCTCATTAAGAACAATTTTAGTTTCGTTTCATGACCCCATTCAACTTCAGAAACATGCTGTTATATTTGGTGAACAATACGGTTCTAGTACACCTATCCCCTGGACATCCATCCCCCGGATAACCACCCCCAGTCAACTACACCCTAGGACGACTATCCACTGGGAAAAGTACCCCCAGACAACTACCCCCTACGACAACCATCCTCTAGGACAACTACCCCCGGACAACTATCCAAGGGGGTATACCTAGGGGTAATTGTCTGGGGGGTAGTCGTCCTAGAGGATGGTTGCCCTCGGGGGTAGTTGTCTTAGAGGGGTCGTTGTCCTAGGGGATAGTTGACTGGGGTTGGTTATCCGGGGGTGGATGTCCAGGGAGTAAGTGTCCAGATACGGAACAATACGGCCCATGAGTTTAGAGTCAGATTGATAGTATTTTCTAAAGCAAGTTCATTTCCCACATTAACACTACTGAAATAGATACTAAGATGACGTAATGCAGAGAAAATAAAGAAAACTAGAAATTTAAATCGTCATGGGGACGAATTAGGTGGTCTGTCTTCAATTCTTATGATATATTTAAGAAAGGGAGAAGTTATATTGACATGTAAACAATGATGATCATGATAGTAATGGTGATGATGATGATGATATTGATAATGTTAGATGATGATAATAACGATAATGTTAATGATGATGATAATGATCATGATCATGATGATGTTGATGATCATGATCATGATCGTGATGATGTTGATTATGATCATTTAAAGACACTAATGATGGTCCTTTTCCACCATGTGAAGAAAGAAATGATGTTCCTGCCATGAGTGATATTCATTGTTGTGTCGCTGACGTATGTAAGTTGCTCAAAAGCATTGACGTTAATAAGGCTCAAGGTCCTGATGGATTATCTCCCCGTGTATTGAAAGAAGGGGCGGAGCAGCTTGCACCCTCGCTTTGTCAATTGTTCAATATGTCACTTTCTAAAGGAGAGTTACCAATTGACTGGCGAAGAGCAAACGTGTCTCCCCTTCTTAAGAAAGGTAACAAAGAAGACCCGGGTAATTATCGCCCAATATCACTTACTTCAATTGCTTGTAAACTACTCGAAAAACTTGTTTGTAAACATCTTGTTGATCATTTTAATCTACACAATGTCTTATGTGATAACCAGCATGGTTTTCGCGAAAAACGGTCATGCGAGACTCAATTGATTGAAGCTATTCACGACTGGAGTAGTTGGATGAACTCCGGCTATAGTGTTGACATAGCATATTTAGACTTCGCTAAAGCGTTCGATAGCGTGTCGCACAATTTATTAGAACGAAAGTTAAAAATGTATGGTATTCAAAATTCAAATTTAAAATGGATCATGAATTTCTTGAAAAATCGTTCACAACGAGTCGTCCTCAATGGTGAATACTCTAATTGGGTAGACGTAAAATCAGGTGTACCACAAGGGACAATTTTAGGTCCAATCATATTTTAATGTTTCATAAACGACATTTCCTATAATATTGATTCAACTATAAGACTTTACGCAGATGATTGTATTTTATATAGGCCTATCCACTCTATTGAAGATTGCAAACTTTTACAAAAGGATTTAGAAAATTTAGATAAGTGGGCAAATTCATGGCTACTTGATTTCAATGTAAACAAATGTAAGAAAATGCAAATGTCAAGAAAGTCCTCTAAACCACAGTATGAATATAAATTGGGTGGACATAAATTAATAAACACTAAGTCAGAAAAGTATTTGGGCATTACTATAAATGATACCCTTAATTTTAATTCTCATTGTAACGAAACATACGCAAAGTGTAGTAAGATTGTAGCTATAATCAAAAGAAATTTTTTTAATTGCCCACGTTCTGTGTTTAAAACCTTATATGACTCTCTTATACGTCCATGTCTAGAATATTGTTGTATTGCGTGGGACCCCTATAGAGTTTCACATATAAATATTATTGAACGTGTCCAAAAACGATATTTAAGAATGATGTTTAGAGACTGGGAAACAAGTTACCATGAACTATTAGAAAAATCAAGTTTTGCAAAATTAGAAGAAAGACGCAAGTACCACAGATTAGTCATGTTTTATAAAATAATAAATAATATGGTAAATGTTGGTCCGATTGAAAAAATTATACGTGCTCACAGAATTGGGCGTAATGATCATAATATGAAAATGTACGTACCATTTGCAAAAACAGATTATTTCAAAAACTCTTTTTATATAAGAACTGCCAATGAGTGGAACATGCTCCCAAGTAATGTTATTAATAGTCCATCTCTTTCAACTTTCAAAATATCATTAAAAAGTTGCTTACATATTTAACTTTTTAAACTCCGCAATAACAATTTGTTTTTACATTTTTATACAATTACATCCAAATTCGCGCAATATCAACTATATGTTAATTTTTACCTTAGATCATGTTGCAAAATTTTTTATATAGCATTTTGATCCCTGAAATACCCAATCATTTGTATATTCAATAATGCTGTTTTGCAATCAATAATATTTTATGTATTTATTTTCGCTCTAAACTACATTGTGTATATAATTATTTGATGTATTATCGTGTTTGATATCATTTTTTTTGTTGTAACTATGTTATGCAATAATAATATTTTTGTACTTTGCTTTTTATCAGGGATGCAGACTTGTACGGGTTTTTCAAACCCTTTTCTGCATCCCTAGACATGCTTGTCTGAATAAATACAATACAATACAATACAATCATCAGACCATGATGATGATGATGATGATGATGATGATGATGATATTGATGTTGATGATCATGATCATGAGCATGATCCTGACATCTGATTGAAAAAATGAGTAGAAATTTAGATAGTATATAGTCTCAGCTACAACATATCAAAATCTGGGAGAAAATCGATCACCGATAAGCGAGATAATCTCAATTAAACAAAGACAAAAATGACGTCATCAACAATTTGTTTTAAGTTTAGATGCCAATATGATGATTTTGTTTCACTTTGTACGAGTCAGGGTGGTATGCAATCATATCTCCAACTCATGCTTTTTCCAACCATGATATAAAAATTGGGGGTCGACTGACTATCTGAAGAGCTATTTCGATTTTTAAAATGGCATGTTTTTGATCAAATTTGCATTATATTGCCCATAGCAGCACGCGCGGATTTTGAACTTTGACGCGCGCTCACGGCCTTATGAAAGGTCAAGAGTGACTGAAATTCATGTAAATTGTCAATTACGGTAAGAGGAATCTAAATCATGTAAAAAAAAAAAATTGAATTTGACTTTTTCCGCGCGCTATAAGCGCGCACAACGCGCGCGGGGACACGTACGGACGGAAAATTTGAAATGCTTAAAATGACCTGATTCGTACTCTCGTTTAATAGTTAAGTGATTTTGAGCAATTTAAAATTTGACGGGCGGGATTGCGCGCGTCATGACCTTTGTTTGACCTTTGATGACACGACCTGTTGACCCTTGACCTGAAGTATATGTGATATGAATATGAATGAACTTTGAGTACGCATCATGAAGATATGATCGATAATGTGATTTCACAAAATGGCGCCTGAATGACGTCATGATGACTTGATGACCTTGAAAATGTTCCTGTCACGTCTCATGAAAATGACCTATAACTGTGCAAAAATTGAATGAAATTGACTAAACCGAACTTGAGTTATCCTAGGCACAAAAAAGTGTAGGAAATAAATAAAAACTAGAAATTTAATTCGTCATGGGGACGTATTAGGTGGTCTGTCTTCACTTCTCATGATAGATTTGAGAATGGGAGAAATTATATAGACATATAAACAATGATGATCATGATGATATTGCTCGCGAAAGACGGGAATGTAGAATCCAGTTTTGAGAAAAAGTCATGTCCCATAGAGAATACACGCAAAATGTGAAAAATTGACATGCCTCCTTTAATCGCAAAAATACGCCATGATGCCTTTGTCAAAATGAAAAATCGTGAAAACTGTACTCGTAGAGAATTGTCTCAGCTAGAACATATCCAAAGTCGGAGGAAAATCGATCAATATTTACAGAGATACAATCAATGTTCTAAAAATATGCTGACGTCATAATAAGCAAATAGAAATTTTGAGTTCAGAGGCCATTATGATGACGTCATGAGTTCATTGAGGGTCAAATGAGACATGAAATCATATCTACAATTCATACTCTATCCAAATATGAAAATAAAATTAGGGGTCAACAGGCATCTTAAAGAGCTACAATGGATTTTGTATAGGCATGTTTTTGCCCATATATGCTATGTATTACAAGAGTTCACACGCAAGTACATGTATCTTAAAAGGACGCTCATTCCGTTATTAATGTTCACAAACAGGTGAACAAGGTATCAAAATGCTTGGAAAAATGTGCCAAATAATTATGATGACCCAGAAAATTTGGCGATTCTATGCAAAATGCCATGACGTGCGAAAACGCGCGCGCATGCACGTGTGCGCGTATTTTTGCTAAATGCTTAATATGACCTGATTCGTACTCTCGTTTAATAGTTAAGTGATTTTGAGCATTTTAAAATTTTAACGCGCGCGTACGCGCGTGTCATGACCTTTATTTGACCTTTGATGACATGACCTGTTGACCCTTGACCTGAAGTATATGTGATATGAATATGAATTACCTTTGATGACGCGTCATGAAGATATGATGGATAATGTGATTTCACAAAATGGCGCCTGGATGACGTCATGAAGACTTGATGACCTTGAAAGTGTTGCTGTCACGTCTGATGACAATGACCTATGACTGTGCCAAAATTGAACGAAATTGACTAAAATGATCCTGAGTTATCCTAGGCACAACAAAGTGGGGAGAAATAAATAAAAAGAAATAAAGAAATAAAGAAAGAACAAGAAATGCAATCGTGTCACAACGATGTGCGTGCAATGACGCCATGTTTCGATAAGTCAAACGTTAGAGCTTCTCTCGGACTATCCAGAGCAATTTGTACGAAGTCTGTAGCTTCTGTGATATTGGAGATAGGTAGGGCGAAAGAAAGGCCTCAACAGTGACTTTGATGGGATGGTAGTGACTATGCCTACGAAGTTTGAAAGAAATTGGGATAGGGGAAAGAACCGAGAAAGGGCTCGCAAGCACTGCGTGCAAAAACCAATGGGATTTGGTGCATGTTCGTCATTGCAATCAAGATCGTTCTGGGGGCCAATAGCGTGAACCCGATATGCCCCATAGACAATGCGTGTAATGCATGGGCGTACAGGATCTGTATTATGACCGGAGTTAAATTGTTTTTTCTCTCTCTCTTTATGTCTGTTTATGAGCCGTATTTGGTATCATTAGAAAGAGAATTTCATGGTTGTTATTGTAAATTACTCTTTTTTTTGTAATGATAATCTTATCGAAACACGTGATGTAAAATAGATTTATAGGACAAAATGGCGTCTTAAATAGCCCCCTTGACCAATTTCGAAAATCCGGCCATGAGGTGCCCTGCGTATTGGAACTCGGCATGTCACTGCAAATTTTCAAGGAAAAAAAAGGTCGTTTAAGGGGCGAAAAGCAGTCTGAAAAAATGACGTCTAAGCCGATACGTGTTAGATTCGGGCGGAAACTCAGCGGAATTCGTATAGTGACCTTTGTTCAAATGCGATTTACTCACAATTTTCTGTGTGAACATCTACTATACTTGGTATCATTCGAAAGGGCACTTCATTGCGGTCAGTTTGACACCACCGTTATCTGCGCGCAATGTATTGCACGCATTAAACGCGCTAATACGTAATGCATAGTAAATTCATTATTTTTGGCGATAACTTTGCGCTGACATATTCGAATTTTACCGAACTTGGCAAACAGTTGTCACGTATATGGATACATATGTCTGCAAAGTTTCATTGATGTAGGTATAAAGATCGCAATTTTAGAGCAAGTTGAAGTTATTTTGGAATTTTCTTGAAAATGGCGAATTTGGAGGGCATTTTTCTGAAAGTTGGTCAGTGTTAGGGTATATAATTTTGTATATGGCTAAAAAGGGTATATCTTCAAGTATCTAAATCCAAAAAAGTGTACGGGTTTGCCAAGCCATTATGGAGATACGGCCACAGAAAGAAAGCCAATTCCCAGAACTTTAGAGGGCGCTTTTTATGTTTTGCATAGTCATTGGAGCATGACATTTGGCATGGCTATGTGCAATTATGAAATAAGGATAATGTGAGATTTAAACACGAAACGGAATTTATATGAGAAAGTTATGGCAATTTCAGATTTTTAGGGGTCCATTTTTCAAAAATTTGAGAGATTTTTGACGGAGTCGGTTTCAGATTTGAATTTTGAGTACGAAGATGGCATTTTGAAGGTCAAGTCATATGTCGCAGATGAAAGAACATCTCTTCGACTATCTAGAGGAATTTGTTAGAAGTTTGTAGGATCTAGGATAGTGGAGATGGGAAGGAAGAAAGAAAGGCCTTAAAATGGACCAGAAACGGACAAAATGGCGCCTGGACGGTTATGCATGAGTGATTTCGAAAATCGAAGAATGTAGTGACCTTGATAAGTTGTTAGAGACTATGCCTATGAAATTTGAAAGGAAAAGGACATGAGAAAAGCACTTAACTAGGAATCACAAGCACTACGTGCAAAACGAATGGGATTTTTGGACGATAAGGAAAACAAGACTAGAAATGCAATCGTATCACAACGATGTGCGTGCAATGACGCCATGTTTCTACGTGTCAAACGAAAGAGCTTCTCTCGGACTATCCAGAACAATTTGTACGAAGTCTGTAGCTTCTGTGATATTGGAGATAGGTAGGACGAAAGAAAGGCCTCAACAGTGACCTTGATGGGATGGTAGCGGCTATGCCTACGAAGCTTGAAAGAAATTGGGATAGGGGAACCTAGAAATGGCTCGCAAGCAGTGCGTGTAAAAACTAATGGGATTTGGTGCATGTTCGTCATTGCAATAAAGATCGTTCTGGGGGTCAAAAGCATGAACCCGATATGCCCCATAGACAATGCGTGTAATGCATGGGCGGAAAACGTACAAGATCTGTATTATGACCGGAGTTAAATTGTTTTTTCTCTCTCTCTTTATGTCTCTTTATGGGCCGTATTTGGTATCATTAGAAAGAGAATTTCATGGTTGTTATTGTAAACCACTCTCTTTTTTTCTATGATAATCCTATCGAAACACATGATGTAAAATAAATTTATAGAACAAAATGGCGTCTTGAATGGCCCCCTTGACTAATTTCAAAAATCCGGCCATGAGGTGCCCTGCGTATTGGAACTCGGTATGCCACTGCAAATTTTCAAGGAAAAAAAAGGACATTTAAGGGGCGAAAAGCAGTCTGAAAAAATGACGTCCTAGCCGATACGTGTTAGATTCTGGCGGAAACTCGCCGGAATTCGTATAGTGATCTTTGTTCAAATGCGATTTACTCACAATTTTCTGTGTGAACATATACGATACTTGGTATCATTCAAAAGGGCACTTCATTGCGGTCAGTTTGACACCATCGTTATCTCCGCGCAATGTATTGCACGCATTAAACGCGCTATTACGTAATGCATAGTAAATTCATCATTTTTGGCGATAACTTTGCGCTGACGTATTATAATTTTACCAAACTTGGCAGACAGTTGTCACGTATATGGATACAAATGTATGCCAAGTTTCATTGATGTAGGTATAACGAACGCTAATTTAGAGCAAGTTGAAGTTATTTCTTAATTTTCTTGAAAATGGCGAATTTGGAGGGCATTTTTCGCAAAGTCGGTCAGTGTTAGGGTATATAATTTTGTATATGGCTGGAAAGGGCATATCTTCAAGTATCTAAATCCAAAAAAGGGTACGGGTTTGCCAAGCCATTATGGAGATACGGCCACAGAGAGAAAGCCAATTCCCAGAACTTTAGAGGGCGCTATTTATGTTTTGCACAGCCATTGGAGCATGAAATTTGGCATGGCTATTTGCAATTATGAAATAAAGATACTGCGAGAAGATGAGACAGAACGGAATTGGTTAAAGAAAGTTATTGCAATTTTTAGATTTGTAGGGGTCTATTTTTCAAGAATTTGAGAGATTGTTGACGGAGTCGGTTTCAGATTTGAATTTTGAGTACGAAGATGGCATTTTGAAGGTCAAGTCATGCGTCGCAGATGAAAGAACATCTCTCAGACTATCTAGAGGAATTTGTTAGAAATTTGTAGGATCTAGGATAGTGGAGATAGGAAGGAAGAACGAAAGGCCTTAAAATGGACCAGAAACGGACAAAATGGCGCCTGGACGGTTATGCATGAGTGATTTCGAAAATCGAAGAATGTAGTGACCTTGATAAGATGTTAGAGATTATGCCTATGAAATTTGAAAGGAAAAGGACACGAGGAAAGCACCTAACTAGGAATAACAAGCACTGTGTGCAAAACGAATGCGATTTCCGGACGATAAGGATAAGGAAAAGTATATTAATGGGGCAGAATGTGAACAAAAACAAGGCAATGACGAAGGTCGTCATTGCAAATATTAATGGGGCAGAATATGAACGAAAACAAGGCAATGACGAAGGTCGTCATTGCAAAAATCCTGACGAAACTAATAGGTGATCTGTCGTTGACAGACCACCTAATAAAGAATAAATAAAAAGGAGCTTAGGTACTAATTTTGAGTTAGCATTTTCTTCATTATAGCTGTGAACACGAAAAAGCCAAAGAGATGCTGACTTGTAACGTGAAGTTTTCTTCTACTACCTGGTAAACATAAAATAAAATAAATTTGAAATTCACTACGATAAGTTCAACACAATCATTATAATCCGATTCGATGTGTTTTGAGGAAAAAACACAACTATTTGTTTTGTTTCTTGCTGCTCGCCAAGTGTAGCAGAAGATCAGATCGGTGATGAATATGCTAATGAAGACGTCAATGGTCAGCAGCTCTCTAATAGAGATGAGATCTCTCGAGAACAGGACCGGACCAAAGGACACACTGACATCCAGGTACTTCATGAAGCTACAGTAAGCAGTAACCACACTCCTCGAGATGGGCATATAGGAGGCATGGCTTCCAAAGCCCAGGAGGACTTGACAGATGGAAGTAGGAGTCAACATCTTGACCAATCACCGAAGCGCAGTACAGAGGACTTGGATAAATCTGAAGTGACTTCTGAAGAAGTGTCCTCTGAAGAAGTTCATCCAGGTGATGAAAGAAAAAACGTAAGTAGCTTTCAACCTTTTGAACAATCGCCCAACCATAAAATACAAGTCCTACCTGAAGACATGTCTGAGATAGTCCCTCTGGTATCTTATGGTGGGAAACCCAACGAGGAATCTACCACCTTGGATACAAGCCATGTAGGTGGAATCATAAGTAACGAAGAAGATCTAATATCTCAACTCATTCTTATTGATAAATCCTCGGAGAAAATATTTCTCCTTTTCCTCGTAAAGATAATAATGGATGTTTCCTAGAAAGCACTCTGGTTATAAGGAATCACCAGAGAACATACATCAAGTCAAGTTTACTTACATCATTTTAGCTTGCGACGTTTCAGGTCCACTCCGGGACCCTTCCTTCAGGGCGACTGGTCTTTAGCGCCGAATGATTGTTGACCCATGAACACGGTGACGTGGTCGAGAAACGTCGGAAAACGAACTGCCATTTTATGTTAACCTGTCAAAGACCCGTCGGCATGGTCGGTCTGATTAAGCGTCTGTGGATGTTAGACGTCGCAAGCGAAAGTAAATCCAGTTAACTTTTTTATATACATTACCTTCTGCCTGGATGGTTGAAAATAGTCATAGGCATAACCTTTATAATCATTAACCGAACCATATTGTATCCAAACACCGAATATATAATATCAACGATGTGAATTTTTTAAATCTTACAAGAATGGCATGCGGAGCGTGATGTTTTTGGCAAGATATCTGGATATAGAAAACTAATCAATTACATTAGTTATGACAATAGTCACTTATTATAACCGGAGCCATTGTAATATATTGTTATATTTTAATCTGTCACAAAATAGTAGGTTTGACCAATCCTATAATATTTTTTTAAAAACATTCTACTGTACTTTTTAAAATACATCTTAATTCGAAGCAGAAGAATCGAATTATTTCAATTAAAAAAGCTGCAACGCTCGTTGTTATTTGTGTATATTTTGAAATAGATAAGTAAAAAAACGAATACCTAAAATAATAGCGAAATAAATGAATGAATAAATAACTGAAATAAAGATTATAAACATAGAAGGGTAATATACAACACTCCAAACAAAAGTATATCCATCCCAGTTTCTGTAGAGTTTTTGTTGTCTCCTTTTGGATATATTTTCCACGTAGGCTATGTGTATATCTAGACGTACTGAACGTATGTGTATATTAAGATTGGTTAGTTGTCATTCGGGCCATTTCCAATTTGTCCAACCTTGTATATGCATATCTAACCAATTTTGTATACTTGTATTCGGTCTCATATAATCTTGGTCTTTGATACGCCTGGTATACATGTCATTTCCCTGGTGTCTGTTAAAAATACAGTCAAACCTGCAGTAGTGACCACCTGTCTACAAAGACCAACTGTCTACAAAGGCAACATTTTTTGTTTCCCTTGAAAATGGTTTCTCATTGAAACATGTACTAGTAGAGGAACCTTTCTACAAAGGCCACTGTTTGTGTTTCCCTTGGGCGGTTGCTTTAAACAGGTTTGACAGTATTATCGATTTGTTCTACTTTTTTCCTAGCCATATACACAATTTATTGTCCTCTAAGTGTAAAATTGTTTTTGCCTAAAATAACAACCTGGTAAATAGTGTTATTCTTAATTATGTAGTCGATGACATTTAAACTACGTGGAATTTTGACAAATAGGCCACATTGACAGTTCATAGTTATAGTTCATTTTATTTCTTCTTTCACAAACATTTGTACATAGAATAAAGTAACTGGAACAGCAGATTATCAATATAACAAACATAATTTGAAGCGCAATAGTAATGTTCAACATACAACTCTTGTTATTAACTAAAGAAATTCTATAAAAAAGTTACTTATGTAAGACCATGTTCTGTACATGAAAGAAAGAGAAGAACTTATAGAAGCTGGGCTTGTTAGAGCAGGATTCCCAAACAGAATATAATACCTGAATGCTTCAATTTCTTTGAAGAAAAAAAAATTAACAACTAAACTACCTTAACAGACTAGAAGCAATTACACATGAGTAATATTTACAAAAGAGATAGACTGATGTATTATGAAAAGGAGAAAATGGGAAGATATATACATAAGGATGGAGAGTCGGAAAGTGCAAAACAGATCAAAACAACAACAGTAAAGTTGAGAAGGAAGAAAGTTATATGTAGAAGAAATGGTGATGGGGAAGAAATAGAAGAGAAAGAGAGAGAAAAGAAAAAGTACAATAGAGCAAAACAGAACAAAACGACAACGTGATGCGACGCGAAGACCAGAAGGAACGGTGCATAAAGGATATCGCGCGCGCGCGCGCGCGTGTGTGTGTGTGTGTGCGTGTGCGTGTGTGTGTGTGTGTGTGTGAGTGTGGTTGGTGGGGCACTTCTATGCTTGAAGGACAGTTAAGTATAGTTAATATAAAATGTTGTGGCATTTACACACAAATGACATCCTTTTATACTAATGTCAGTGAGCAACTCAATATTGACTGTTAAAAAAAAAATCCGAAAAAAATTAAAGATGATAAATTACATAAAATACATGCTGTACGCAGGATTTTTCTAACTTGCATTTTTATGACCTATAGTGGTAGTTCTTCTACCTGTAGTATAGATTTGATGAATAAACGGAGACAAATGTGTGTAATTTAAAAAAAACACTGATTTTCTCGAAATTAACCGGAATAGCGCCTTTTAGTTGCAAGCTCTTCATATAATGTAATATAATTCAAATATTACCAATTACTCTCTTTCTGTTTTATTTTATTTTTAATTATGAAAAAAACAATCGCAAGGCCACAATTATTACGTAATTTAGTCCAGTTGTTGGACTAAAAAAGTCTACATGTAATGCAAATATTAAAAGATCATTTTCCATCGATGTTATTCTACAACTCAGATCAATAGTTATGTCCACTACAGTTTGCTCAAATGAGAGGCTTGACACTATTGTATTAACACTGTTATCGGAACGACGCGTTGTGTTTAAAGGACAAGTCCACTTGAAAAATAAATTACTTTCACTAAAAGCAGAAAAATCAGACAAACCAATCAAAAAAAGTTTGAGCAAAATCGAATAACTAATAAGAAAGTTATGAATACATAACATGCTGTACGCAGGATTTTTCTAACTTGCATTTTTTTTCAACCTATAGTGGTAGTTCTTTTTCCTGTAGTATAGATTTGATGAATAAACAGAGACAAATATGTGTAATTTTAAAAAAAACTGATTTTCTCGAAATTAACCGGAATAGCGCCTTTTAGTTGCAAGCTCTTCATATAATGTAATATAATTCAAATATTACCAATTACTCTCTTTCTGTTTTATTTTATGAAATGCACATGACTTTGTTCGAAGTTGAGTTCATTCAGCAATCAGTTTCAAGAGTCATTTTTGCATCTTTGTCACAACTTATTATTTTTGAGATATAAGCCGGCTAACAATCCTTTTTATTATCAGTGTGTAGGAGGAAAGACATTGACTATAGTATTATTTATGTTTAAAAATATTCTTCGTTTTTAATAATAAGTAAAGAAATGTTTTTTGTTATCACTATGCAAACAAAGATATGAACACTTGACATGAAGTACCAAATCAGTTAAATTCATTGATGAAATTGGAACATAATTTACATTAATGCGATTTTGGTCTTTTTTCCATATTATTAGAATTCGAAACTTCATCAGTTTTTAATTATGAAAAAACAATCGCAAGGCCACAATTATTACGTAATTTAGTCTAGTTGTTGGACTAAAAAAGTCTACATGTAATGCAAATATTAAAAATACATTTTCCATCGATGTTATTCTATAACTCAGATCAATAGTTATGTCCACTACAGTTTGCTCAAATGAGAGGCTTGACACTATTGTATTAACACTGTTATTGGAACGACGCGTTGTGTTTAAAGGACAAGTCCACTTGAAAAATAAATTACTTTCACTAAAAGCAGAAAAATCAGACAAACCAATCAAAAAAAGTTTGAGCAAAATCGAATAACTAATAAGAAAGTTATGAATTTTTGAAAAAAGTATGTAAAACTATGGAACAATGAGAATCACAACACAAATTGCCAAGATGGTTATCAATTTGTGAAGTCATGTCCTCACCATTTATCAATTGCTCTATATGGTTTAATCCCATTAATTTCCCTTTTTTATTCCCCAAAACTTGATTTCTCCATGCCTTTGCCCAGGTTATATGATTTGTATCATATTGCGTGTATGACATTTCACAAAATCTTTTATGTGTCAAAGGGGCATTTATGAGAACCATTACCATATATCAGTTTAGTAATTTGACGATCTTGACCACTACTTTCTCTTAGTTTATTTTGGTATTGTATTGATGGAATTGTATTATTTTTGTCATCTTTATTACCGTATTGTACTTGTCATACCTTTCGTTTGGCTCACTATTGTATATTTACTGTATTTATAACCGTATTTTTCATGATTTAACTAGAGAAAAAAATTACTCTATATTAGTGCATCCACACAAAAATATATTACTATTAATCTAACTTGGATGCTGGTGTCAAGAAATAAAATTCTTAAGGAGAAAATAGGAAATTTATATCATCAATATAAAGAAAATAATTAGTGGATAGTGAGGACATGACGTCACAGACTCATGAGTGAGTTGCCAATTTGTCTAGTGATTTTCAAAGTTTTTAATGTCATTAAAAATTCATAACTTTCTTATTAGTTATCCGATTTTGCTCAGACTTTTTTTGATTGGTTAGTCTGATTTTTCTGCTTCTATTGAAAGTAAGTTATTCTTGGAGTGGACTTGGGCTTTAAATGAAGAAAAAAAAACATATTTCCTCGAAACAGACTTCTGCGGTGGCCATGTGACTAAATAGTTCTAAATAATCAGACATGAATAGTCCACTAGTAGAATTATTCACATATTCAGACTTTGAAGTCGCATTCAAAGTTTGAAATGATGGGGATTGGCATTGGCGTATCAGCTAGAGACTTTTCCGATCTCTAATATATATTTGTTTCCAAAGTCCGTGTTAGATGAGGATGAACATTAATCTTAAATACATCTATCTACAATAGAAAGGAGATTTCCCATATGCACATGCCTTATGTTAAGCAGGGCTCCCACTTAGCCGAGTTGGAGCCTCGAGTTGTGGCGAGCTGGCGCGATCTTATGGCAAGCAGTTTTATCATTAAAACATATTTCTTGATATCAAGAATTCAATTCTTGATATCACGAAATCGAATTCTTGATATCAAGAATTACCATTGCTTTACAACATGAAATTATTTCTTGATAACAAGAATTGATTTACTGATATCAATTAATAATAAAACGGCTTGCCATAAGATCGCGCCAGCTCGCCACAACTCGAGGTTCCAACTCGGCTAAGTGGGAGCCCTGCTAGAAGTTGAGTTCATTCATCAAGCAAGTTCAGGAGTCACTTTCGCGTATTTCGTCATCTCTTATTCTTTGAAACTCTGGAAACGTAGCTCTGTCTTGAAGTCCTTAAGATATTAACAATAATTAATATGAAAATTTATGTTAATCATTCATTCTTAACAGGCCTTGTCCGATGGTGATTTAGTAAGTATATACTCAGTTATAGTGTTAATATAAAGTTTAATTTCAATTCGAATTGATTAGAACATACTTTATTACATCCAACGTTGCCCATAGAGTTTGAACATTTCTTTTTGCCTCTTTTTCGGAATTGTTTGTGTCATCATGATTTATTGTTGATAGATATATATCTCATCGCACGTTAATTGATTAATCTCTATGACTTTAACATTAAGCAATACAGTTCTGAGAAGATATGAACTTTATCTATCAAGATTTATTCATATCATAATCATCGATTCATAAAAATAGGTAAAACACTTATTTCAACTTCATAGGCAACAGTGTAGTGTGGACGCTATACAGTGTATACATTATCGTATTATCTATATCAATAAGTATTTTAAAAGAGGTATACATATTCTTGTTTCAACTGGATATTTGGGAATGAATAAGAAAAAGTCCTAAATTGCATAATCATAGATTAGATAATCAAAGTTCATTTACGGAATTTTCTTGTTTCAGAATTGCATTATGATAATTTGATTCATGTCGATTTGTGATGTCTATATGAGCCATGAATTCAGTTGTGTACTATAAAGTCTGCATGTAAAATAAATATTGAGAGTACATATTCCATTGATGTGATTCTATCACTGAGATCAATAGTAATGTTCTTTACATGTTGCTCCTTAGAGAGGCTTGTCAATATTGTATTACATTTTTGTTATCAGAATGTGTAAATGAATTTAAATAACCTGCCGTCGAAACATTATTTTTAGTGGTTATTTGGTAAATTATTGTAAGTAATCTTACATGAATAGTCCACTATTTGAATCATTAACGAATTCGAACCTGAAATTGCATAGAAAGATGGAAATGATAGGAATTGGGATAGACGAATTAGCGGAAGCTTTCCTAATCACTAGGAAATACTTACCCAAAGACCAAGTTTTAGAAAGATCAACATAAATCTTAAACGTTTTCCCTCTTTTATAAGGAGGAGTTTTCTGATATGTAAATGCCTTTAGTTTGAAGTTGAATTAATTCAGGAGTAATTTTAGCATTTGTCGTCACCTCTTATTCTTTTTAAGACTATAATATTATCTAAGATTAAAGGAATATATAAATCGCTTACTATAAACAGGACTCAAGCTTTAGTGGTCAAGTAAGTTTAAACACAGTTAGAGCGTTAATATTAAGTTTGATATCAATTGACATTGAGTAGACAACAATGTATTATGTACAATGTTGCCCGTAAAGAGAGAAACAAACAATTGCCCCTTTTCCTGAATAAACCGTGACATCAAGGTTTATTCTATATATATAAAATTCCCATCTTCTCATCAATCCCTATGATTTGTTGCTTTTGAGCAATACAGGCCTCAGACGATATGAACTTTACCTGGCAAGAATAATCATATAATCATAATCACTACATCATGTTTATGAAAAGACGTTAAACAATTATTCCTTCAAAGAAAACAGTTTATTAGAAACTCTATACAGTGTTTAATATCATAGTATCAATATCAATCAATATTATGAAAGGTTTGTAAATATTTCTGTTTCAATTGGATGCTTGGAAATGCAGGAGAAAAGTTCATAAGTTGCATTATAGTAGATTAGACCATATTTCAGAATCGCATTATATTTATATGATTCATGTCGACTTGTGATGCATAGGAATAACGGAATATTCTAATTTGAAACATCATCGGTTTTTAGTTATCATAAAACAATCGAGGGAAACTATTGTAACGTAAACAATCGCAAGGCTATGTCTACGTAAATGAGCCATTCAGTCACTAGTTTTTGCTCTATAAAGGTATGCACTTAATGCAGATATCCATATTGCAGATGTTATAAATGATAGGGATTGGGATCGGCGAATCAACTACAGACTTTGCCAATCACTAACAAAGACAATGTCAAATAAAGATTAATATTAATCGACAATATTTATTCTCTACATGATGAATGAATTCTTCGCTATACTCAGTAATAGTGTATATATGAAATTATCAAGTTAAACAGATATTTGTGTGGTATGATCTATGCACAATCTACACTGCAAAAACCAGGGTGTTAAATTTCTAACACCAGCACGGAATAGGAAGAAAAAAACGCCCTTGGTATTAATATCACGTCCGTTTACGTCCGTTCAACACCAACTGAGTGTCGAAATATTTAATTACAGGTTGATGTTCCGAGTCTTGGTGTTATGGTGTTGAACTTGCGCATGCGCATAAATTATAGGATTCGAGCAAAATAATTGGACGACAGTTGTCATATGATATGACGTCCTATCGTGCATGCGCATGCGCGAGCTAGCTGTCAAGAATCTCTTCGGGATATCGTGGTTATGGAATTTTTTGTCAAGGTCTGAACATCAGGGCAATCATGCCGTTAAGTGTGAACATTTTTTCTGCAGACAGAAAAGTTAGAAAATTGTTACCACTAAATCCAACAGACATCGCAGGATTCTTTGAATTGAGTGTTAAATTATTGGTATTGATTTTAAAAAAAAAAACAGGATAAAATTCTACACACCACTGGTGTTGAAAGAAATGGTGTTGGATTGTTTTAACACCAAAACTAGAATTGAACTTTAACACCAAGTTGAAATAATGGTGTTAGATTTTAATACCAAAGGCGGGATTACTTCAACACCAAGAGTGGAATTGGATTGTTTAATTCCAAACCCTGGTGTTAAATAACACCAGCTGGTGTTTTCTGATATAGATACCGGGATGGTGTTAAAATTAACACCAATGGTGTTAAATTTAACACCCTTGTTTTTGCAGTGTTATCATTATCATGGTGCCATCAATTAATAGGCATACACTAGAAAGTTTCAGTAGAGCGTTTAAAAAATTTCAGAAATATTGATAACTTCTAATCGATAACTTTAAAATAAATGTTTGTCTATAACTAACGCTTCACATAAAATATTGTCACTATAAAAAGGTCGATCATGATGACCATGATAATCAAGACTATGCAGAGGTGAGTATAGTGGTTCCTTTATTTTAAATTTAATAAGATTTAATTAATGCTAACATGTTGTTCTTAATTGAAATGAAATCATACACAATAGACATTGATCTACATTTGCCACACTCAACCCAGGTGATGTAAATGGGTACCTGACAGGAATTAATCCCTTGAAATGCTAGAGCACCTTAAGGTAGCCGTGCTGAAGCAAGGGTAATAATTGAGAGCGCCATGAGTGTCACGTATGACAGACATGAGCGCTATACAAGAACCCACTATTATTATTATTATTATAGAAGTATTGTAGATTATTCTAAAAGGGTCGACCGGAGGCAGTACGATACGTTGTAGATCATGGTAAATAATGTTACTTTAATATCACTTGATGTCTTACTGAATGTTACTTAAGTAAAACCAAAATTATTATGTTAAAATTAAATGATGTTCATTTCCATGTTCGAATATAACGTCCCGTATTGGTAAAAGCGTTACTCAAAGGAGCTCCTCCGCCGCCAGGCATGCTCCATGTGCATTTTCACCAGGTCGAAACTCCAGCCTCAGTTCGGGTCTATTAATTTAGAAAGAATAGAAGGTAACATTGAAAATATACTAACCTGTGGAAAGAACTCTTTACTTTCGGAGATTGTATTTCAGAATTTGACAAATATAACTTTGAGTTTGACGAAGAAAAAGGTTTACTCGAACAAACGATGTTTGTTCGTTTTGCAGTTTCGATCCACCGACATTTGCATTTATTATTTCAATATTTACAGATAATTCTTATTTCACTCAGGTCATAAATCAAACCAGTACAAGCCTCACCCTGAAATGTTCTGCTGCTAGTAACTTAAGCTATTGTGTCAGGAAGGCGCACCGAGTACAACCTGGAATAAAAGAATTGATTTTGATAGGCGTTTCCTTTTCCCATCCACACCCCGTCTCAGTTGAAACTAAAAATGAAACCCTCGAGATCCTCAGAATCAGGGCGGAAAGAGAAAACGTACATCATGTCCTTCATGCAGTTGCTCAAAACTGCTCTGCGTTGACCAAGCTAGACTTAGCTTTTGACGTAGAGGATCATCTGAATGAGGTGGCACATAGGCGCTCGTCAATATCGTCAATTTTCCACAGGCTGCGCGTTCTAGAACTCACTGTGGGGCAATTTACTCTGAAGGACCTTATATCTGTTATGGAAGTGGTGTCTGCCTTGTATCAAAATATCCAACATCTCACCATCAATGTGAAAGGTCAATATCAGTCTGATGACAAGAACCTCATCAGAAGTGTGAGCTTGCAGCTACATCACCTGGAAGATCTTAGATTTTCTAGTACGGGAATGGATCTGAAGGGGAAAAAAGACCTAAAATTGACAGTGCGTGTGTTCTGTCCCCAACTGGCACCCACAACGTCCCGGGATGGCGTTTACTTCTTTCGGCGGATCCACGGCGTGTCAGGTATTATATTTAATATAAAGTATTGGGGAACCAATATTTGGCTCAGTCTTTGAGGGAAATATCCTTTTATAAACTGTAGCGTTGTCCGTGCACTCCAATTAAGGGAATTCAAATGAATGTGAACCAGATATCTACACTTGAGTTAGATAACGTTCTCGGTCCTTAAAAAAAGTTTAACATTGGCATGCAGATACCGAAACGAACAGCCGTTTAAAAGTTGTTATAACTTATACTTTGTCAATTTTGTTGGGGAGGGACTACTTTGAAGATATTATTCTTTATAAACTTTTAGGCTACATGGATCATCTTGGTGGGGAGTTATCCATCCCTGCTCACAATGTAAAGCTTACCATTCCTCCGGGAGCGTTGGAAGACAGTGAGCAGATCAGCATCGAGGTTTTCACTGACCTTCCGAATGGCATCAATCTTCAAGACAACGAAATTGTGGCGAGCTTCGGGTTCAGATGTTTTCCATCGAGATCGAGTTTTAAGAAGCCACTTACTCTATCAATGCCTCACTGTGCAGTTATTGACGATAACGACGTGGTGGGAATCGTTCTACACTTTGAAAGTGATGATGAAGGTACTATATTGTTATTTCCTTTTTTCTTCTTCAATTGTTTGGTAAAGATTGTTCTTTTTTCTTCTTCCTTTCTTTAAATACGATAATATCAATCTCACTGAGAACTCTACGTACTTGTGCTACCTCTTTAAAATATGCAATAGATTAATTAGACGCAGCAACACTTTATTATGAAGGAAAAAGGGAGATCAAGGGCCAGAGTTCCAAATTCTTTCTTCCCGTCTTAAAGTATGATCATGTTGTGATTTTACAAGAGTTTAAGTGTTCTTTAATAGCAGTATAATTATGCTGTGATATGTTTGTCACACCACAGGAGAGTTCAGGCGTATTCCTTTGGAGAGCAGTAGATATGTGATACACACTGACAGATTCGAGCTCCAACTTGATCACTTTTCCTGGGGAATACCAACAATGATCTACAATTGGCTGTTCCCTGGTGGGAACTCAGAGGGCCAAGCCAGAAAGCGAATGCTTTCCACACCTTTCATACCTAAGACCCTTCCGGAGGATCAGGACCGTCCAATTCTGCATTTGCGCTTCTACAATAACCTTCCTGTTGTTCGTGAGGTATACTGTCATTTATGCTCTTCGCCACAGTATCGAGATTTTTAAAACTTTTCTTAGCACATTGGAACTTTCTGTAAGCCCCCATCAAACCAAACCAGTTCTCACAACGTTCTGAAACCATCTTAGAAAATCGTTAAACGGGTTGTGGTCGGGGTAGAATGTGTAAATAATGTCTATAATACAATCCTAGTTTGTTCAAAAACAGTCCTTAATACGTCCATCTCGTCTGTACCGCATCCAAAGTTAGTTCATATCAAGTTCAGATCGGGTAAATTGCCATTTCCAGGCAGTTTAAACCCGTTATTAACTAGTTCTACCTTGTTCCCATACGACCAAACACATTCTAACTAGGTCATAGACAGTGTTCAGCACGTTCTCATCTTGTTGTTAGTGCGTTTGAACGCGCTCCTATATAGAGCGTATGCAAGCACGTCCTGGCTCAAGGGTTATAAAACCCCATTGTGTTCTTGCCATTCTTTATTCCCGTTCAACTTCAAAGCTTCAAGCTGTGCAGATCAAGACATTCAAGTGAAGCCCCCATCACACCAAACTAGTTCTAACTACGTTTTGGAAAATGTTGCCAAACGGGCTCAAACTCTGTGCTAACGGAGTTGAACGTAGTAGCAACTGTTAAAGATCTGTTTAAGAACTTCATGGACGGGCCCGGAATGGCTTGGGCGGGAAGGGTGCTTTAGCACTTTGAGCCTGTTCCCAAAATTTGCCCGTCCTGCAATTAGACGGAGTGACAACATACTTAAAACGGGATTGGCGTACTACGAAGGGAATTGCCGTACTTCGGTCCTACTAGGAACGTGTTACAACGTGATGTGGTCGAGCATCAATTGGCAATAGTATAATTGAACGGAAATGAGGAATGACGAGAACGCGATGGGTTTTAATAGCTCTCGAGCCTATTATATAGGGGCGCGTTCGAACGCACTAAGAACGAGATGAGGACGAGTTAAGCTGTCCCTGAGAGGGGTGGTCGGGTTACAAACTAGTTAGAACAAGAAGCGAATTATTTCGAATGGTTTGGACGTATTGGGAACGAGGTAGAACTAGTTAAGAGCTGGTTTAAACTGATTACGGATGGGCTTGGACTTCTTGGAAATGGCAAATTTACCCGATCTAAACTTGATATGAACTTACTGTGGACGGGGTACAGACAGGATGGACATATTGAGGACTGTTTATGAACGATCCAGGATCGTATTATAGACATTATACACATTCTACCCCGACCATAACCCGTTTTTACGATTTTCTAGGACGGTTCCAGAACGTATTGAGAACTAGTTTGGTGTGATGGGGGCTAATACTGCTGTAATTATTGATGCTCGACCACAGCACGTCGCTGTAACAGGATCAAAGTTCGGCATTTCCGTTCATAGTACGGCCATCAGTCCGTTTGTAGTACATCCTCCTCGCGTTAAGTACGTTGTCACTCCGTCTAATTGCAGGACGGGGACAATTTTGAAGAAGCTCAAATTTCTAGAGCACTCTCCCGTACTAGCCAGTCCGAGCCCTTCCATGAAGTTCTTAAACAAATCGTAAACAGTTGCTACTACGTTCAACTCCGTTGGCACTCAGTTTGAGCCTGTTTGGTAACATTTTTTTCCGGAACGTAGTGAGAACTAGTTCGGTGTGATGGGGGCTTTAATAATGTTTGTTTGCCGTAGAATTAAAGATTCATTATCAATTTTATGATCATTATCATGATTATTATCATTGTCATCGTTTCTTATTATTTTGTATTATTTTAGTAGACTTTGGTAATTGTTGCCTATTCAGTATGGGTATGTGAAGGGAGGGGTTCAGAGTAGCTACATAAAACGCCATCTGTCATGTCTTATCATTTCAAGTAGTAAGTGCAACACATTACTGTTATCACTACTTTTAAATTTTATTACCCAATCTCCCACTGGATTGTCCTGGAATCACATCTTACGTGGTGCTGAGAGAACCGAATATCGATGATCTTCTATCATGCTAAATATATCCAATATTAAGTGTTACAAATTATTATAAGTGCGACACATGATTTTCAAGCTTAAATCTTAGGTCAAATTTCGATTATCAATAGAAATTCCTGATTAGTAATGAGATAAAACCATTTATGGGAATCACAACATTAACCCCTATCTGAATTTTATTTCACTACTAAAAGGAAATCCTTGCAGAAGAAGAATCGATGAACTACAAGAAGATCTCTCCGGAAGTAGAGTTGATCGTGAAGGAGCATTCTATTGACATGTCTATTAGCTGCCTGTCAGTACCAAAGACTAAGGTAACCTACTACAGTGATACGGTAGGTTTACATTTATTTGTGTTTAACATTATTTTAATTAGTTATATTGATTTGAATTTAATGTTAGGGTAAGGGTTAGGATTGTTAGGGTTATATATATTATTATTATTATTAATGACAATGTCTACTTAATGACTCACTTTTTTCAATCCAAATATCCGTCTAATGACGCCTTTAGTGAAATATATATATATGTATATATTCCGTGACTTGTAAATATAGGTCTATGATATATTCGACATTGCTGTTATAACGCATTTGACCTCTATTTACAATGACAGATAATTACTGCCAAAGAGTTGATGCAGCTTACGAAGCACACAGAGTGTATGAGCCGTCTCCATCGAAGTTCAGAGGTTACTTTGATCATCACACAGGAACGAGAAATAAAAATGATATTCTGGACGGACATCACAGGTGATTAAAAGATAACTAGACATTGAATGCGTCACGCAGACAAATAAGGTGATCTGCCGCTTTGATCGAGACAAAGAACATGTAGAAACTCAATGGGAGATCCCACCTTCACTCATATAACACTCATATGTAAAGCTCTTTACGAGATTTGCTGCACTGCGCGACCGATCACGTAATAACACAGAGTCAATGAGAAATTCGGTCTTTAAAAAAAAATGTCATCTTCCATTTATATTACACGCATATGATCACATGCAGTCCCTATGGCCCGTGCACAGACATGGGTGTAGCCTCTTGTCGATGCCCTCGCGCTGTTGGAGTCTCAAAATTCTGACGAGCGAAGCGAGTCAGAGAAACCGAGGCGCCTCGGTTTCTCTGACTCGCTTCGCTCGCCAGAATTTAGAGACTCCAACAGCGCGAGGGCATCGACAAGAGGCTAACATGGGTGAGACCATTAGTAGAAATCATAATGGCAGATTTTGCAGTCTTCACCTGAAATCGGATTTTTTTTTTTTTTTTTTTTTTTTTTTTTTGACAAGGATCAAATATCCAATATCATTCAGGAATGACAATTTCATGATGACGGAATATGGTAAATATAGAAATTAACAAAATGGTGCCTAGATGACGTCACGCACCAGTACAAGAAAATATCTTCGTTAGGATCAATATTATGCATATGGAACATGTCATGCAAATATCATGGTCATTAACCATATCATTCACGAGAAATGAAGCAAACAAAATCCATACAGAAAGGATAGGAAACGAAAGACCAAAGCCCTGTCAGATTTCATTGATAAGCCACCTATTCAAAAGGGTAACCAATCCGCTACAAGCATGGAATTTTATGATTTATTATTATGGCATCGAAACACAGATTTCATTTGATTTAACACGTAAACAAACGGTGGCTCTCTTCTTTAAAAAGACCCTTATATTTAATTCAATGATTCTTTATTGTGAGGTCATTATTGCTGCCAGTATCGCAACTATCCATGACAAATGAAGAAGTTTTAAGAGAGCAATAAAAATTTATATCTTTTATAGGTGTTTTCATTGATTATAAAATTGTAATTGTAAAGCGCATTGAGAGGGCACGATTCGCTTTAAAATAACAATACATCATTGTTATTATTACGCATGTTTAGTTATCAAAACCGGTTATTCATTTGTCATATATGCACGATTTACCCGAGAAATCAAGAATCAAATTATCGGGCCAGACCCTGTGACAATTTATAGTTTCAAACGATTATGTTCTTCATTGCTTTCCACACATTTACTCTTTTTTTTGGTGCTTTTACAGGGTCTCGTTCTCTGAATCAACCACAACATATTTCAGGAATAATCATGGTAGACAAGGATGCTCTGTTCGACGAACTTTCAAAAGAAATTCCAGCTGGAAATTATACAAAGTTTTGTAGTAAAATAGGTGTGGGCTACAATAAAGCGAAGAGCATGTTGACGAAGTGTAACGAGGATTACAGCGTGGCTCTGAGAGACCTTCTATCTCAACAGGATCTAAAGATGAAGGGTATCACCAGGAAACAACTCGAAGATGCCCTGGACGGAGCAGACGTCGGTGGACTTTGCTCCATTGTGGAGAAACATTATGAAAAGGGTAAAATTCAGTCATTCCTAATGGAACTTATTCTTCTTTTTTTATTATATAGATAAATGAAGTAATCTGAACATTTTACCAGTGTCATTTTGTAATGGTGCAAACTTGAAATAATCACAACATTGTGATTTCAACATAAATATAAAGTTAGATATGTTTTGAACATGCGTCTGTGTTTGGTACACATTTAAAGATAAAGTTGAGTTCTGGTCATGCGATTGCATTGTGAAAAGAACGGTGTGGAATCGATCAAAAAAAGATGATCATGTAGCATATAAGTATTGGATCTGGAGTCATCAAAATGATCAGAAATATGGCATAGTCTTGGTAAAGTACATGTAACTGTACACAGAAAAATGTATATAGTACTACACAAACATGTAGCATAAAAATCAGGCCTCAGTTTTAAGCTGTTACTTGTCATATTTAGAAAATGAAGGCATATGAAGGGCCATGCTTTTCAGAGAAATATTATTCTCTGATGTTCTTCCACACTTACATATGTGCAAAAAGATGTCATTTAAGGCACATTTCTGCAAGTATTTTCTAAACAAATGTGTTTGAAGTCGATCATTGATGAAGGAATACACAATTTAGGTTTTCTGCGCACAACAGAAAACCCAAATTATTAATTTTATCAATATTTGTCTTCAAACTCATTTGAAGGTTAAATATTAGCAGAAGTTTATCTTAAATGACATCTTCTTTTTCATTATATTACAATTTAAGTTATTTTGCCATCAAATTTTGGGGGCTCCAACTTATAGAGGGTCTTTAATATATGAATTCAATTGTTTTCACGTGTATTGTATTGCTGATACTATTCCTATCAATTTTGAAATTTGGCAAGACATTAATTCACATTCGACACTCTCCACCCAAGTGTAATTTGGTCAGGGGCGTACGCAGAGGGGGGGGGGGGGGTTGGGGGTTCAACCCCCCCCTTTGGTATTTGTATGTGTGTAAACCCCCCTAAAAAAACCTAAACCCCCCCCCCTTGGATTTTTTTTTTTTTTTAATTAAAAAATAAAAAATAAAAAATATGCCCACGGCTAACCTAAAAAAGGTGACCTTACCCCCCCCCCCCCCCAACGAAGAAAAATGTCAAATTTTCAAATTTCGAGACCCAAAAAAAAAAGTGTCCGCTTACCCCCCCCCCCCCCCCCCCCCCCCCCCCCCCCCCCCCCCCCCCCCCCCCACTGAGCGACTTTTCGGCCGGCGCGATTTTAAATTTTTCGGGAGCAAAATATTTTGGGCCCGAATTTAAAAAAAAACCCTTGAAAAAATCCTGCGTACGCCCCTGAATTTGGTACTTGACAATGGATGGGGTAATAATAATGCAGCTCTCTCGGGAAGTGCAATATTAAGACTGTGATGCCCTGCGCATTAAATGAGACCCTTATTTAATATCCTTGGTCATTCTTCTGTTCATAGAGACCCTGATTGCCTGAAGGACGAACATCTTGTGGACCTATCAAGGGAGCTTCCTGTAGACCCCGGCCCCCCACTCAGTGTTGTTTCGGGTACGCATATGCTCGTACCCTATTTTTGAAAGCACCCCCTATCTGAGGACTGCCAACATTTTCCGAACCCCCCTTTCGCGGGCTTTTTGCGGGCTTCTTCTTCTTGGAGACCCCCCCTAAATCAGGAAAATTGCTCAATGTACCCCCCTAAATTCGGAATAATTTCTCAGGAGTCCAAAGAGATGAGAGAAAAAAAGAAAAACACCCCCTTTTTAAGAAATCTCCGGGTGAAAAGTCAAATACACCCCTTTTTTTACAATTCTCGGGGCGGACTTTGTCACACGAAAAGTACCCCTTTACCGGACATTTTGGCAACACGCATGCGGTCATTTCGACCTCTGAGTGGGGGCCGGGCTGTAGACAAGTTCAATCCCATATCCATCAGATTAGAATCCACTATGACAGAAACAGAAAACATCCGATCTTCAAGCAGCAAAGGAGAGGGTGCCTTTTTCACTGTGTTGACTAGTTGGCAAGAGAGAACGGGAGCACCAAGAAAACGGGAGCACCAAGGCGACAACTCATAGATGTTCTCAGGAGTGTAAAGCTTTTGGGAATAGCCCAGTCTATGGGTCCTGAGCATGACTCTCCCCAAGAAGATATGACTCAACTAAGAATTATGTTGTATGTTAATAAGACTAGTTCTAAGAGAGAACTTGAACAAATGACCCTGATATATAGATGTGGTAATACCTGGAGAAGTCCCACTTTTATATTTAGAATAAACACTACCAATGCGATGCCGGAGGAGCTTTAGTAATACCTTTGTTTGCCCTCTTGACAAGACTTCCACCTGTGTGTCTATCATGCAATGACAATTCTGTACATAAATTGATCATGATTAAGAAACTCTCATGAACATGTTTACATTATTTGTGTCGATGGATTTCCCTGATTTGTACAAATGACCGTTATCTGCCCTTGTGCAGATAGTATCTCCGATCAGGCTTACTATGCGTGTCATATAACCTTACCGTACCATAGCGGCAAAAGGTGAGGGATCGAAAGAGGTCTTCTGAGAATCTTTAATTGGTACAGTCAACGTTTGCATCGAAATCCGCCGGCCTGAACATGCAACTTAAGCGCTGCGACCCAGGATCTCCGTTATTGCGTGTTTTCTATATGAATGTGTATCGATGAGATGGTATTAGTTATAATTATAGCAGTGACAATACATATGCTGTTTTATATGCAAAGTGTGAATTTCAATTAGAAATGTATTTCAGGCAGTACTACTAAAATCCATTTAGAATAGAATTGAATTATAATCTATGTATAAAGAGATAAAGCTATTGTCTATATCTCAGTTCATTGAGTTCAGATTTTAGTCACTGTAGTAACAGTAGCAGCAAAAGTAGTAGTAGAATTAGTAGTAGTAGTATATGTTTTATCCTGCCAATGTTATCATGTTGTCATTCAAATTCATTATGTGTTCATTCAAATGTTCCCTTTGGACTAAATCCGGAATTCTTATAAACAACTTTTGTCAGGTAAAGCATTCCAAAGATCAGGCCCATGGTGTTTTATAGATTTATAGGCCATAATAATAGTAAAATTGTAGTCGGATTAGTGTCGTGTAGGATACACGAAAACGGATTTTGTTATTTTTGTTCAATAGGCCTAGTGCCAATTTTATAATTATGATGTATTCCCATAAGTGCAATACTTGAATCAAACTATGGTTTCAATTATTGATACACCCAATGTAATGAAATCAAGTTTTTTAATGTAGATTATATATATATATATATATATATATAAATATATATATATGTATTTACCTTTTTTATATGTATACTGAGGTCTAATCTTTGTGTCTTTATAATGGAAACACTACATCCTCTGTATCGAAGTTAAAAATCTCTGTTAACCATTTTTTTTTTTAATGACTGCAATTATCTTTCATGGCCAATGTCACAGTTGTCTCCTCTTCCTCTGCCACTTCTACTGCTCCACCTCCTTCTTCATCTCGCCCTTCCCCTTCCTTCTCATTCGTTTTCTAACAATCCTCGTTTCCCTCTTTCTTCTTTTTCTACTTTTACTTTTTCTATAATAAGTCCCCTTTTTGTAGTCTTGATAAACCACTATACATTTTACTTATAGAGTAGCTATTACCTAAAGAATGTTTTTCATTTGTACATTTTGTCATATTAGTATTTGTTTTTTACATAATTTCGCCTCTATCATTTGTAGTTTATACAATGTGTAATGGTTGGATATTGATACCCTACGATACTGTTACTATTCGCACTACCCTCCGTCTCCTATTACGACCCCCCCCCCCCCCCCCACTTGAATCTCCTTATTCTTCCTCCTCCTCTTCTACTTTGTCCTCTTCTTCTTCTTCCTTTTCATTTTCTTCTTAATCTCACTATCTTACCATCCTCTTTTCTTTTCCATCTGTACTATACACCATCATCATGTTCTTCTTCACTTATCTTTATCTCCTTTATATATAAAATGATTTAGGGAGATCAAATAAGAAATAAGAATTGTAAAGTTAGATATTTTTTTATATAATTTACTCATTAACGTTCCGTTCATTAATTTTGATGTCATTTGTTACGATTTTTTTAATATATTGTATTTTACATTTGTAAAACATTGCCCAATACGGCCGTTTATAAGCCGCGATGCATTCTTATTATTTTATTCTCAATAAAACCATTATTAATGCAATTCAAGAATGTATATTACTATTGTACATACAAATATTTCGAAAAGCTAATCGTATAGTATTTATCCAAAATGTATACAAAAAGATTGCAGTTTGTAAATATGAATATCTGCAATTTCTAATTTTGTTAGTTCATTCAATATTAGATCAGTATGGGCTATATAATGTGAATGTGTACACATACGGAGTGCTTTCTTTTGAAGACGATATACTAACATAATTTCCACGTTATTACTATTTCCTTATATTATGTTACAATAAGATATGTACAACAAAATTTAAGAATTGTAAAGCATAAATAGTGACTTTTGTGAAAAAATAATATTTTGATTTATATAGAATGCCTACGCCTCTCGAGAAAAAACGCAAATGTTATTAATATGACTATTCCAAGTTAGATTACATTCAATCATTACACCTAAGAATTGTGTGACTTCTTTTTCAATTATGGGCAAGTCATCTATATATATATATTTTTATGAAGTACATGTTTAGAGTGTAGATCAGGCGCGGATCTACGGGGGGGGGGGGGGTTTAGGGGGTTTAAACCCCCCCCCCCCCCCCCCTTGGGCGGCTCAAAAAAAAAAAAAAAAAAAAAACACACATGATAACTCTGGATATAACTGTGTATTTAACTGTTACTTTATTTAAAAAGACGTTATCATGCACTGCTTTTTATGGTCTCCATTGTGTTAATAGATGCCAGGAAAACATCACTTACGGGGTTCAAATAAGCACCAAAAAAAAATCGGATCGCCGCTTCGCGGCTCGTGGACGATGCTCCGCATCGTCATTATTTTGGTCAAACCCCCCCCCCCCTTAGCAAAAAGCTAGATCCGCCCCTGTAGATTGTTAAATAAATGGAATTAGTATTTTTAATATGTAGAGAGAGTTTATGTCATTTTATAGCCACAATAATAATGTATTCCGTTGTAGATTGAGGGTTGTAATAAGTATTTTAAAAACGTTAGTATCAACTGATAGTTTGGATAATACTTTAAATTTATAATAATATGTTATAGAAATATCAAGTTTTGTTATTATATGTACATAATTATGTAAAAAAAAAAAAAAAAAAAAAAAAAAAAAAAAAAAACATTTTGACATGAAGTTATTATTGTATATATATTTTGTATTATTACCCGTATCAGACATCTGAGCTGGTCATTTACAAAACCGTATTGCCCTAGTTTTCACTAGCAGTGGGAACGGAGGGGTATATTCTTTGCATTTTCCTTGGTCTCCCTGCGCGTATTGACTTTGCGTGTAGAGACGAGTGAAAATATACCTTGGTATTTTCCACGGTCTCGCATCCGGGCATCTTGTATTGACCGCGCCGTATTTTGTCATTTTCATTGCTTTTATGCGTACGAGAACCTGTGCACTTTGCGCGCACTCTATTGTGACGTAATAATCACACCAAATGCACACTGTTTGCAGTGTAACGAAAATATTGTGTCAAGCCGCGGGATGCACAGTGCTGGTTTGACAAAGTTTGTTCAGTTCTTGAGATTTTCATGGTGGATTTCTGTATTTGCTCTAGATGTCTGATTTGGATAACGATACAAATATTGACTGGCTTTACTTTCGGGGGATATCAGAAATATTGACCGCGCTAAGACCATATTGCCCTCGTCTTTCGACTCGGGGCAATATGATCTGAGCTTGGTCAATATTTCTGATATACCCCTCAAGGCCAGTCAATATTATATAATTATACCTTATACCTATTATAATTGGAAAAATGCAGAAATCAAATCAAATCAAGTCAAATCAAATCTGCAAACAAAACGTAAGTTAGGAGGGGTGAATGCATTAACAATATAATTCGTATATATTAGAAACAGTAAGAAGCCTAAAGTGGAGCCTTGTGGTACTGTGCACCTAACGGTTGAAATATTAGATGTTTTATATTTAAAATAGCATATTGACGTCTATTACGCAAATAGTCTTCAAACCAAGAACGTGCAGTTCCACTAACTTTATTTGCTTTTAATTTAGAAATGAATATACGATGGTCCATGGTATCGAAAGCCTTCGAAAAGTCAATAAAAACACCTACATGTATTCTTTTTAGAGGGGGGATCAGTTATGTTGTCACATAATTGTAGAACAGCATAAGCATGAGTAGAATGATTCTCTCTAAATCTATAGAAATTGATCATTTATTCATTTTTTTTAAAGAATATAATTAAATGATTTGTAATAAATAAATTGGTCGGTAGTTTGTCATTTTAGATTGATCATCTGTTTTATATATCGGAATTGTGTTCGCATTGTTTAGTGGGTCAGGGAAAATACCTGTATTAAGATATATATTAAAGATATGTGATAATGGGGAAGCTATGAAGTGAATTTTTTGTTTCAATAAAGATACACTTATTTTATCATAGCCTCTAGATTTACTGCATTTTAAACAACGACCTATTTCTAAAATCTCATGAATATGTGTAGAATTGAAAAACAAGGATTAATGAACGTTATCATTGAAGTATTTCAAAAAAAAATATTCTTATTATTGACTATTTTGGAAGGAAAGTCTTGTCCAAAATTATAAAAGCATTATTGAATGCATCATTAACATAATATAGCTCTTGAATGTGATGCCCGTTGTCTTTAAATTCAATAACATTTAGATTTTCCTTTTTCTTCCTTAAAATTTCATTAAATGTTTGCCATAATTATTGATTATTATAATTATAGTAACTATAATTATATATTATTATATTACAGTAAAAATTGTAAGCTCACTTAAGTCAAATGTAATAAGTATACCCGATCCAACGCTCCTACACACATAAACACACCCTGGTTATATAATTACGTTATCTATAAAATAGAACATCATCATCTTTATCATCAAATTTAGCATGGCATGTATCTATGTCGAGGTCGTTTTCATCATTTCATCATCATTATCATTTTAATCTTGAGCATCATCATTATTAACATCATCATCTCCATCATCTTCTCCAATATCACCATCCATCATCATTCTGACCCCCCCCCCCCCCCCCCCCCCTCCCTCATCAATCACAATGGATTCTTGCTAACAGCTTCATAAGTACATACATGCACTCGGCTAAACAGATAAAGAAAAGACTCCATGAAATTGTGATCAATTAGTTTCTTTAATAAATCTCTGTTAAAGTAAATTTCTGACATATTTCAATGATATAATACACATAATGACAGCATGTATATTTTCCGCAAAATTCTTCATTTAAAGAAGGTTATTCATTCATACCACTTCAGTTACATATATCATTTTAAGACATAACTTCTATTCATATCTCAATTTAAGTAGGCGACAGAAGTTGCACAAAACTTGACGTATGCAAATTTATTTCTCATATAAGGCACATACATCCTAACTTAAAATTTCAATGCTCTTATTAATTTTCTGTTCTTTTCTATAAAACACTTGTTAGGAGATGTAATCAAAGGGTAAACACATACTTCGCAAATTCATTCCCTATTGAATGTCTAAAAAATCTTCACAACATCAGTTGGAATTAATTCATTTTAGTTTAAAAAAGAAGCTGTGAAGAACTTAAACATGCAATTACATTAAGGTGATATTAATACGCAACAAATAAAAGTACCTGATTTATCAACTCTCTCTCTCTCTCTCCCCTTCTCATTTTGAAACAAAATTGTTGTCATTGCTTCACAAAGTTCATATATAGACATTCATGCTAATGCTGTTTCATTTTTAAATATTACAACTGTTTGTAAAAAATAAATTGAAACTTACATAATTATAAAAGGTAAATTGAAGCTTACATGTTTTGTACTTGTTTCTCATAAGTTATTGTTGCAGTATTGTGTAAAAAATAGGAATGTTCAGCTTCAAACTCCGATCTCTAATTAATGTAGCTCAGTACGGAATGGAAACAGTAATTCTCAAATCTTGATAATTTTTTTTTATTTCAAACATACCTTTTGTCCTACTTTGCAGATAACCATTAGATATGAATTGTTCATACTACTGAAATTCACAAACTCATAAATTTACAAATTCGGTAAAAAATAGATTTGGATTACATGTACATGTATGTTTCTGCAAGTATTCATTTAACATGAAGTTACAACAGTTATTAAAGAATATTGGAGATATTGAGATAGAAGTATAAAACAGAATGAAATCAATGAAAAATATTTGTTTGTGAAAATTAATTTATCAAAGATATAAATTATGCTATTAATATCATGATATTTCTTTCATGAATATCACAAGAATGAGAAAATATGAAAGTGAACCTGTCTCAGTGTAATAGCACAACTCAAACAAACAAGAAAAGTTACATAAGTAATATAAGCATATCGATTATGAAAGTTAATTTCACTTTATAATTTGTCCATCAAATTTGATTGGGCACTATATATTTACATGTATGTCAAAAAAACAGGCATTATATATGATTGTTTATAATTCCTTTTTTTTAGTTCCTTTGTTATAATTCCTTCGTTATAATTCTGTTGTTATAATTCCTGGAACAAACACCATTACATACATCATACATGCAAATAAAAAAGAAGCAATTGTTGAACTGCAGATTTGTGAGTATCATTCCTATTAGTATTGAGAAAAAGTGGAGACTTTTTAATTTGAAAATCTTTATGTAGGAACTCTGGCCTAACAACGTGGACTCACAGTAAAATATTTTTCAGAAAAAAAGAAGAAAAAAATGACAAAAGAGAATTAGAAGAAATGGATCTTTAATTCCACTCCATATAAAAAGAGTACCAAAACTTTTTTTAGTACTGATTTTCAAATGACTAGAAGTTGAGGTTTTAAAAAATCCCAACTTTCACAAATTTTAAGCACAAGTACTGCAATTTTACAAAAAAATATCATGAGTGCCTTTGTCAACTACATATGTCTGAAACCATACGTGAACCAGAATTTACTGTAAACTTTATTGTTATTTTTTCACTCAATAATGGTTATGAAAAGACAAAGGACATTAGCACTTCACAAAATAGAAACTTTTAATCCTCCTTACGCTTAAACTTTGATACACATAACAATCACAACCATGATATAGAATTACAGTACAGTTCTGAATAATTCATATGATAAACAATCTCTATGGGATTCTTGCCCATGCACTACTATTGCAAAATACTGAAGAGATTAATGGATTAGGATTAAGCTGCGAGATCAGCTAATCCAATCCAGGTCATCATCATCGTCATCTCCAAAGAGGGGCGGGGGTGGTCCAGGTTTGAAAGGCTGTATGGACAAAATAAAGAAAACAAAGAAATCTGGAAATAAAAACTTACCCAAAATTCCCCACTTCTAAGACCAGGTATAGGATTTAAAGTCCCACTGCACTACTTATAGCTACTTGCGCCCTCTATATAGCAAACAATGCCTAATCGGTGCCTGTTGGTCCCCCATGATCCTCTTTTTCTTATGTTAAGAGCTGATTCGATGAGATAACCATCACCTTGCAGGTAAGTCTAATCCCCCATGGCCAAACTAGTACAGACAGGCTTTAAGACCCTATCCGATGAAAACACAACTTTATTTGAATGGAAAGCTGAATGAACGTAGAATACAAATAGTAAGGAATAAACAATATCTTCCTTTTCAGTATTGCACAAAAGCTAATCTAAACCTCGTTTTGCGAACCCCTCCAAATTTTGCCCCTTTTCTTAGCAACCCACATACAATATTGACATAAAATTATTGTCCATTGAAGATACTTACATCATCATCTTCCGCTGGTTTCACTGTGGTCTTTGCTGGAGTGGGCTTCTTCTTGGCAGCTTTCTTGGTGGATGAGATAGGGATGGAGAACAGACCGTCATCATCGTCGTCATCACCAAAAATTCCACTACTGCGAATGATTCAGGACAAAATGTAAAGAGAGAGAGTCTGTGAATTCACATGGCCTCATCTCATTTGGGTTAAAGGGATCTGGTAACTTTGTCTTAGATCCTTTAAAAAAATCCTTGATTTAACTCATGCTGCAATGATAATTATAAACCTTTAGGTCAGTCAGGAACCCAATGAATTTTACAAGCCGATCGCCTGTCTGATTATTAAGATATTTATGATTGGAATTTTTTTTTTTTAAATTGCGTTTGCCAAACTTTTTTTCATAACACTACAGTCTATTGGGGAAACGAGTATGGTAAAACCGGTCACTCAAAGGTTTGTACTTTTTGGAGGCACTTCTTTATATTTTGAAGCGCAATTTTTTTAGGGCTTCAATACAACACCCTATCACAGACACTGATAACATGTAGGGCCGTGCATCTCAGATTTAACATTGTTAAACGATCCCTTTAAGATCTACAAGAATGTATCTACAATTGAATTGAAAACATGTGTTTTGCACCAGTATGCGGAGCTGCATATCTCTCTTATATTCACAGGTAATGTTTAGATTTTGAAATGAATTCCACTTTCTCAACGATACATCAATTGCTACCCCTCATGCCAAAATAAACACTCAAGCATTCAAGGATTTTTTCCAACAACGCTTATCATTTCTAACTCTTGGTAAAAAAAAAAAGTTTATTTGGTCTTGGATTCAACAATTGACTATGAAGCACTGTGCTTATTTTATCACCATGACCCTGACCCTTAGCCTAAGCTAAACCAAAATTCTACCCTCAACCCTCTATCTTTGAATTGTTGATAGAGCAAATGATAGGCCACTGCATTATCATGTTATCCCCTCCTCACAAGAACAAGATTGACGACAGACAAAGCAAAAATTGACAACACCTAAAATGAACAAATCAATTCATAGTCAGTTTGGCTGTGTGGTCACTGAGGTCTATATTTTATTGCTGGTGTGTGTCATCATCATTTTCAGGAGGATCCCTCTCAAAGACCGGTATCTGTGCTCTTAGCTCTCCCCCCACCCTCCCCCTTTCTCCTTCAATAGTCGTTTTGGCTGTTTTACTGGGATATTACCTGATATCTTCTTTCTTGGCCTTTGTCTTCTTACTGGTGTCCTCCTCATCTTCTTGGGGTAGCTCTGGGGGGAGTTCAGGGGGCTCTCTGTCTAGGACCGTGGGTAGAGGACCGGTATCTGCACTCTTCTCTTCCTCTTCTTCCTCCTCCTCCTCATCATCATCTTCTGGTTCTTCTTCTGCTGGTGGAGGTTCAGGTGGGGCAAATGGATCAGGCTCATCATCATCATCCTATCAAAGTTAATAATTTAAAAAGAATTGTATAAAGTGAATGATACATGTATACAGAAGAATTTTTATCTTATTCTTGTGATCTGACCTATGCTCCAGCGAGAAAAAAAATGTGCTGGAGATCAAGGTTCTGATTTTATTTCTCATCACTTGTAAAAGAGATATCATTTAAAATACCAGAAATCCAAAATGTGTTTGAGAGAACAAATGAGACTTAAATATTGGAAGTCAATGGAATTATAATCAAGCTGACCATTTATAACCAGAAATGGACAGTCGGGTGATACAAGCTCATCAGCCCTTCCGAGCCAACTTGCTTGGGGAAAATCGTCTTTGGCATTTAAAGAGTGGAATTGTGATTTCAAATGCTTTGTAATCTTCCATGGATATAACCGTCATACTGAGATAATAAATTCTGTTTTTGGAAGTGAAATTTAAAAAAAAAAAAAAATCCAAATAAATTATTCATCAAACAATTTCTTGAGCGTACTTTGATGCCCTATTTGAAACCTTGCCACATTTCCAATTGATGGCCGAGTGGTCATCCTAAAAGGTTAACCGTCTTGACAAATATATATGTCTCTGACCTCTTCCTCTTTTTCTTCTTGCTTCTCTTCCGCTCCCACATCAAGATCTGCCGGTAGATCAGGGATGTTGCTGAGGGCCCGTGGCTTGTCTCCTGTATCTAGGTAACCAGCATCGACCTCCTGGGTTGGTGGGAGCCCAGGGGGTAGCTCAGGGGGTATCTTAGGGGGACCAGACGGCTCCATAACACTGGGTTTCTCAACTGCAGATAAAAGTGGGATTGGGAAAAGGTGAAAATACAAGCATATTGTAGCATAGATTTTCAAGAGTTAACAAACTTTGTTTCATTGTGCCAAAATACACAAAAGAGTCTTGTGTCATTTTCTGGATATTTTGCACATCAGAAATTACATGTGCATGTAGGTGCACTCAATAACATGAAGGTTTATAACATTTTCATTATTCAAAGTGCATGGCCAATGAATAATCATGTAATCGAATTAACAACATCTACCACAACATACATGTAGACTAAAAACTTTACATCTTTAAAAAGTGTATAAAGGTAGAAAGATATCTTCTAGGTGGATAACAGGAGTTGGTTTTCAAATTATTATTATTTGATCGCACTTCTCAACAAGAGTTTGTTTCAAACTTTATATATAGGATTTCTTTTAACATTTGAATACAAATGAAAAAATGTAACCACTCAACAAGACAATTAACCTATTGCCTACTGGAACTGGGTGGCCCCTGTATTGGCCTTATTGCAATCAATGAATTCAGTAGTTAATGGGTAAAGGGACGCTAGATAATAGCATCCATTGTGAAGGGATGAAACAGAAGCCTTAAAGAGATGGTTTATTGATTTCAAACTTGACTGTGGAACTGGGTGGCCCCTGTATTGGCCTTATTGCAATCAATGAATTCAGTAGTTAATGGGTAAAGGGACGCTAGATAATAGCATCCATTGTGAAGGGATGAAACAGAAGCCTTAAAGAGATGGTTTATTGATTTCAAACTTGACTGAATTTGGTATCATTGCAATCGAAAAATTACACCGAGTAAAATCATTACCTTTGTGTAACTTGTACATTCGAGCGCAATTTATAAAAGTTGATTGAACTTGACGAAAAATCAACCCACTCAACGCCCCGAACACATCGTAAGTCAGCTGATTTTTGAAGTGACGTCACAATATGAACAGCGGGCCGCTCAGCTGACATGATTGACGACGGTGCGAGATGCAGTTTGCGTGTTATTCACATGTATTGCATTGACTCTCGAGTACCGTACCCATTTATACCTAACGCTGTTTACCTTCATCAAAATCCCCTGGAAATATGGATATGGACGAAAACATACTTAAGTATACTCCAGAAGGCTCCTCCATGGCATGGTTTTGGTTCTTAATCTGACGTTAGTCTAGATAAATGGTATATAACTTCCAAAAAGCGAGTGAATGTATCGTCGATGTAGCGTTCAAGTTTCCCGTAGCTAGTAGCTGTGCGTGCGTACTCTGTGCATGTACTATGTGTGCAATACCTCTATGCGTGCATCACATCTAGCGCAGCGGCGAGCTAGCCGTGAATCGCGAACGGGACTGATCTGTTTCTCTCGGTTTATCAGGTCCTATACGACTTAATTTATCAAAAATGTAAATTAATCAGCCTAATCACACATTTTTGTAATGAATATCTGGACAATTCTATGTAAATTTGTTGCCAATTTTACTCCAAAAGAGTCGTTGGGTCATCAGCATGCTAAATGTCATTTGCCTTCCCAGATCAGACACATACACGCTGAAGTGCCCTCAGAATATGTGATTATTTTTCAGATTTTTATGCTCAAATGTGACGGGAAAAATATAAAAATCGAACAAACATTCGTAGAAAGTATCATTTATTCAGGGTATCTCATTCAAAATGCCAAAAATAGAGGAAATATCACCACTGGGGATAAATATACAAACAACGTTTACCCATATCTGAAAATTGCAATGGGTAACCAACATTGTCCCGAATGTGTGATGTAGGTTGTTCATATTGTGACGTCATCGTTTCGCATGTAAAATAACGCCGTCAACTCACTTTGTGAGTGGGTTCAGGAAAGGGCAACAAAATTGCATTTAATTTATTCCTCACAACAGTGAGAGCTTCAAAAGTACTTTGCTCATTTTGTTAATGTGCTCAGCAATCTGTAGAGGTGTAATTTGTCCATTTTCCACATTTCAATGAACCATCTCTTTAATCCATTGCCTACTGGAACCGGGTAGCTCCTGTATTAAACCTATGTGAATGCGAGCATCCAGTTGTCAACGAGTTAAAAGCATTACTGTACCTTCTTCCTCAGCATCTGAGCCCTCTGCAGACCAGAAGTCATCATCTTCGTCTCTCTTAGAATCTTTGAGACTCTCCTCATCATCCGCATCATCCTCCCCTTGCTCCTCCTCTCTCTCTTCCTCTTGCTCTTCTTCCTCTTCCTCGTCCTGCTGATCATTAGCATTGTTATCTGCAACCATTGTACTATCCCTCAATCCTCCATCAGTGTCATCCTCTTCTCTTTTTTCTTCTTCCTCCTTCTCTTCTTCTTCCTCCTTCTCTTCTTCTTCCACCTTCTCTTCATCTTGTACCTGTTCTCCTTGATCCACTACTACTTTGGTTGGTTCTGTGGATATTTCCACTGGAGCAACATCAGAGGAATCTATTTCATCCTTCTCCTCTTCCTCTTCCTCTTTCACCTCTTCTACCTCAGGCTGTCTGGCCGATTCCACCACTTGTTCCTCCTCCCTCTGTACAACTTCCTCAATGACTATTGTTGGTGGTGGTGGGCTTGTGCTCTGCACTGCTGGAGGAGCTGGACTTCCAGAGGGAGGGGCAGACATCGCAGGCACAGCAGTTTCCTTTTTAGCAAGAGTCTCCTCCACAGGTGCCTTAACAGGAACTTCTTCTTCTGAAGAACAGATAAAAGAAAAGATTGTTAATGATTGCTCCAAACCCAAACCTTTCACTGATCATCTAGCTATACTTGTATCTGTGACTTACTTCACTCTATTAAGGTCTTGTTGGTCATACATGTACACAGATGAAGTTGAACATGTTGATTCAATTTGAAAATGTTTATGTCTCTATTTAAAAGTGAAAGTGCAGAGTAGCTGTTCTATCAATTTCTTCTACCCCCCCCCCCCCTCTCTCTCTCTCTCTCTCTTTCTCCCCATGGTACCAATTCAATATCAACAAAGCTACATTTGTCTTTATAAAACCTATAATAAATTGCCAGTCTCACACTGCATATGTGATATATGCAAGTGTATATTCATATTTAGTTTCAAGGTAAAGTTTATGACAAATATTGACACTAAAATACTCACTTCATTCATTCCCAAGAATATAGAGGGCAGAAGGTACATTATCTCTCCCATATCTTTGTATTAAATTAGTTTTCCACTTCATTATGCAAAGGATTTTCTGTCAAACTCCTGCTCTTGACGAGATATTGAAGTAACATGTGATTTATTTTATTATTAATGTATCTTACCTTCTTCCTCCTCATCATCCTCTTCTTCTTCCTCCTCTTCCTCTTCTTCTTCTTCACTCTCCTCTTCATCATCACCCTCCCCTTGATCCCCTTTCTTCGCAGCTTCCTTCATGACCTTTATCATCATCATCTGCAATTCATAACAAACATCACAAATTAATTTTCTCTTTAAATTTGGCAATATTCAACAAGCAGAGAAAAGACATCCAGGGTTATTCAAAACTGTGAAATACAATCTTGACAAATGAATTTCTCTTCATTTCAGGGAATGCAAACATATGTGTATCTCCTCATGAAGAATAAGGGTTCAAAATAAAAATGACATTCACAAATTATAAAATATCAATGGCCCCCAAAAAATAATTAAAAAAGGAACTAAAATAAATAAATTTGTCTTCTTTTTTTATAAATAGAACTATAATACAAAATAACGCATGCGGAGACCTTTCTGAACAAAATATCAATTATTCCTTGGAAAGAAAAGACAACACTAATGAAGAAAAAAAAGAACTATAACAGAACTCATCAATTGTGTATCAATAAATTAGTATTCAGAAGAAATTTTTTCTTAATCAGGGAATTATTAGTAGTCAGTATTTGAACAATCCATTGGATCTAATGTTTACTGAGGCCTTGCCTGAAATACTACTGCCTGGCATTTAAGGAAAGTCCATTTCATCCAACCTTAGAGCGATTCTGTGCAATGTATCTCTTAAAATACAGGTCATTTTTTCCATTCAGTTCATCAAATAATGAACCCACCATTCTAAATGATATAAACAGTGACTAATGCAGGGCTCGACACAGGGGGTCCCCGGCACACATGGGCACCTGAAATCTAGGTCCAGATTTAAGAACTTAATTATGGGCCCAAAATTGCAGCTCGGCGAAACCCTGACTAATGGTAGTGATATTTAAAAGAACTCCCATCCAAACCATGTAATGTTATTTCTTCTTTGATTGAGGTGTACAAGAAAAAAAAAGATTTGTAATGTAATACCATGGACCTAATACTGGACACATTGCAAATAATCATTGATTTTCATATTCAATAGTTGAAACTTTAGATTCTTTTAAACTGGGCTCAATTAAATCCTTTCCCTCTGACATAACTCAACTCATATACATGTACATGTACTCTGAAATGCGTTGTATACATGTACATGTAGCTATCCTTAGATTTCAAGATATTTTTCAAAGCCATAATTGTTTTTGGAAATTTGTAGAAAGCAATTATCTGTTAGCGGATTCCATCATGTAAACCAATGTACATTTTACACACCACTATTCCGTACAAGAGAAATTACATGATGCAAAATGCACTTTCCTTAATTACTCAATACATGCCAAATTCACTATGTTTTAATAACAAGACGATGCATCAAGACAAAATTGCTCAAAATGAACATTTAACAGGAATCTTGAAAAGGTTAATCACCTTCAAAAACTATGAACAACAGCGGTTATTGCTTCCATAAACATAATGTACAAGTATGTCATGAAAAATTCAGAATTTTCCCCTCAATAAAGTTGATGTCAGTTCTTTTGGTTTGGTGTACACCCCCACACTCTTTGGTGCTACCACGTCTTTTTATTACCCAATTGGATGTGATTTGATTTTGGTACCACACATATTTTCTGTAGACTCCAGCACAAGTTACTAGGCTTGATATTCAACAAGTTAATCTAAATTGGTTTCAAAAGTGCATGGTAAAACATGAAAGGGTCTCTCTGTTAAGATATTCCCACAAGTGTTCTAATAAACTTTGATCCGTTTGTTTACATCAAGTGTAGCCTTGAAAATAATAACCTCCTGTATATGAAGATACTATTAATAACCTGTTGACTACTGGATTTTGTTAGCCCCATTGGCTTAGCACATGAGCTGACCATTTCCAGTAGGTAATGGGTTAATACATGTACTTTCATATGTCCTTTTTTCAATAGAAAAAGAAAAAAGAAAAAAAGAAAAACACATGCGGCATTCATTCATATTGGATAATGTATCCCAAGTTTTTGTAGGTTCAGTATTACCATACACATTCCTGTAACATGCATTTCCATCAGGATTCAAGTTGCACATTCATGGCCATAATACCACTCATTCCATGCAAAGGTACAGCATGTTTATACAAAGTAGACGTTCACTGAGGTATTCAAAGTGATGGCAGGAAAATGCATAAAGGGCACAAGCACTCTTAAAGGGATCCGGTAACTTTGACTTAGATTCTGAAACAAAATCCTGGATTTAGCTTATGCTGCAATGATAATTATAAACCTTTAGGTCAGTCTGGAAGCCCATGACTTTTACAAGCCGATCGCCTGTCTGATTATCAAGATATTTATGATTAGAAATCGAAACCAAATTTTATGTTTTCATAACACTACAGTCTATTGGGGAAAATGAGTATGGTAAAACCGGTCACTCAAAGATTTTTACTTTTTTGAGGCACTTCTTGATCATTTTGAAGCGCAATTTTTGTAGGGCTTCAATATTACACCATATCACAGACGCTGATAACACGTAGGGCCATGCATCTCAGATTTAACATTATTAAACGATGCCTTCAAGAGCTTACTTGCACTAACGCCCTTATGATTCTCAACATGCAATTACATGTAGAAAATACAAACAAATCAATAAAAAAGGGCGAGATAACCATGCAGTCGTGCTTCAGTCCATATCATGCATGCTACTCACATGAACTTTCACCATCACAGCTGTGAAACTTATCCACTAAAAACATTCTATCAGTGTGTATTCATTTGATTGTGCCAAGGAAAAGATACTCTTACTTCAACTATACTGTAATTGAATACTATTAAAGAGAGGATGCTTGTATAGCATGTGATTGTGTGGGTAGTTGAGCATTAATGACTTACCCTTAGGGCATTGGATATATTATTACACATAAATCTAATTAGTGATTTTTTGTTTGTTTCCATAAATTCTAATCCCCTTGTGAATAGCAGTAACTTCTGTCAAAGGCTCAATCACCCCCGCCCCTCATCTCTATCTCTCTCTCTCTCTCTCTCTCCTTCTCTCTCTCTTTCTTCCTCTCCTACAAGGTATCAGTATCACTATTTTATCATGATAGCTTAAAAAAGAGGATCCCAATATTCCCACTTAAAATTACTTTTAAAAACCAAGAAACTATTAAAGTGTTACTGTTATGACTAATATATTTCCTGATAAAATTGAGATAGGAATTATGTCATGCCTTATGTTAATATGTGGCACACATCACAGCAAATTGTCAGAAAGAGGAGCATTGACTTTACTTATCAAATGTATACAAGTTTTATTTTGTCATTCATTAAAAAGATTTCATTGCATAGAACTAATATTGCATGCAAACCAGGCTATAATGATATGTACTTCAATGTAAATATATGTTCATATTTATATATTTATAAACTATTTTATCAATAATTGCTATTTTGTAAGTGTGCTATTTTCTCTCACTTACATGTGCAATCAGAGCAAGCCTAACATTCTATTGCACAAGCGTTCTTTAAAGTAAATAACCTGTAAATAAACTACCCATTAACATTTACTACCCTACTTGCTATATGACTGCCATGTTTAACATACATGTCCTATATAAAGCATGTAATAATATACTATCGACTCTTTGGTCATTTATCTAATATATTATGCACAAAAGTCATAGAATGGCTAGTCTTGTATTATTTCAAGACTCTTTTAATCTATTCATTAATGCACCTAGCAGTCTCGTGTATAGCTACCCGTCAAAGTGTATTGGAAGACTTCATATTTAGTGATTGTTGGTAGATATTAGTATTCCATTTTATAGGGTAACCATCCACATTAATACATCAGATATGATGTGGGTTACATGTTGGTTTCAATCAATAATCATAATAATGTGAATAAAATTAGGATTAATACTTTCACAGATAAGGTGTAATTAATGATGTTGGTTATTTTCAATACATAGTTTACACCAGAGCTAGAATCAGCCTTTGCGTAATAAAGCTTTCATTCTATCTGTTCGTCTTAGAGTTATATTCATATTCTAACCTTTCATCCTCTGCCTATTATTACATAATAGCAATCAATTATGCACTCCAACAAAATGTACTTGTACAATAATCTTTTGTTTTTCCTTCTATACCTTCTCCACTACTCATTCAATACTATGATGATAAAGCTATGAGAATATTGAAGAGCTTGCTTATTTCATGAAGCCAAGATTTATACAAAGCGAATGGCTGACAATAAAGTACATCTATGCAATGATAACGTACGTCTGCATAAATTTGAAACAGCAAAATGTCACCTTTCTTAAATTTTCTTTCTCCTAACCACAATATTTTAAGTATAGTGATTTTTTCCAAGACATTTAAAATATAAAACTTGGCTAAAAGAAAAGGGGAAAAAGTAGACACTGCAAACCAATTAGCCACATGCATGGTACAGTGTATCTATCATTTGAAATGATATAATACTTTAAAAAATATACAAATTTTACATACACCCAATAACTATAGGAGAAATTTCCCCTACATCTATATTCATTCCTTACTAACAGCAAACACAGCATACCATAAACACACACACACATTGAAGGGTAGCAAACTACAAGTGCTAAACAAGAAATGTACCTGTATTTTATATATCCACAAGCTTTGCAGCAAAAATATTATAGTTATTAGTATAAAGGAACACAGAGAGACATACTAAAACATGGTGTATAATACAATGGGAGGCAAGTGGAAACGAACACATACTAGAAAAATACTAACTACTATAGATATTTGCAAAACTTGTATACATAAAATGTAGGAGTGGTATCGTCTTTAGCACACTGCACATTTATTCATCAATTTAAAAAAAAAGATCCATTACATTTTTGTTAATGTATTTTCTCAGCTTATCTTTTGATTTCATGACTTTTACTGATACATTCCAAGGCACAAACACTCTCCCCTTCAATGCAGCTTGAAATGTGTGCATGTTTTTTTTTTGCAATCGTTACATATTTTCATTTTGTCAATACCCAAATATTTGGTGTACTACTCTAGTTTGCGCTACAGTGTACATAGCACTTCTGAAACGACGACAACCTAAGGAAAACATTCCCAAAGAAGTCGCATAGATCTTGATCTTTGTGAAAAGACATCTTTTGCTGTGCCAGCAGAAGGGCATTAGCACTGGAATTTCTCATTTAGATTCCATTGCAAATGCCCCTCTGTAAGGAAAACAACAATATAAGCTGTTCATAAGCCCCTTCATGTACATGTAATACATCATACATGTATTAAAAGCAGTCAGATCTAATGAATAAAATCCAAGAACATGCAAATAGCTGGGACTATTATAAACCCAACAAATATGCTATTAGACAGATGAAATGAAAGCCTGTTTTATCCTAGTAAGATACAGTGTACATGTAGAGTTAAGTAACTACCATAGATTACCAGAAATGAAAGAAGACATTCCAATAGTGCATGATGATGATCACGATATGATAAGATTAAATACAAAAAATATGGAACAATATCCACCAGGGAAGAAGGCATTATAGTCTGATTTTAAATCAGGTTTTTATATATAATACAATAATCATTATCAAAATAGGTTGGGTTTTAAATTTACAGCTAGCTATCATGGCAGTATCAAACTGCCATGAACCATCATTTTTGCTTTGTGACTCCAGGGCACGCGTACGGCACAAAGTGACATTGATCTTTGACCTTTAACCTTAATCAAGTTTGCTTTACTTCATATTGCACAAAATGATTTTAAAGTTAGCAGGAAATACACCTTTTTTCAACTTTGAGTAATACAATTTGACTTGAGGCAGCATTTTATCGTTTTATAAATTTCAAACATTTTTTGTTTTTTATTCAGTCACACATTTTCCTGAAAACAAATCAAAATTAAAGAAAAGTTATGATTCTGTACAGATGCCACATGACTTCAAACGGATAGATTTTACAATGTCCCACATAATTCACTGACAGTCTGACATATATGCCCCTTATGTGGACAATTTACACAACACACTAGACTCAAGTAGACAAAAAACATATTTCCCACTTAAAATAAATTTGAATGCATGCTTGATCACACTTCATTAGGATGTCAGGGCAAATGTCAGGGAAATGTTTCATAATTCATTGCACTGGGTCATAAGGTCACACAGGTCAAAAGGTCAGAGTTCAAGACAGATCAAAGAGCTGCTCACTCTTGCAGAGTCCAGGTATACACAAAAAAAGCTCATCCCCACCTGTGACTTGATGCAACCCTTTCCTACACCACACTTCAAAGGTCAAAGATCACACTAGGTGATGATAAAGGTCAAAGGTCGTGAGGTTCATTCCTACTTGCCGACCTTTGCCACGCTCACCTTGATGGTATTCATGATGATGTTGAGGACTTCATTACCCTTGTAGTTCTCGCTGGTGTCGATCTCACCTCGTAGAGAGTGGTAGACGTTGTTCATTACCTTTTTGACCTATACAGGGGTCAGAAAACAAGGGTCAAAATTGAGTTTTCCATGTTTAAAGATTCAAGCTTATATAAAGAGGAGCAAAGGATATGGGCTTGGGATGCAATTGGATTTTTTAGGTTAGGTTTAGCAGAGCTGCCAACCTTGTGCGACCAAAAAAAGGAATCATGATGGCAAAAAAAAGGAATTTTAAGCAAAAAAAAGGAATTCATAAAAATAAGCCTGAGTCATTACGGTTTTTGTGCTAAACGGATAACCGTTAAAAGTATACGGGCGGTTTCGTTTAACCGTTTAATAATAATCTGAAAAAGTGAAAATACAGTTTTTGTAATAGTGATGAACACATTGCAGAGAGAAGGGAATAAAGAGGGTGAGAAAAGAGAGAAGGGGGCTGGTTGTTTTATTGTTTACAAATTCATTCATGGAGATTACTGCTGCCAGAAAGCTGGTGCGCAGCGGCCAGGGTGTAACATTACACTGCGGTTTCTTTGATTATCTTTATCATCGGCTATTAGTATTAGCACATTCCAAAATAAATGCAAATAACGGTTAAACGGAGCGAGAAATGCTAAACGGTTTTGATGAATGCGGTCGGATAACCGTCGGTTAAACGGTTTGACTCAGGCCTACATAAAACGAAACCTACAACCACGCGAGGCACACTTCCAATGCAGAAATTTTCATTCATCATGCTGATTTTTCCATACAAGCAGGTAATTTTTTTGATGGTTATTTTGGTATTATCGGCATTTCATTTTTTTTGGAGAATATTTTTCTCTTAGTATGTTTAAAATTAGTTTTCTATTGAATTTGTGATCAAATCACCATTTTAGGGCAGTTGTTTGACGTGTGGTATGTAAAAAAAAAAAATTTAAAATTTAAAAAAAATTAAATTAAAAAAAAAAAAAAAAAATTATTAAAAAACGTATTTTTGGAAGAAAAAACGTAATACCGTAATTGGGAGGAAAAAATTGAGTAATTCTGGCAAAAACGGAATGGTTGCCAGCTCTGGTTTAGGGTGCATTTGCGGTTTAATAAAATTTGGAGTGGACTTTAAACGATTATTATTATTATTATTATTATTATTATTATTATTATGTACAGTGTTCAGTCCTAGGTTGAATTTAGAAATTCTGTTTGTGTTGGAAGTTGACTGCCGTGGAGCAATTTTCGCTGACGATGTGTCATACAGTGGTAACTTTAAAAAATTATAATTCATGGGATGTATATCACAAGAAACCTACCTCACAAAATGTTAATAGGTTAATATTAACAAAAGAGCAATTGTCACAGAGCATGTGTCTCACAATCATTGTAATATAAATGAAATCAATTCCACAAGATTTACTGCATATGAAACATATCTCATCAATGTGGGGTCAATATAAAAAACTGACCACGGACAAGCTCATGTGTTCTACCATCTTAAAGCCCCACTGCACTACTTATAACTACATGCGCTCTCTTTATAGCAAACAATGCCTAATTGGTGACCATTGGTCCCCCATGATCCCATTTTTCTTATGTTAATTGTGAGCTGGTTTGATGAGATAACCACCTGTCGGTGACCATGGTGGGAGGTCTAATCCCACTTGGCCAAACTAGTACAGAGGGGCTTTCAGTTGAAATGAATCCCATTCCATATGTTTATCGCATTTGAAACCCACCTCATCAACAATGTTTGTTGGTGCTGGTGCGATGGTAGCAGATGATGCGGCCGCTGCAGCTTTCTCCTGGATAAGCTCCTTGATCCTCGTCTCATATCGTTCCTTCATGCTAACTGCGCTGGAGTGCAAGCTGTCGTACTGACGGGTGGAAGAGAAAGAAATCAATGAATTATAAGAAAATATATGATCACTAACCCTTTAAAGCCCCACTGCACTACTTATACTGTAGCTACTTGCGCCTTCTATATAGCAAACAATGCCTAATCGGTCACCATTGGTCCCCCATGATTCTCTTTTTCTTTAATTGAGAGCTGATTTGATGAGATAACCACCTGTTAGTGACCTTGCAGGGTGGTCTAATCCCTCCTGTAAACTAGTACAGATGGGCTTTTAGGTTCAGCAGGTTTTTATCACAATCATTACAGAAGAATTTTCAGAAGTTCACTATTGACTTTTAATGCTATGTTTCATTTGTAAAAACTGTGAGAACAAAATGTTGATAACTTTACCATGATGTCACCTTTTCTGTCTCGGCAAGAATAACATGGCTCAAATCAAACAAAAAAAGGACATATCAAAGCTCTCAAACTTGATAAATGAATCTACAAAGACATAGACACATGAATACTTGAATAATGAATGGGATGTCTTAGTACATCAATACGAAGGGACTAATACTGCATTTAATGTTTAGCCAAGCTTTTGCTAAATGTATCTGACTTCATGTGGCATCATAGAATCATAAATGACATTATTTCAATACTCTTTAGTGATATTTCAAAATTACACTTACTTTCTCTTTCCAGACTTCCATTTCTTGGACTTGCTTCTGGAGGCCTTCCACCTCATCTTTGTTATCGTCATTAGCTCTGACGTTTAGCATCTGCACAGCAAAAGAGAGAGAGAGGGGGGAAAAAATTGTAACCTGGTGTTGTAAAATGATGGTATAGATCCTTCTTTAGGCTCAAGAGGACGTTACATCCTGCTATGAACCCTCGGCGCGCCGCGGCGGTCCCAGCGAGCCAGTATAGATCAGCTATGCTTCCAATATATTCCATATATCTTTTATATACCGAATTCACACAAAAATCTTCAAAGAATTCTTACCTTTATATCCTTTTCTTGAGTAAAGACTGGTTAAAACATCACAGAAAATCTGAGACACTGTCTGTAAATCTTCACTGGAAAGTTGCCTGAATGTTACAATCATTTGGGAATCGCACACACACTGCACTGTATTTTGTATACGTGCTAGCACAAAGAAACTTTTTACAAGTAAAGCAATGGGGATCTCATCAAAACTTTACTATTTTCATGGTACCCGGAATCTTTAGGGAATCTCACTCATGAACTATTGGCCATTACTGGCATTGTTTGTTTCTTTACAGGAATGGCTAAAATCACGGCTCCAATTTTGACCAATCAAATGACTAGATTTATTCAACATACTAAAGAGAGGTATATAATGAATTATATACTATCCAGGAGATTCCTTTCTACCTTTGTTTCAGTGGCAGCCAGTTTTCTCTTGATTTGTTCCTTCTCATCTCTTGCATCTTCCATCTCTCTCTCGTGTTTCTCTTTGGCTTGGAGAAGGAGTCGATCAGAACGCTCCCTCCACTGGGTCTCTAGCTCCCTCTCCACCTGGGTGACCTTGATCAGATTGACAGAGTGAACGGTACAACGTGAAACACAAAAGGTAACCAAGTGTGATCATTTATTCATTTTCAGGTATACATGTAAATTTGGTGTATCATCGACTGCTAACATGGAAATAGGCATATATTCATCTAGATAACAAATCTCTCCATCTGTTACCTCTCTTCATACAGATTCATTGCACTTTATTTCTTCTAAATTCATCAATTCATCTTTAGTCAAAATATTCATCGATCTCTCACTTCTTTCTGAATGAAATCAATTTTTCTTTCTCAATTTATATGCAAGGGCATTAATTCACCTCCAAGATAGGGAGGGGAAAAACACTTGAGGAGGGAACATCCTCTCCTTAGGATGTACAACTAATTCAATTTTTATTTTATGGGGGGGGGGAGGGCAGCACCCGACCCCCTGCCTGCCCTTGAATGGAGCCATTTAATCTCTCTTTGAATCTGTGATGTCCTCTGATCTTACCTGTTCTGCTGTAGCAGCATCCGTAGATGTTTTCTGGTGCCTGATTTTACTCTTCAATTGTAAGATCTCATCCTTTACAATTAAAAAAAAAAGGCAAAGAAAAAACATGCATTTAAAATCAACAGCTATGATTTTCATATTCATCTACTTCGGCACAAAATTATACATCCCACATCGCATGATAAAGGAGTGTCCATCTTTATACTTCTTTTCTTCGTTCTTCTATGCTTCCTTGCAGAAATAAGGATCCTACATGTACATGTATGTCACTGAGTTTTTATCATTTTTACAGAAGCAAATTTACTTAATTTTAAGAGCTAGGCTAAGAAGAAAGTACAAGCCAATAGTAAAAAATAATGAAAATTATTCACGACAACTACTTATCACTCGATACCAAGTTTCATCAAGTATCTTTTAAAAAATATAAAAAATAATTTACAGAATAAAGAGAAATCAAAATTAAATCAAAATACCCATGCAAAATAAAAATTAAACCCCAAAACAAATGTTTAGTATAAGAACTACAAAGCATTCGCATAACAATTAGAACAAATAATTACAAGTATAGTAAATTTAACAAATATGTGGGAATGGAAATGAAAAATAATACCAAACTGGCATAAAATTAAATAGGATTATTTTAAAATCAAATTATTGGAGAAATGAGATTACAATTTTATTTGATCAAAGAGCTAACACTACTTTCAAGAACAAATTTAAGTCAATGCATCGTGTCTGATAAAATGATATTCCATTTAAAATAACAAAACGATGCAAACAAAAATGTGAATGTTTCTATTTTCTTTTCCAGGAGTGAAATCCTACCTCAAATGATCTTTTCATATCATCTATATCCTCTTCCGATTTCTGTTTTTCTGCTGCTGCCTTTCTCTTCCTTTCTAACAGATTCTATTAAAAACAAAAAAAAGTTGTTGAAAATCTATCAAAGATATGTCAATCTTCAAATATAGCAGTGTAACCATAGTTTTATATTTTACTCCACTTGTTCCACTAAGTTTTAGAACAATGTCTTTAAATAAACTTTCAAGAGATGAGTTTTCGTATTAAATTCTTTGTTTTAATATGACATTGCCCATGATTTGACAGGAACAAATTCCAGAGGGCAAGCTGTTGTTTATTTTAGAGGATTTAAATATTAGGTGCTTTTAGTAAAGACATGCTTACAGCATTGGTACGACATTCTAATTCTTTGATGGCACTACCGCCCACAGCAGGGATGAATTTAAAAAACATTCACATGTTAGGTAGTTTACACATTCAAGTTTAATAAACAGTGGTCAACTCAACTGTTCATCAAACTAAATTCTATCTAGGAGAGTTTTAAAGGTATGCATTAGTCCTCCTCCCACTCCCCCAACCTCCTTGCATTACTGTCTGTGCATTTAAGATTAACGTCAGTTGTCTTTCTTAAATTCATACCAACTGTTTCCTCTTGTTAGTCTACCTACAACACCAAACCACATCAGTCCACTGCAATATATACAAATTCCCATGCAGAATTTGTGTACACAATCTTATCTATAATGTTAGATTTCCAATGCAAATTGTTTTATATATTCAAAAACAAATTGTTGAATCTAAGATGCAGAGAAAATGGATTTAAAATGACAAGACTTTTTTGATCATCTTGACAATGTTCACAATCAAATCAAATTCTATGAATCATGTACTCACTTTATCTTACAGGTATTTGCATGTATACGTGTAGAAAGAATTATAATTTTCAATTTCACATGTGTAACCTCATATATGCAGGTTGAAATTCATGATAAAAGATTTGATCCTATATATTTGAGTAAATTTGTATTTGTAGGTCATCTAGAGATATAGCAGGCTGGTCAGAGTTTATAATGTTCAATGTTAACTCTAGCATTAGGCCTATAAAAAAGACGTTGTATTGCCCTTTACGTGTCAAAACATGGGTCGGTCAGTCAGAAATCTTATTTGTATATTTTTTTGTCTCTAAAAAAAGACCCCCCAAAAAAACTGTTTTATGAAGCCGATCGTAGATTTCTAGATTTTTGGGTCGGTCGCAAAGGGCAATACCATATCTTTTTTTTAGGCCTTATGGAATATCAGCGACTCTTTGAGGGGAAAAAATGAAGCTGTAACAAAAGGTTACGAATGACTAAGCCAATCATCTTGTCCATGTATGAATATGAAGGGGTACAAGATGTTATCTTGGGGAACCCACCTTCTCGATGGAATCCCTCTCCATCTTCATCTCGGAGAGCTCCTCCTCCATGGTTGTGACCTTGTTCTCCAGCTGCTTCTTGAGCTGCCTCTCATCCTTGAGCGCCTTCAGAACCTCTGTGTACTTGTTGTCGTTATCTGCGGGGATGGAGGGAACAGAAGGTAGAGGGATGGAGGGATGGTAAGCAGATTGGGCGATGGGATGAGGAGACAGAGGAGGAAGATGAGGAAGCCAAAAGGAGCAGGGGAATGAAGAGATGGTGAAATAGGAGGTAGACAGGTAAGACCCAAAACATAGGGAGGGAATAGAAAAGTGAAGGATGTAAGGAGAAGATGGATAAATAAAGAGAGAGAGAGAAAGGGGGAACAAATTGATTTAGTAAAATTTGATGGTTTATTTCTCAAATATTTCAATGTCATCATGCAAAGTGTTATGTGTACATTTAAGTACATGTAATGTGTATCCTTCATTATTTATAAAGAAGCAGAAACAGAAAAAGGAAATTAAAAAAAAAAGAACATGAAGAAGATTGCCAAAGAAAAAAAAAGAATAAGAAAAAGAGAATAAGAAAAAGAAGGAGAACAAGTAGAAGGAAAAGAAAAAGAAGGAAAAGAAAAAGAAAAAGAAAAGGCGAAAGAAAAGAAGAAGGTGAAGAAAAGAAAAGAAAGCAAAGAATAATAAAGAATGTGAACACAACCCACCTTTGAGTTGCTGCCTGAGTTGATCCAGCTCTCCCAGGTTTTCATGTTTGTTGTTGATGGCGCCGTTCAGCTGTGCACGGAGCTGGCCCTCTCTCTGTTGGACGTTGGACAGCTCCATCTGTAGCGAGCTGATCTTTGAGGTCGCATTGGTCAACTCAGAGGTCATCTGAACCTGTTTTCAGCCAATAGGATGCCAGTTATATTTTTACATAAAGTCATTGAAGAACTGTTATCTGCAAGGAGCCAGAAGGATGTTAGTCACCCAGTCAAACACTTGAGACCAACACCAGGGCCGGGTGCATAAAACTTACCATTGATGGCAACTACATGTACCATGGTAACAGGGCTCAACAGCCAATAAAAATCAAGGTTTCCATGGTAGTTACTGAGGGCAAAGTTACCATCAATGATAAGTTTTGTGCAACGGGGCCCTGATCAATAACAGAAAGAACAAGAGAATCTCACTACCCCAATTGACCAAAAAATTGACAGTTATCAGCCACTTTAGTATTGGTTTAGAGTTGGTTTGGAGTTGGTTTGGTGTTGGTTTGACTGGGGAACCACCACTCAATGTTGATGAATATTCATGAGTGAACACCTTTGTGAATATTCATGAGTGAACACCCTTGTGGCTCTCAGCAGATGTTCCATTCTCCATGGCTGTTTTACATAGCATTCTCATGGTGTCTGCTACAACTACACAGAAAATAAAATGGGTTGAGTACTTCTACTACTGAAAGAGGGAAATTATACATGTAACATTCCAAAACATATGGGTTGATCTAAACATTCAAGCTCGAGTAGAAAAGGTAGTGGCTTCATTTTTATATGGTAGAAACGTGCACTCAAATATTATGCTACACAGAGAATTTTAAAATGCTACATTTGATAGTCAGCTTTGGACAATGTTGATGTTTAATGCTGTTTCTCTCAAATTTACACAATTTCTAATAAAAAATAATCATAGTATTGTCATTCCAAATGATGTTTCCCTCTCACGTTATAGTGTCACTATGAAAGTTTGAAAAAAATGTCATTTTGAATAGATTCCTTGCCATGACAAGAGATTTCACTTTGAATGGCAGCATATACAGTAGGTGAGCTTCTTATATATTTTCAGCAGAATACTAAATTAGGTATCAAGAATAATGTTATATATTTTAGCACTTTTTTTTCTGGTTCATTTCTTGAGTATTCAATTGCAATTTTGGAAGGGGGAGGTTCACAATAATTCAAGGGATCATTCCATTCTACTTTATTCTACAGTGTAGCTACTGGACAGAGGTTCTGGAAGGGGCATTAAAACCACAAGCTTCTTGGCTTCAATCGATGTTATCGATCAGACAAGGAGGTTGGTCTATATTAAAGAGGGACCATATACAGGCAAGAGACAGAAAAAATCTGAACTACAGTTAATAAAGATAGATTCAGAGGACATTTCAGTCTAGAATCGATAGATGTTTTAACATCTGGGAACAGGTTCATTGGTTGCACAGGTGCATCAAGCAAGAGGGGGATTACTACAGGGTCAGGTGTCATACAGGGTTGATGTCCAATGGCCAATGGCCAAAGACATACGCAATAAAGGTCTCTTCTACAAGCTAACTACAGGACTTAGGCACACCAATCAACAAGAAGAGCTTGAGGAAGTAGCCATCGGGTGGGAAGGAACGGGTGGGGTCAAGCTCCAAGCAACATTGTCATCATCATCATCATCCTCATCCTCATCGGCAGCGGGAACTTTCCGGGGGCAGCATGACCAACAGAAAAAACTTAAACGGGTCAAATTACCAATTCTTGGATGTGAGCTGATTTCTTTACCTTCTCCTGTTCCAGTTCCAGGACCCGTTGCTGGGACTGGGTCGCCGTCAGCTTGAACGAGTCGTTGGTCTTCTCCATCAGCGAGTTGCTCTGCTCCACGTACCTGTCAAGGGAAACATCACAAGAAGCCATAGGTAACAAACAGAAGCTTGTCATCAATGGTACTAATACTGATATAAATAGTAACAATAACATTGGGTTCCATTGTTTATTGCACTTGAGATTATGGAGGGACAGTCGATTATAATCTTCTTATTTCATTCTTTTGACTTACAAATAAAAGGTCAGTTGTTTCAATTGTTTTATTCTTCTTGAAGTATCATCAAGATTTGTGTGTAAAAAAGGTAAAGGCATATTGTGATTTTATCTCAAAAAGAGACTTTAGATACCACAACACCAGGGATAGCACTGACTAAACTGGCTCTCAACAAGTGATATGCGTATATGTGATATTTAAGTCCTTATGCATTTATTCATTTATTCATTTTTTTTCAGGGGGGACATAACATATCAAGGTTTTTATTGAATTTGTGCCTTTCTCCATGCTTCAAAAGGATATCCTACTAGAATAAAATAAAATAAAATAAAAGTGCTAAATGCAAGACAGAAAATTAAAGAAATGCTGGATCAGTCAAAGTATCTTCATATTGAAAGTGCTATTAAAATCATTACAGCAAAAATTACAATGAGACATTAATTCTTATTGTAATTATAAATCCATATCCTTCACTGCCTGAGCAATATTTCTAATGGTTCATTTTATGAAATGAATTTGTTTTGTATAATGAAAAGTGATCTCTAAATGACAGAGAGAGAGAAAGAGAGAGAAAGAGTGAGAGAGAGAAAGAGAGAGAAAGAGTGAGAGAAAGAGTGAGAGAGAGAAAGAGAGAGAGAGAGAGAGAGAGAGAGAGAGAGAGAAACACCAACATGCACACATGCTGCATACAAATTTGTCACCAAATCAAAGACCAGAATTCAACACTCAATGTATTCCCATTGGCAATTTATAGGGTATGAAGCATGAATTTCATTTCTTATGAAAGATATTACATATTTCATTCAGCACCTTAAGATCAGAATGAGGCAGTGGTATTTTAATCAACTGGAATAAAGAATATTCATATCCATACATACCAACTTTAGAGAAAAGATACATGTAAGATGTAATTATATTATTTTACAATTAGAATCGAGATTCTCTAAGATATAACAAACTGTACATTAAAGAAACACATGCTCATACCGGTGTATAAAGTCTATTTTCTAAAAATGTCAATATGAACAAAAGGTTTAAAATAATAGAATCAAATAGTAGTTTTCAAACTTTTCATAGGTTAAAATAGAATCTGAGAATATTGCATTCACGCTATGGGGTCATTCTTGGCAGGCAAGATGCAACCATGTTCATACATGTACATGCTACCCACTTCTTAGGCAGGCCATCGTGATTCACTCCTTTGGAATTATGCCTGTAGTGCAGATGTGAACAAGGTTGGCATTATGGGTTTGTACATGTACAGTGTTTAATAATGGGCTGTGTTTCCATTGTCACAAGTTAGACAGTATGAGCACAACTAAAATAGAGCAGTGTACATGTACATACATGTACACTTTCCATTAGGGCTAGCCTTGTTCCCACTTGATGAGATAAACCAAAAACAGTTGCTCCACGCACTTTGCAAGTATGAACTTTGCTTAATTATTTTACTAATTGCTTTGTCCATATATATGTACAAAAGGGCAATATTGCACATCTCTTTTTATTTCACTTTGGGAATATTTTGCTTTACAATTACAGTCTGATCAAGCCAATAGTATTGAGAATCATGCAGTAAGTTCACACAAGTATGTCAATACAGACTGAATGTACATTAATGTATGTACATGTATGTATTCATGTAGAGTGTGAACGGGATATAAATGAGTGTTCAACTATTAAGAACATACTGAGTGGTCACAAGGGTAGCAGCATTCTTTTTGATGCATTCACACCAAGATTGACATACGATTTAAAGTTGGACTTTCACATGGGCTTTATGAGTAGACTGACATGCATGACAAACATTGACAAACGTTATTCACACATTTCATATAGATCCACATGTAATGCTGATGAATAAAGAGGGATAATGTTGGAGTCAGTTGAATGATCTATTTAATTATACTTCACATCAATTGACTATTTCCTCTCCTTTCAGAACATAACGAGACATGATACAAAACATAATCAGGAATGTCTCTAATCAGATTAGACCTGGCACATGATACAAGTCTATTTTAAATAGTTTTTGTATGCATATCAAAATGAAAAAAGGGGGATATTGAGGCTTTGTTGCGATTTGGCTGATATTGCCTGTATTCTTTCCCTATTTCTTGTCTAGGAAAGAGGGGGAGGAACAGATTCAAGAGAGACAGACAAAGGGAGCAAAAATTAAAAGACATGGAGACAGATACGGGATCTAAATACTGAGAGACAGGGATGAGAATATAGCAAACAGAGAGAGAGAGAAAAGACGAAGGCTGAAAAGAGGAATGAAAATATAAAAAAAGAGAGCAAAGGACACACGACAAAGAATGTATACATACCGTCTAATAGAAGAGGGACAGAGAATAATAAAAAGAAAGGATGAGATTGAAGTAGAAATGCAGAGAGAGAGAGAAAAAAAAGGACTCTACAAGAACATGAGGAAGAGATCGGCGTCAGAAAGAAGAATAAAGGAAAGGAAGGAAAGAGCAGAGGCAGATGGAGGAAGATATCAACAAGACTGACACCAGGGGGGTGTTTCACAAAGTTCCTAAGTTGAACTTATCTCTAAGTTGGACTTAACAATTATGGAAAGCTGTTAACAACTCTGAAAATATTTTGTAACAGTTATTTTAAAAGGCATAAAATATTGATTCAAATCATTCATATTTTTTTCCATCAAGGAGATTTCAGGTCCATGATGTGGAATTTATAAATAAAATTTAAATACTTGAATTGTTGCTTTTTTAATAGATTTTATTTTAAGGCTACAAATGGCTCTCTATAATGTTTAAGTCTAACTTAGAGTTAAGTTCGACTTAGAATCTTTGTGAAACGACCCCCAAACCAACAACAAACCAAAGAAAACAATTATGTTACCGCCAAATCATTTTGGCTTAGGTACAAATCTCTAACTTTATGTTTTATACTCACAGCTGGTTCTTCTGTAGCAACTCTGAAATCTTGTTATTCTGTTTCTCGATCCTCGTATTCTTGTCGTAAACCTCATCCTTGAGCCTCTCGTTCTCCTGCACGATGCGTGAGATGTTTGACATCAGCACCGTCGCTTCCATTGCCTGGTTGCTAGGCAACGCCGGCTGGGATGGGGTCGGCTGGATGTCGTTGACCTGTTGGCGAATAGCATTACGGATGTTGTTAAATCTGGTCTTACTCTCTCGGCCATTGCCATAGATACATGTATCCTCCACTCGTATCATGAAGTTCCGGGTGTCTTCTGACCTCCGGAGTGTTCTCCTCATGTCTCAGGGCAAATTAGTTTGCTTGCCGATGCTAGAAACAAGCTATATGTTCGTTCCTGTCAAATGATCTTCCTTTGTTTCAATAGAACTGGAACGCATAGATGTGTTTGTCCAAAGATAGTACACATATGAAGTTATGTCTCTAGAGTTTATGTCTTGTATTAGGCTTGAGGCTAATCAAAATCTAGAAGCTACAGAGTACATAAACTACATACAGTATGTACATACACTGTGCATGTGATCTACTTGGCAGTATTGCAACGTTTCCAAGCACCACCCAACCCCCTTCAAGATTTGCTATTTATCATTTTCCAACATTAAATATCATAAAAAAGGAAAAAATCTTTTCTTGTAATTACAAAAAAGGAACATCTGCTATTAATGTAAATCACACTTAATTAGAAAATCCTTTGTCTTTATCATCAGTTCAAAGTCATGTTATTTTTGGAATGCCCTGGAACTGGTCCAACAATTGTTTTGATTATTGTTCCTTTCATAAACATTCAATCGATGGCCAAATTCATGGTTCTGATTTCTGAAGATAGTTTACAGGGAAAGTCTTGCTCCTCTTTGTTTAATTCACTGGATGACCAATCGTCTATTCTTAGGGTAAAAACTTTGTTTAAATAAACATATTTGAGGTACCACGCCATTGTTCATGGTCAATAAGCCCCGAAAAAGACACAACACTAACGCAACATTATGAAGTACACATAAATACCATATGGAGCACTTCTATAATTATGCAAAAACAAACATTTACATTTCTTTTACAAATGTATAATACACATGAATAGTGATGATTTTGCCAAAAGTAATTAGCTTAGAAGTGCTGTAGCATAGCTTTTAAATTTTTAACAATACCTAGAAAATTCTAGTCTAAAGTCTGTGGATTGTAGGAAGAGCTGTATGAAGACTTCTCATCATAAATATAAAGTTGTAGATTCCTTAAAACTCGCAAGATACTCAACCTGCTGTATTCATGTCTTCCTTTTCTTCTTTTGATTCTTAGTTTTGATCTTGACAACCTTTTGACTAACCTTTTTTTTTCACGTTCAATTTTGTTTATATTTTAACGGTATAAAATTTTGGATTTTGTCTATCTTCAAGAGAGAAGCATTAACACACTGCACTTTTATATCTTTGTGCATAGCCATTGACGGAACATGTAAGAACCAACTTGTCATTTCATCTGCAGAGATCTAGAGGAGCATTAAAGCGGATCTGCACTAGTTTGGCCAGGAGGGATTAGAACTCCCTTCATGGTCACTGACGGATGGTTATCTCATCAAATCAGCTTAACATAAGAAAAGGGGGACCATGGGGGACCAATGATTACCAATTAGGCATTGTTTGCTATATAGAGGGCGCAAGTACAGTAGCTATAAGTAGTGCAGTGGGGCTTTAAGTCTGCATTGAAATTATAGAATTAACATCCCTTTAGATCTGAGCCAGCAGATGATTTCTCTAGGTATCATCATCTTGTACCACTACCCAGGATCCTTACCTTTTTACAGAGGTCGTCGATGCGATCCGACACCTTTCCGACCGCCGACCGGATGTCGGAGTGGTGCTGCCGCGCCTCGGACAGGACGATGGGTACCATCTGCATGTCAGTCATCTGCTGCTGGGTGACGAGCGCCTGCTGGTTGGCCAGGTTGGGGTAGGGCGCCATCTGGTGCTGCTGCATGGGGTTCTGTCCTTGGTTCTGCGAGGGGATGTGTTGTGGGGGTTGGTAATACGTGTGTTGTTGCTGCTGTGATTGTTGCTGCTGTTGCTGATGCAAGGGATAGTTCTACATAGCGGTGGTGGTGGTGGTGGTAGTGGTAGTGGTAGTGGTGGGCAGAAGACATGTGGCATGAGAGAGAGAGAGAGGGGTGGTAGAGGGGGCAGAGAGGGGGGCATTCCAAGCGATAACAAGTAGGAGGGGGAGGGGATGGGAACAGGGACAATCGGTGTTGACGACATGCAGGTCGATGCAAGACAAGTCGGTGGCACATGCATGAAACAGAACAGAACGATAGAGATGAGTTAACAATCAAATCAAATATTTTGTTTCTCCAGGGGGGTGTTTCACAAAGATCCTAAGTTGAACTTATATCTAAGTTGGAATTAACAATTATGGAAAGCCGTTAGCATCAATGAAAATATTTTGTACAAGTTATTTCAAAAGGCATGAAGTGTTGATTCAAACCATTCATATTTTCAATTATCATGGAAGATTTCATGTTCTTGATGTGGAATTAATAAAAATTCTAAAATACTTGATTTTTTTATTTTAATATATTTTATTTTTAGACTACAATTGGCTCTCCATAATTTTTAAGTCCAACTTAGAGTTAAGTTTGACTTAGAATCTTTGTGAAACACCCCCCAGAAGAGATGAATCTACTGCATTGAGGAGATGCTTGATCTACAGGATCTATGTTGGTGCAATCTTTCATCTCAATGATACCATCATGCACAAGGCTAGATGCCCATAATAAGGGAGTTTACAGATACAATCTGCGCATGGGCAGATAAAGGTCATTTGTACCAAAATGGTAAAACCCACAGAGATGAATACTGGATATGCGCTCATGAAAGTTATGTAACATTATTCATTTATGCACCAACGGTACATTCTATGATACGCAGGTGGAAGTATTCTTTTCTAGAGGTCAAACAAAAGGTATTCATGAAGCACATCTAGGACTTTGGCAGTTATTATTCTAAGATGCTCAAAGTGGAACTTCTCCATGTGTAAAAGATCTGTGGATATTTGGGGTCATTTGTACCATGTGCTATCTGTGAACTCCCTTATACCATCACCACAAGTGTTCACCCACTGAATACTGAACTCTGTCATTCCCATAGGATTAATACAGGAGCCACAAAGTTCTTGCAGGCAAAGGGTTAAACCTCTGGTTGCCATAGGCCAATCCAATTGACCCACCCTAATTTTGATAACGTATTAAAAATATTTTGAAAAGATTAAAGGGTTATCTTTCTTCAAAGGATTTTAAATAATTTCATAATTTGAGAAGTTGGAAAAAATACAAGGAAACCAAATTGTTGCAAGTGGCTCCATTTTTGTTTCCATAATTCAAATTTGTCTCACAAACTTTAATTAGAACACAATTCTTCAAACTCGGTGGCACTGTAAATATTAAACACTACGCCCATATTAGGGCATACAGTTTGGACAAACATGTATTTCCTAACCAGTGAACATTCATTTACCAATCGTGATAATATCATACCATTCTTTTTTCGTTTTTTATTGCTGATTATTATATTATAATCTACATTTTGTTCTATTTAAAGATTTAAAAAAGGGGAGATATCTATTTCAATCATAATTTCCAAGTAATGTAATGGACCTGAGGAGTGTTTCACAAAGACTAAGATCGACTTTAAGTTGGACTTAACTACAACGGGCTGTTAATGCCACTAGTTGCTCTCACCATTATGATCTTTAGATAATGTTTTCTCCTTCAATAATAAAATATAGAAAAATGTAAATTCTTTAGATTTGTGACCATGAATTGCATGTCCCTTGAGAGACCAATGCCAGTAAAATAGTGAGAGAAAACTGTGGCATTAACAGCCTGTTACATATATAGTTAAGTCCAACTTAAAGTCGATCTTGGTCTTCCCCTGTATCACTCCCCTGTTATCACAAATAAAAGCCCAGAATTAAGCCATCGGAATAATCAACGTCATATTTTAACTCATAAGCAACATCATAAACATAAGAATAAAGGGGGGATCGCCACACTATTCTTTTAAAAAAGAAGAATGCAACTGTTGCCAATGTGAAGAATAAAATGTGATCAATTTAGCCCAGAAAATTTTTGTCCTAAAAGAGAAAGAACTCTGACGAGAACTGGGGCAGTTGATTGATGACTCAATCGACAGTACCAACAGGCACCATGCTTCATTAGAACCAGATTGATTTTAAGTCTAATCTAAGCCTATTAGTCATCAAGATTTTTTTAACTGGGGTAATAGCCAGGTCCTACGTAGATATAATATTTAGTTTATAATCAGTATAACTACATCATGTCATTCAGTTAAATACACATGTACATGTAGCTACAATAAAGTATCCTATCCCTGTTTCGTGTATATGTATTCCAGTTTAATCTTGTTATACATATTTCACCGTCATTTAAAAGTAAATGCATTTACCCTGAATCTGACAAACTTGTAATTCACCAATTTGCGCTTCAAATTCATTATGAATTTATAACGCCAAGTGACAAAATATAAACATATATTATTTCCTAATTGATATTTGCTCCCCCCCCCCTCCACCCCCCAATCGTTTCTTATCAGCAATCAGCCATCTCTATTTGTAATTGAAAACAAATCATCTACATGTATTTACAGCCAGAAAGGCATTTCTAAACTCTTGTCATTTTACATTAAGTCAACACCCTTTAAGCTCTTTTACAAGAGAAAAATTTATCTCGGTTGTCAAATCTGTATTAATGTACACCCTGTACTGTAGGTGTACAGCATGTGTAATTTGCAATATCGTTTTTTGTTTTATATCAATACTGAAACTCTACCAATGTAAATTGAAGTTTCATTTGATAGGCATTGTGGTCAGTTGTACCAGAGCAGAAATTTGGGGAAAATCAAGTAAAGACCCCCTCATTTCACTGTTACATTGAGAGAAAAAGAATCCCCCAAAATAGACAAAATGCTAGGGCACTGATATAAGTTTGCCTTAATTATTCTGTAACATCTGTCTACTTCTATAAGTATAGCTCAGTCTTATTTATAGAAAACTTGGCACAATCACACAAAAATTACTGTTCAATTGGACAGAACTGATGATCTGCAAAGGCAGACAGAAATCAATAACAGTATAATTAACTTTCCCATATCACTTACAAAAATATCCACAATGTACCCAGATGCTCGATTAAACTGAACAAAGTAACTTCATCAAACTTGCCCTTTGTTATTCTGGGTAGAATAAAGCTTCAGGTCTTCAGGGGGCAATTATCAAACACTACTTGCTCCTTTCTTTAATTAGTATTCTATTTTTGGTTTTTAATGTTCCCCTTTTAAAGACGAAGTTGAGTTCTGGTCATGCGATTGCATTGTGAAAGAAACATTGTGGAATCGATCAGAAAAGGTTGATTATCTAGCATGTAAGTATTGATGTGTACTGCACGGTTCTGGAACAATCAACATGATAAGAAATTTGGCCCAGTCTTGGTAAAGTTACAAGTACTGTACACAGAAAGATGTATATGGGACTACACGAATATGTGGCATAAAAATTTGTCCCAATGTTTTTGCTGTTACTGTACATGCCATATTTAGAATATTAAGGCATTTGAAGAGCTACAGGTGTATGCTTTTCAGGGAACACTTTTAATATGATGTTCTTCCACACGTGCATATGAACAATGATACGCTCACAAATTATTTTTGACCTCTTCCCAGAACTCAACCTTTTCTTTAACTTGTCACCTTAATATGGCACTGCGTTTGATACTCATGCACGACTCTCTAGGCATTGTTTTGTGGTACTAACCGGTAGTGGTTGCTGACCATGTTGCATGCCCATCCCACCGGCCTGGGCTTGGTGTCCTAGGTGGCCCTGGCCTGGGGGCATAGGCTGAGATTGGTTGTGCTGGGCTGACTGTGGGTTATAGATGGCTACCTGATGAACTAAAGGACACAAGGCAAAGAAAAATAAAAACAATTACAAATTTTCATTTTATATCTCATTTCATTCCTTTGTCTAATAAACATCTGACATGAATAATACTTCTGACAACATGGGTACAATCGAGAGCTCAAACATAATTTATGATACGTACATCTAACAGTTCCTAATAAAGATACAAACACTGAGCAAGTCATTGATATGAACTAATATATATATTCTGGTTATTGGTAATCCAAGGGAGGCACATGTGTTTAATTATTACAATTTTCTCGAACGTTCATATATCTATACAATGCACTTAATGTACATATTGATTGAATACACAATGAAATCTACTAAAGATTGGAATATGAAACAATCAAAACATTGCAATAAATTCATCTGCATTCTCTCAAAACTTATATCACATTATTGTACAAAAACATACCTCGCTTCTTAGAAGTCTTAGTAGCCATTTTACCACTTTATCAATATCAAAGCACAAGAAACTAACTACCCTACTAGCTGCTCACATGATTTGTAACATGTGGTTCTACATCTATAGGTAATAACACTTGCTGAGAGAGAAATCGAGAGAGAGAGAGAGAGAGAGAGAGAGAGAGAGAGAGAGAGAGAGAGAGCTTTGGATGTACATATGATTATCTCATGACTAATATACCTAAATGTATTTAATGGCTGAAGAGTGGAATGATCGCAAATTTATTTGCACTTGAACTCAAATACAGTATCTGGACTATGGACTTTGGAGTATGAATATAAGAGAGTATGGTGGATGGCAAGGTAGTTTCCTAATAAGAATGCCATTTTTATTTTTCCTGTCCGTTGTTTTTCAACTTTCAACTTATAAATAAACTCTGCAGTAAAGAAGAGATCAGAAAGAACAATATGAAAAAGATCTTGATTGAACTCTTTTAGGCGACAAAGACATCATCTTCAAGTTGTTTTTCAACTTTCAACTTATAAATAAACTCTGCAGTAAAGAAGAGATCAGAAAGAACAATATGAAAAAGATCTTGATTGAACTCTTTTAGGCGACAAAGACATCATCTTTATACCGCTTCGTAAATAGTAATTGCTTCTAAACTTAGCAGCAAGAAAGAAATCAAAATCAAAATGTAGTTCATTAATATGTAGAGAAGGATCTAAGGTTGGCCTAAAAAATCATTAAAGAGTAGTTTGACAAAGAAAGAAGAAATTGCGTGCCAAACTGAAGGGGAAAAAAATCCATTAAGGTTTTACATAAAAATGAGATGATGCAAAGGAATTCCAAAATCATTTGTTTCTTCTTCTTCTTCTTCTTCTTCTTCTTCTTCTTTGCAATTTTTTTTGTAATTATTTGTTTTTTAGATCACGAGGTGACATCATATCCACACCTCATGGGATCTGGATACAAGACTAATCCTCTCATGACATATCAGATACGATGCATGCCTAAGAGGGGATCGAGGGACTACTAGTTTCAAGGGACTTTACGTTCAAGGGTAAGAGATGGCTGAAGGCTGTGAAGGATACAACACAAGATGAGCAATAATTTGATAGGTTAACACCCATCTTTTCCAATTTTGTCTTACTGTATTTCTTTATTTGGTTTGCTATTCTCTCAATTCTTATTAGATCTCAATTCAAAGCTGATTTATAAATATTTACTGATTGTAAAAACTTGGTCGATTGATTCTTCCCCCCCCCCCCCTCCCTTTGTTCTTTTTGCACACAAAACATTATTGCACAAAAATTATAAAATTGAATAGGGTAGAAAATAAATAAATCAATAAAACATAAGTGACTGAGCACGATAATCAATTGGGAAACATGGCAATTTAAGATATGCTAAAGCACCACTTACCCCAAGCTTTATTTTGTAAAAGTTATTGGGTGAAGGCTTGGGTTACAATCGAGTTTAAGGTTTATTAATCATGTAGTTAGGGGAAAGGTTAAAATGTTATACTACCCATAGTTGAAGCTGGGAACTTGGTTAAATTTATAATAGAATAACTTTCCTTCAAGCATATTTCCTACAAAAGACAGAACAAATACTCAAACAGAATCTAGCATTGCCTTTTAACCCAGACTTTTTTTGGGGGGAAAGATCATCTGATTAGCCATTTTTGTGCTAATTTACACGTAGTGAAAGGTGTCATCCAACCAAGGTCTACCTATAAATCTGGGCCCTGTTTCATAAAACTTCCTATCAATAACAAATACTGAATTTCTATGACAAATTTTGCTCTAAGCCAATCAAATGCCACAATTGCAGTAACTTATAACAGTTATTGCAACTTGTTATTGATATCAAGTTTTATGAAACAGGGCCCTTAATGAATAATTGATATCATTCTTGACCTAAAGGGATAGGTGATAATAACCTTTCCAAAATGACAAGTCTTCTACTGTGTCCTTCAAATAAAATAAAAAGTACATGTGTAACTAAATCGGTTTGAGATTGTCAAAAAGTTGGTTCCTGGGCTAAGGTGTTTTGGGGGGCTTTGGGGTCCCACAATATAAAAATATTGCAGGAGCGCAAGTTAAAGTGACTCCTCTTTGGTATTTTCAATCAAGAGATTACAGCTTTAAATCCCTGAACAATAAATGTCCTTTAATACAAAAGGCATTTCATCTGGAGTTTTGTCTCTTGACCCAGGTTATGATATGGGTACCTGAAAGGATTTATTCCCTGAAATAATAATAATAATAATAAATTTATATAGCGCAGCTTTTATACAAAATATATTCAGCTGCGCTGGTTAAAGGTATTACAAAGTTTTGGTATGGGGTCATGAATTTGGTTCAAATTAATATATTGGAAGCATATGCGTTCGTACAATATTCATTGATCGTTGTCCTGGTTGAAATCGAGTCTAAAGTTATGAAATTATAAATAATAAACTCTTTATGTTGTATAGCTCCCTCTCAAGGTCAAGATATTAATTTAGCTATGAAACAAAGTTTCTTGACTAAAATCGACCGATTAGCTATTCCCGTTTGGAAATTATATACCACAAATACATATTCTGAGATTTTCATGGCCGCAGCTACCATTGTACGACCGTAGGCGCTATTTGAAATATATCAAAATTTACCGGGAGCACCGGTAAATTTTTATATTCAATTTTTCTCAAAAACAGAAGTGTTTTAGGAGCTAATTTTTTTAGAGCTTATAATACATCCCCAGGGGCATCCAAATATATCAAAATTGTAAAGATTCACTATCCACCCAATTTTCAAAATTTCCCAAAACTTTGTATTACCTTTAAGAGCTCCTTTTTACTAAATTCTACCAAAAAAAATCTCTCAGTTGAACAAATAAGTTTTTTAATTGGATTTGAAAACATTGAGAGATGGAGTGCTTCGTATTTCTATTGGCAAGCTATTCCATAGTTTGGGGGCAGCAAATACACCATGTTGTGTAAATTGCTACTGGAACTAAAGTCAATTAGGGTTACAACACAGGAAGCACATCGAGACATTTTAAAGAGAGTGTGCTACGAAAGTGTTAGCTACAAAAACAAATAATGCCAATATCAGTTATTAGTATTATTATTTTACACTTATGTTGATTTTAAATTGTTGGTGCCTACAAGAATGGCATTGCAAGGGTTAAAAAGAACGTACATGTAAAAGAATGACTTTTCTTTTTTGTTTGCCATGACCTCACATCCAATGCCCGGGACTAGCAGTATGACTCAATAGAAGACCTCCATGACGATGACTGACGCAGAGGTGTAAAAATCAGCCAACTACATGTACAGCTCACATAGTAGGCATACATATTAATAGAAAAGTCCTGAGCAGCTAAACCGACAAGCAAGGGGCCTTCACAGATATGAATGCAATGGGTATAGAGTTGTAGATGTAGATGTATGAAAGTTCTTTGGCACGTGATAGTGAAATGAAAAAAATTGTGGTTGACAGTTTATATTTGAAAGTTTTCCCATTGGTTTGATCATCTAAAGAATATACAATGTACTTGTACATTAAGTGCTTCTCTTATTTCAAGCATACTGTAAAACCAGTGACTTCTGTGTGAATACACTTTCTTTAAATCTAAATCCAAATTTCTTTAGTTGTCCAGGGCCCTTGTTTTATAAAAGTTTGTTATCAATTACCGATACAATAACTGTTTAATATAAGCTACTGGAATCTTTGTATTTATTTGATTTACAGAGAGCAATTTTTTCTTAGATATTTAGCCTTTGTTATTTGTTGATCAGAGTTTTAATGAAACAGGCCCAGATTCATTATAGCTTCATACTATGAAGAAATGATAGAATCATAACACAAGAATGAATAAACTTGCTCATGTATCTAGCCACTAGAAAGTTTTAGATCATGGTGTTACAGATTTACATTTTACATAAATTAGAATCACAGGATTATACATGTACAAATCATATGCACAGAATGTAAAGCAGGTATTTGCAATGAGCGGGTGTTTGCAATAAAAAAGTTATGAAGCAGTGATCACCATGACTATATTCGTACCTGTTTTTCCGGTAGTAGGGTCAGGGAATTCTTCAAAGTTGGGATATTCCTCCATTTCTGAAAATGGACCATTTGTAACCATACATACATGTATTACAGAACGTTCATTTGTTTTTGAAAAATATTTGTTTCTCTTGATCAACAACAGTCAGAAGTTCCTTTGTACAGTAAGATATGTTTTTGTGTGCAACTTTACCCATTGAATACTGAAGTATTTTCTTCCTATAGACTTTAATACAAAAGCCACCCGATTCCCACACACAATGGGGCATTATAATTTTCAAAATAATCAGAACATATGAAGGATATACATGTAAGTACATGTAAATGGTACATGAGGTTTTGTGCTGGTATTCCTTTTGATTTCCTCATTCAGGGAAAGACATATCATGTCCCTGAATAAATAATCTAGTCCTATTTGAAACTGGCACCAATCAAAACTCTTAAATGAGAAAATTTAAATCTACTCACCACTCTTCTTAAACAACATCATGTAATGAAAATGAATTATTTTTTATCAGAAAAAACAATGATTTACGTTTGACCACATTTTGTCGATTTAAAGTTTTAGATGGTTAATGTTGTAGCTTAGCCTGAAATGTCATAAAATAGGTTACCTCTTTAAACCCATTGATCCCCTTCTGGAACTGTATATAACATTGCCAAAGTCTTAAAAATTTATCTTCAATTAGACAACGTCAATCATCATTCTACTTTTTCCATTGATGTTCTCTGGACAGCTGATAATGTTAGAAGCTGAATTGTCAGATTTGGCATTTCAGTATTCTTTTTTCAAGTACTGTATGGTTGAAATTTCAAGGAATACACACCACACTATTGAGCAATCGCCATTTTTATTTGTATAGGTACATGTCTGTATACTGCTTTGTCTATAATGTTTATTGCAACTGGTAGAAGATTAATGTATGCTATAGGGGAGCAATATCATGATTACATAATCATCAGTCATCATCATTACCATCATCATCACCATTACCCCCCTCCCCCCCCCCCCCCCTCTCTCTCTCTCTCTCTCTTTCTCTCTCTCTCTCTCTCTCTCTCTCTCTCTCTCTCTTTCCCCCTCCCCCTCCCCCTCCCCCTCCCCTTCCTCCCTCCTTCTAACTACCAGTACTAAAGTCATCATCATCACTATCACCATCAGGCAGCTCAAAATCATCTTCATAATTGACATCATTAAAATACCCATCACCCCCACCATCATTATTATTAATTGACATCATGAACATCACCATCAGCCCCACCATCATTAGCATCATCACAACTAACATAATCATCACCGGTATGAGTTGAAACCTCTTATTGGGGAGTAGCAAAAAGAGGGATAAACAAAGAGTTGTGTATGAACTGTACCTCCAGGATCGCCAGGCCTTGGTAGTTGGTTGTGCATACCATGGCCCATATCAGACTGGAAGTTATTGGTGTGGTTGTTGTGCTTCTTGGGTACCTTCATGGCCTTCTTGGCCATCATGTTTGGGTGACCCGACGGTGACATGCCCCCTGTGTCCGAAGCGCTTGCCTCCTGTTAAAAATGAGAGAGAGAGGGTGGAAAAGATATTTGAAGAATGTAGCCTAGAAAGTTCATGTTCCCCAAATAAACCGTTTTAAGCACATCAAGTCTCATGATTGGCCCACCAAAGCTCTCAATGAGAGTCTGCTGTTGCAGCACATTTTGTATTAAAGATGTTTGGTGATTCTATTGTTTAAACTTTGCAACTTGTATTTAACAAAGAGATTTATATATACAACAAACACACTGTTTATATTAAATGACAATTTCTGGTATAATTTCTTCAATGTTCTAGAAAGAACTCTTAACGATTTCTAGAATATAAGGTGAAATAATATAAAATGTGCAATTGCTAGCATCATTAACATAGTCCCTCATGACTCCTTGCTTGATGGTATAATGCATACAGGCATTTAAATCTACCTTCAAATGCATACAATAATCTTTGCATATATTTCAAGAATGATTTTCTATAGCATTCCCTTCATAAAAAAGAACAAACATACTTCACACCACATCATTATACTTGCATATAGATTATTAACAAAGCAGAGCTCCTGTAATAAAAACGAAAGACAAAAAAGTGAAATGAAGCACAAAACTAATGTTAATACGTTTACAACTGCTAGTCTCTGAGACGCTGCCCGTAACTTGACAGGGCCCTGTAGAGGCTTCTGTACAGAGTTCTCAAAGATGAGGTCTCCGAGGCTCTTGACCGACTTCAACGGCCTCTCAGGGTACCCGACCCCGAGGATACTGTCCATACGGTTGGCCATGGCGTCCACGCTCTTGACCGTGTTCCAGCGCCTCACCGTTCCCGTGTGGATGCACGTCTCGCGCCTCTTGCTGCGCTCTTCTTCGATTTCCGCGACATGGATGAAACGGCTCTTGGTGTTGCCCATCTTGATGCACCTAATGCCTCACAACGGCATTCTCTGCTGTACTCTTCCAATATTCCTTCACGTGCTTATTCATACGGGTGTATACCGAAAGTTGTAGTTGGTGCAGATTGTACATATGAATTTTAATATATACAATACAATAGGTCAGCCAACATGTTTATGAATGGATTGATTGTACTCCAACACTTTGAGTAGAGATCAGCAGTGACAGCTGAATTGCGCAATCAATTAAAATCAAATTTGTGAATCCCTGATTCAAGGCTGAAGTCAATCAATGAGTGATCAGTGTCAATAAAGGTTCCTCGGATAAATGTAACATAACCCTTTCTGCAGCCAAAGCTCACAATACATGCAATGTGCGACACCAATAGAGAGTTCTTTCTCCTACATGTACATGTAGTCCTTCTTTCTACAGGGGTTATTGGGTCAGGCAAAATCCTTGAATCCTGTATATTTGAAGAATCATGAAGTCCAGGTCGCAGCTTTCATACTTGGAGAGAGGTACAAAAATAAAAGTGATCTTTCCTGTTCAGCGATGAATTTAATGCAACTTCTCATTTCCCATAAAAACATAATTTTTCCAATCATATCCCATTCCTAATATAAATAATCCATATTCCATGTATATATCCAGGTGTCCGTGCGAATGAACGTATTCCGCTCCAATCTCGGCTGGACAGGTAGGATTCTCCCTATGATGTATCCATTCTAATGCCTAATTATAGAGTCCTGGGGGCCCTGCGATATGCTTTCATCTAACATAATTCTACTCTCCTTCACATGTTCATCCAAATAATCTCATGAGAGTCAATCCTCAGAAAGATTTCCATGGCTGTATACATCTCTAGAGCGTTCATTTCCGCAGAAAGCATTCATCTGTCATGTTCTCTTCTAAGTATTTTCATCCAGTTTTTCTCCCAAGAGTTAATCTTCAGAAAGATTCTCATGGCTATGTATATTTATCTCTACAGCTATCACTTTTTGCAGAAGGTATTCATCTTTCACTTTCAATTGCAAGTGTTTCTCCTGACACGTCCATCTGGATTTTCTCACCAGAGTCAATCCTCAGAGATATTTAAATTGCTATTCAATTATTCATTCATTCATCTCCAAAAATATAATTTCTGCAAAACGCAATTATCTGTCCTGTTTTGAAGAGTTCATTAATCTTTCATGTTCAATATTAAACTTCAAGAAGGAAGTCTTGCAAGAATCAGTCCTCCAGTAGTTTTATCATAATTGTTCACCTCTTAAAGTATCCTGCATGCTTTTGAAAGCATCCTTGTGATTTATCCAAGCTACTGAACATGTCTAAACCAAATTCCAATAGATTCCACAGATCATATGCATTTTCATTCAGGTAATTTCAATAGAGTCATTCCTCCGACAGGCCTTGCATTAATTTTGTCCTCTTCGATGTTCAATAAAAACCAAATGAAATGTTATTCCAATGTATCTTCTGCTCCGTTGAATCTTCAAAGAATTCTTTTGAAGTCATCCAATCCAGCAGGCATTTGAGAGCATCCCTTGAGAACTGATCTTACACTTACATGTAGCGACAAGCGCGTGTATCAAACAAATGCAGGTACATGTAGATTCCACAGACAAAGCAAAAAGTCCAGACAGCAATTCCTGCTTTACAGTCGCATAGGTGCTCCCTTGTGATATAAAGGGAAACATTTGCTGCACCCCACTCAAATGTAGTTATAATTTCATTTGTTCCTTTCTCTCTCTCTTCTTCTCTCTATCTTAATTCTCTCTGTCCTTTTTAGACAATTGGTTGAAACATTTCCAAAGTGTCACAATGGCTGATAGCCTGGAGATTTAGAGAATTAGATACCAATCATGCATTTTTTGGCACAAGACTTGGCAGCTTTGGATACATTTTCATCATGATCTGCATAATGCATTTATACATGTATATGCTGGATGGATTTGAGCAGAGGAGTGGCTACAATTGGGGGAAATGGGAAATTAGCACTATCAATGGACATCTCAGGCATTTCTAAGATGTTTCTTAATTTTTAAAGTAATCCAGTGATAGAAAAGGGTTTCCTTTGGCAATGTCTAGAGTCAGGTCACATAGCAGCAAAGCTGTTAAAGGAATAAAGAATTCCTTCTCACGATTGCTCAGATAGCAAAAAGAAATCTTAATACATTGTACCTGATAAAATTGATATAAACGTGACCAAATGTGCAGGAGTCCTATCAATTACTACATGTAATTATGAAAGCATAGAATAACAATTAGTATTCTACTGTCTCTCTCTCTTCCTCCAATTTTGCTGTCATATCTTAACCATTTATCAATTTTTTTCCCTATATCTCTCTTTACCATTCTCATATTTTCTCTTCGATTTTTGTTTTCAATCTTAGTTCCTTAACATTCCTTCATGCAGGACTTTCAGTCTCTCCATCATAATTATGTACAATACTGATAAAGAAAACTCAAACCATTATTATCCAATCCCAAAACCGCATTTTAATCTAACCTAATTTTAAGGTACACCTGGCTGACGTCTTCTTTGTACTAATATTTGTATCCCCCAAATCTCTACTTTCACTTTCCACTGGGAGAGGGGTGTATCAGTTTCAAAACGGAAACTTCATGTCATGCAGATTACACAGCCTACAGCACAACGTTCACATTGTCACTAAAAAAGCCAGAAATACCCTACCTACAGTACATGTACTAGCAGTTTAAAAGAGTTTTCCTGGCTCTAGCAAAAAATATCATCTCAATCTGTTGGTTTTCATGTTGATGCTGTTTTGTTGCATTGTTGTTGCGCTTTTGTGGCATAAAATACAACCACAACAACTAAAAAAAAGTTAAAGTTTACCTATTACCAAAACAGTTTTTTGCTCTTGGTGAAAGAGTTTCCATGTGCCTGAACAGTATTCAAAATAAAAGCTTCAAATATTACTTCTACTGTTAAGAGATATTGTAATTTCAATACATAATCAGTGAACAGTGAAACATTTTTGTTAAGTAGACTAGTTAACATACACTTGCATAGAATAGGTTGCGCACGGAACCAAAAACCGACTTGTGTTCCGTGTGAGCCCTTTACGTGGGTTTATCCTTTATTTTCTTCATACTCCTTAAGGGTTTACCAATGGAATGCCAGGTAAAGTTTCATACATTCTAGGTATACACAAATTAAATTTTCAGGTGATTGGTATACTTTAAGGGAAACAACGTTCATCTTTTAAGGTCAAGTTCTAATTACAAATAAAAATGTTTGAAAAGTATAAATTCAAAGTGAAACTCACATCTGCTTCTGAGTCTGTGCTATCATGGGCTACGACCCCACCAGCAAGCGGCAGCATGGGCTGACCCATCTTGGCCATACGGGAGATCAATTTGGCTTTACTTGATGAGGGACTCTATAAAGAAGGAGAAACAAACATTTAAAAAGTGTGTATAGATGTACACTTGTACCTACAGAAATTATGTACAGGAATGTTGGTACTGCTTGGAAATTATATGTAAGAACGAGAAGGGGATTGAAAAAAACAGTACTGAAAAGAGGAGAGGGGCATTTCTCTTTAATAGTATAATATTATAATGTTCTACATGTACATTGTCATACAAAATTGGCATATATTTGTCAATAAAGCATGAGTTTTTATGAAGTAATTTAGCTCTTCTTCTGTGAATAATGGAAATTTTCCATATCTTTGAATTTTTATCATTCATGTGAAAAACATTATCACCAGTAAACGTTATTTTTCAGGACAACGACAAGCAAACAAACATTAATAAACAGGTGACTGGTGAAAAAAAAAAAAAATAGAACATTTGACAACTTGCTGTTTTGGTGTTTAAATGAAAAGAAAAAAATCACAGATTAATTTTGATTCACATGAAATGGTTCACTAACCCCATAAAATCTAACAAATTAAGGTTTAATTAAGTAATTAACATTTCCCAAGGTGATAAAATGGAATAAAAGAGGATTTTAATTTTAAATACTTTTGGACAATTTCATTAATAATAATTCTATTAGCAGGAAACTCTCAATTAACTAAAATTTGTATGGTGCAGGTTGCATCATTCTTAATACATATTTGTTGAATGTGTAAATCATGATTAAATCTTTACTCTGACATCTGACATATGCAATCATAAACTAGAAAGATTAAGCAGTACTTTATCTCCAACGGAGGCCACAAAGCAGGACCTCATTCATGTACATGCATATTAAGATATTAAAGACTCATGACATGAAAAGAGTAAAATAGAGAAAGGACTTACCGTTGACAGTTGTGATTCTGAGTTGTTGTTGTGCTTTATTCTGCTTTCACTGTTGTGATACAAACAACAGGTAAAATAATTTTCATTAGGGATTGCAAATAATATACTCTCCTTTTCCTAGCATTTCATTCATTAAAAATATTCATCCAATGTAGATTTCAAAAAGATTTTTATTGAGTTTTCATCTAGATACTCTTATGCTAAGACTTTTGTGAAATGGATCTTTTAAATCTTTAAAAAAGAATTTTGTATGTACTTCATTTTTTCTTTAACAAGATCTGCAATATGTGTTTAAGAAATCATCCAGTTGGATATTTCAAAATTTAATAGGTAGGACTTGGGCTCCATTGCTTCAATTTTGGCATTGATAGTAACTTTACCATCAATGGTTCAATTGAAACCTTGATTTTATTGGCCATTGGGTGATGTAGCCATGGTGGTTGCTATATAAATTTACCTTCAGTGGTAAGCAATATGGCCCTGAATGAATGGCTGTCTAAAAAAAGAGGGCTCCTTTGGTACAGAAACTTTATCTACATCCGATGAGAGGGATAGTCACAATGCATTGTAATGTACTGTGCTGTGGCAATGACAATGATATGTTTATATCTACATCATTCAAAATTTGTTTCAAGTCAAACTCGACAGAGGTGTATCTTACTTGTCACTTGAAACATCTCCTCCTCTCGACCTTCCGATCTTTGGTGACCCGACCCTTTCCTCCGACCTCAAGCCATCGGTGGCATCTGAAGATAGCGAACCACTTTCCTCCTTATCTCTTGAAAATTTAAGCTATAAAACAGAAGAAAAAATACCAAATACATACATATTATTGAATAAGAAATTCTGACACATGCATGTATATATCAAGACAAGGTCAGTCACATATAAAAGTATTATGAGTTTAAAATATTTTTGAAGTTTCTTAAATAGGTGAGTTGTGGGTTTATTACAATGCGAGGGTAGAAAATATCATCAGGACTTTTTGTTAAACTTTATTTGTTTAGTTAAAAACAGTATTTTCAGTTTCAGTTTTTCTAAAAACATAACTGTGATCTGCAAACCAATATGATGTTTTAAAAAACAGCGAAGTGAAATTATATGTTTGCTATCTAAGGATTGCATATTTTGGGCTGAAAAATATTTCTACTGCCAAATAATTTCAACTGATTCACACAAAACCTTTAATATCTGGTAGGATTACAAAACTAGGGTGTACATGTAGATGTAGTTATGATTGCCATGAAATATGCCGTAGAGATTACAGAACAGAAACCACAAATTTCTCAATCCTGAATGCGTTAATCGAATGAGACCATGTGACTAAAGCAACATTGAACAAAATGGCAACATTGACGTCAATATTTCTCCAAGCTATTCCCTCATGGAGACTTTTTCTGTATGTTAGTTGCAAGATGATCTTTGTAGATTTCACATTCAATTTCTCAGAGACACATAAAGTCTTAGACAAAGTACACATATTAAAGAGAGTTTCCATGTGCATGTATACGTATGGACATGTAGACCTCACTGTGTGTTTGTGTTTTTCCCCTCATAAAGGCGCTGGACAAAACACCCTTTCACAATCAAGGCAGCCATTTTAATTTGCGAGTAAACATGTGTTATACATGTAGATTTAAGTGCAAGCGCAATATGACAAATATGTGCATGACAAATGCGCATCCAAGCGCATATTTTATTTCCTAGGAATTTTTGTTTATATATTTCTCAAATTATTCAAATTTACTCGCAATTTAAAATGGCACCCCATGTTGCGCACTCTTGTAACCGTGAAAGGGTGTATTGCATAATATACAATCATCACACTAAAATGAATTATATTAAGTCCTTCTGTAAATTGTAGGATGGGGCACTTAATAACTATATATACCATGGTAACAATACATGGTAACAATATTAATGTAAACAATACATGTAAATATATCAGGGTTATTTATATCAACAAATGGTCACCTACCGGTACTCTTTAATAGTCAAACAAAACAAAACAAAACAAAATCATCATTGCTATTCTTGAATGGGGTTTGCTGCCAATGCAATATGGCATAAAATACAAATACAATACACATCAGCCTGGAATCATGGTAAATATAATATTACCTAATGCTCAAACACACACAGTAACTCACCCACACACTGTAGAACAACTTAACAAGTAGATTTTATGTCGCTTTCTTAATCCTGTGTTTCAGAACTGAACTAGCATATTACACACTAGATAGACGTTGCTGTCTTTAGGCTTGCATTCCCATTTTGCTATTTTTGTAACTCATGATTATACTTCAAACATAATGAAATTCTGCGATGAGACTTATGGGGTACCCACCCAGTGCTAATTCTGCCTTGTGGCTTACATAATTATTGCTAAGAAAGTTAGACATATCTTCTCCTTGAACGGCTTTAATTGAATCTTTCACAGCCCTAGGAAACACTTGCCAATGTCAGGTGGTGTAACGCAAGATTCCCGCGCCCCGTCCCCACTGCAGAGTTGTGATCGCCCACGTCTGCTTTCGGGTGAAGCACAGCCCTTTTTAATGTGGCTCAACCAATATGCAATAACATTTTACTTTTATAAATGTAATGCTTCCTGGGAGAAACATTTTACTTGCATAATACTTGCATTAATGCAAAACATAAATCATAAAACGGATCCGCATAAGAAAGTCTGCTTAACCTCTCCGGATGTTCGATGTATCAAACAAGCAAGTATTTATAATGAATGCTTTCGTGATTTCATTTGTTCATTTCAATCGTACAGTGACATCACAACTTCACTATCCACAAGTTGGCTCACGGTAAATGATGCCACCATTCAGTGGATCACTGTACTATCAATTACTTTATCATTCAGTGAATCTAAGGATTGACCAATAAAATTGAAACTGTAGATTTCTTTACCCATTGCCTACTATAACCGGGTGGTTCGTGTATAAAGCCTATGAGAAAGTGAAATCCTGTAGTCAACAGGTTAAAAGCCAGTTCAAGTTTAATGGTAATGAGGATAACAAAAATTGAAAGGGAGTAGAGACTGTGCACACAGTGTGTGCGGGCAAGCACTGAATCCAATGACTGGGGTAATAGTATATTTGTAAAGCGCTTAGAGACATTGTATTAAGCGCTATATAAAAGCTAAACATTATTATTATTATTAACTAGATTTCACTGAAAGTTCTGAAGTTCTTTAAGTCTGAAACGCCTAATACAGAGAAGATCTTGTATCTTTTGCCTGCAGCACGATCTTGTACCACTGCACTCATGCGCATCCACTACTTCCATACCAATCTGGCAATGGGGACCAGCTCTAATGTGCTTTTCAAGAATATCTATACATCCTAACCGTTACACATCTCCCAGTGTTGATTTACATGTCTGTAAGATGCTACAAGACGAAACAGGGCTGCGCCTTTGCGCTGATTAAGGGGGAGCAGTAATTCACAAGCACGAGTCATTCTCCGACGTGCTTCCTCTCTATACGGCGGCGTAACCTGATCCCCTTCCCTTGTAGTATACCTATTAAGACTCAATTAGTTCAAGCGTTCACGATGTGCGCTGAACACAAGCCTGTATAATGATCCATATTGCAGGCATCCCATACTTAGATAAACAAGAACTTTCTTTTCTATACAGAACTTTATACTGAATTACATAGCGTATCACTAATCACATGTACATCATCTACATATATTTGTACATGTATATATATTTGTACATGTATGTTTCTAAATACAATATATTACAGAAGGGTACACACGTTCAGACTATATGAAACTTGCAAGATATGCATGCTATTTTGTTTGAAATCCAAAAAAGATGTCCATTACAGACACCATCATGCAATGAAAATGCTTTAAATATTTCTTATTCTTCAACATTTCATATGAAACTTCAAATACTACTCAGTATGCACTTCTTGCAATTCAACAAGTAATTCACCAGTAAAAAATAAAGAAAAAAAGAAAAGGATAACACATTAAGCTTGACAAGTGAATTTCAACTTGAATTGACGTTATAGATCAATGCTAAAGATAAACAAATCTGCCCAGAGAGATCAGAAAACCAGATTTTACACAATATCATGCAATTAATTAATTACCTTGCAGCCAGTAGCCCTTTATTCTCTTTTCTTTATTCACTAATAACCCTGACTGCAAACAAAAATATAAGTACACATTAACATGTATACATTTCTGTGCCTGAGTATTGAATCGAACAAACAAAGAAACAAAAACATTATGTGTTATAATCACCTTCTTAATTTCTACATCAAAGAGAAGAGTTGAATTGGGTGGTATCCTTGAGCCGAGCCCCTTCTTGCCGTACGCCAGTGGGGGTGGGACGATGAGTAACCGACGCCCATTCTTCTTCATACCAACCACGCCTTCCTCCCAGCCCTGCAAGGAAAGCAAAATTGAAAAACAACACATTAAGGAGGGTGTAGCATGGCAAATACTGGTTAACGCCATCTACAAATTCTTTTGGGCAACTGCACATTAACCAATGGACTTGATTAAAGGTCAGCATGCCCTAGCGTTCGCGAAACAGACTGAAATTCTCCTCACGCTTCAGTTTCGCGTATGTTGCACGCACATGAATACTGCGGTCGCATCGTCCGTAGTCGTATTATACCCGATTGCCCCCAAGTCAGGCCACGGGAAAGACACGTAGTCTCGATATGCTACACCCCCTTCAACAATAAAACATGATACCACTGATAATCAAACATGTTATGAAAAACAGATAATAAGAAAAATGACAACATTCTATTTTTTTGTAGTGTAAACACATGAAACAATATCATGTCTCCATGTTTTTCCAAAATGCTTCTGATAACATTACCCTTGCTTTCGGTTTGGTACTTGTTATTTACAGTGCATTGTTAGGGGAAATTACTACCAGGTACTAATTTCCTATACCCGTGTCAAGAGAAACAAGTATTTCAATGCCTTGTATGTAACAGTAGGAAAATTGAGCTGAACTTCATCAATAATCTTCTAATTCCAAATCCACTCACCATTGTAAAAGAAGTGCAAACTGATGACTGAGCAACAAAGATTGATATTATATAACTTGAAATTGTAGAAGTCTCCTATAGATGTCACAGAGAAAAACTTAATAGCAGTCACACTCTCTCTCTAAAGTTATATTCTGAGTATGGTCAAGTGGTAAGCATGGCTGTGAAGTGTGAAAAGGACTTGACTTGTTTACACTCAGAGGATATTGGACAGATTTGGGACGTATTGAGATTAGGTGTAACGGTGTGATTAGTGGTAACTAGCCCCTTCCCACTGCCAGGTAAGGAAGTGGTGCTTAGCCCCTCTTGGCAAATAAATGTGCAGGTAATGTACGTTCTAAGACATACACAGTATCTCACTTCCAATGAAAACCTTCTACATCATTTGTTTTATCTCATTCAATGAATATTATCTTCATAAAGGCTGAGTGAATCCCCATTTTCTAAAAATGTTTTCAATATTTGTATTTTTTACACTTTTACCCTTTGACTGTAATGTTCTGCAAAACTACACTGTATCACATAGTCAGTATGATGTCCTACATATTCATATCAAATACGCAATGTAGGAAGTACACTTAATGACTGTTCACATAGGACAAGGATGATTATGGACCTTTAATAGTCGATATTGCCAATTCGAAGATTTGAATGCCTATTTCCCGTTATAATATTCCATATTACCACAAAACTTGTTATCATTGAGAGGACAGTGATTTCAGCTCTTTCCACTCATTAACACTGTGCAATTTTTAGCATCTTTTTTATAAACAACAAATTAGATCACCAAGCACATGATGGATTCTCTTTTCACACCGGGACAGGATAATGCAGAGGGCAAGTGTATAGTGTATAGGGCTCTGCACACCTTTCTAGCAATGGAAACATGCTCTGAGTTTGTGGAAGATGGTGTTTGGGTCAAGTGACTTTGAATGTGGTCACATACGTCATACTGTATGCTGTATACACGTACATGGGAAGGGCGTGATCCGATCATTATACTCTGCCAGGTCTATTTACAGGGTGTAAATTAATTAATTCCTACCACTTGCTCTTTCTCCAATCACCTTTAAGAAGTACAGGGGAGTGTTTCACAAAGACTAAGATTGACTTTAAGTTGGACTTAACTACGGCAGGACGTTCATGCCACTAGTTCCTCTAACCATTCCTGGCATTGGTTTCTCAAGGGACGTTCAAAGCATGGTCACAAATCTTCAGAATTTATCTTTTTGATAGTTTATTATTGAAGGAAAAATATTACCGTATCTAAAGATCATATTTTATTGAGAGACCAATGGTGCGAGCAACTAGCGGCATAAATGGTCTGCCAGAGTTTAGTCTAACTTAAAGTCGATCTCAGTCTTTGTGGAACACTCCCCAAAATATATAAACTAGGCCCTGTCTTATAAAGGGTTGCGATTGATCAAAATCAATCACATGTCCTTCAACCACTGGCAAGTTTGCAGTTCCCTATGTCTAATATGTATACATAGTTGTTATTGATATCAATCGCAAATAAGTTGCAATTAAAGCCCTGCTGCACTAATTATAGCTACTTGCGCCCTCTATATCGCAAACAATGCCTAAGCGGTGACCGTTGGTCCCCCATGATCCTCTTTTTCTTATGTTAATAGAGGGCTGATTATGATATAACCACCTGTCAGTGACCATGCAGGGAGGTCTAAACCCTCCTGGCCAAACTAGTGCAGATGGACTTTAATATCTACTCTTTATAAGACTTGGGTCCTGGGGGGCCTTTCACAAAACCTGTCATCAGTGACAAGTGACAGATTTTGTTACAAGCTACCAAAATCCTTGCTTCTGATTGGTTATCAGCAGATTTGTCACTGATTTTTGTAATTTGTAATCACTTCCCACTATATTGATAAACACGCAGTGAGAGCTTCAAATCTGGAACAATAAATACATGCAGCTAACTAAAGAGGTTATTTTTCATGTATGAATATCATAAGTGCAATATGTGCCTCTTGTAATCACATTTGCTATCTCCTTCTACATGTATAATTTACTTATCTTTTTACGTTAACAACAATTTTCATCTACATACTAACAATTTCAAATTCTTCTTAATAAAAGTACGAAAACATTTAACCTTGAAAACAATGCGACAAATATAGAAAGAAGCAATGTACGAATGTACATGTATTTACTCTCGATGTAACTTTAGGTTATTCATAATTTCATTTTTCCATCCCAGATGTTTTCATTTCCCTATATAGAATTTTATGAGAGTGGAACTGCCAGAAAAGTCACACACAACTTCCCTTCTCTCGCTACCCACATCTGCCTCGGCAGTGATTGAAAAATGTGCAATTTCCCAACGAATGTCATTCCTTAATCGACGCTTCCTGCCGCCCCGATCAGTCGCATCGCCGATCTATAATTATCCCCCAAAGCCCTCCCCTGCAGGCAGCTCAAAATCTATCGTTTCGCAGTGGATACAACTAATTCTTCACACTTTATCTGGCGGTTTGATCGCTCCCTTTAGCAAATGCTTGATTACATTCTTGTGCGATTGGCAAGATGAACTTTGAAACAATTACTCATTGCTCTATTAAAGAATGGGTCTCGTATTTCAGCTTTAATACTTGGCGCTTAATCCCTTTAACTGTAATAGAAGGCAGGATTGAGATGGTATCTCAAAACTCTTTTCAAAAGAGTTTCCAATTACATATCCTACATGTAATATCGATGGAATTTATTACTTGTTAATACAATGGGTATATCACATTACAAATGTTCTTAGTTTTTTCCTTTGTTTCTTTCTCTTTGAGTTCGTCCTTCCTTGAAGTTGGTTTTAAACTCTATCAATCTATTAGTTAATTAAAATATGAAATATCTGCTGCATTTTTTATTTAATTTTTTTAAGGAGAGGATGGGGCGAAATAATCCTGTACAACTTATCCCCACAGTTTCATATCAGGGAAAGAAGTGACAGGATTCATCAATGCCGCCAATTTAAGACAAATTAAAAATCCTTCCACAATTTCTTTTCGTTCGGGAAAAAGTTAGAAAAACTGCCAATCCGTTGAGCCTGAATTAGTATAATAACAAAATGGTAATGATGCACATCCACATTATCTTACCTTTATTACTTTGCCTTTGCCGATCTTGAAGCGGAATGGTTTGTCTACACTGGTATTGCTGTCAAATACCTGCAGAAAGAGAGAATATAAAGAAGGGTGCTAATACTTAGTCTTAATATTTACAAATTAAAAGAACGTTGATAATGAAAGCAGGAGAAAGGTGTACATGTAGCAGGAGATCAAATGGGCAAACTTTAATCTTTTGATGTTACACAAGTTGTAATCCATCTCCCTCCATTGAGGACATTTATCTAACAAATTCATGTCACTACCGAGACTCAACTTTACCTGACATAGAATTTAAATTAGGCCTCGACTACACCTCTATCAGTATTTGCATTACTATAAGCTATTCATTTTCTTGCTGTTTAAAATAAACTTTGATATTGTAGACCTGTGCATTTCCTTACGATAACTTGATGATATTGAAGAACAGCATGAAAATATCTCCATTCACAGTGAGCAGGTATCCATCAATAGGAATGCTCATGTACTACATAACCTTAGCTTTAGCCCAGCTGCCCTAAGGCACTGAATGTAGTCAAGGAATATCGTCCTAGGTACCGTAAATCTCCGTGTATAAGGCGCACCCCTATTTTGGGGGCAAAAAAAAAAATTAAAAAAAAAAAAAAAGAAAAAATTGTTTTTTGTTTTGTTGTTGTTGTTGTTTTGTTGCCGAAAACCCACGGGGGGGGGGGGGGGGGGGGGGGGGGGGGGGAAGGACCTTCATTTTACATCGAGGTGCAGTTGAAGTTGTGAACTTGTCACAAATAATATTAACAACAGTCTAAGGCTTCATGATACCAAGTGTCCCACACCAGCCTCATCACATCACCTAGCAGAAGCACTGTGTTCTATGCCAAACATCAATAGTCATGCATGATATGAATAGCATCCTCTAAATTTTTGGCAATGGAGTACCTAGGATAGAACCTTGTGGTACACCATTTGTTATAGAAAAAAAAATTGAGGAATTATTATTATAAACTACATATTGAGATCTATTAGAAAGATTACTTTCAAACCAAGATGACAGACAAATTTGAGTGTTGTTGTAGTTTCCGAGTGGTGAGTCAACATACTGATTACTGAGCTAGGAGACATTGCCAGGCATAGCGCCATAAATCAAAACTATAAAAAAAAAAAAAAAATGCGCCTTATACACAGAGATTTACGGTATTCATTTATTACACCTGGGTAGAGAGTGACAGTGGATATCAATATCTTGACAAAGGATTTTAGTGCCATGGTTTTGGACTTGAACTGCAAGCCTTGAGATCTAAACTCTTGTAACCAATTCACTTGATCATGACATCTCTACTATGTACACATGCGGTCGGTGTCCGTTGCTTGACCATACTTACATCTCCGAATGACCTGCTGGAATACAGCCAGCCTGTGTATTTGACTTCTACTGAGTCGCCACTCTGAACAGCATCCCCCAGACCGATGGTCAGATCTTGGAAGACCAGGGACTTGGACGCAGTACCTGCACTGTTCACTTTGGCTAGACCAACCTGCAATGAGAAAGAGAGAGAGGATAGAATAGAAATGTGATACAGATATTTAGTGTTACAGCTATTTCGCTTCTAAAGTGAAACCTGTATATAAACCCTGCTCAAAGAACACAAAAATGGGTTAATTATATAAAACACAAGGTCATTATGCACATTTCACTTTAGAACAGGTTTCCATGTCAAATCCACTTTCCACGGGAGACCACAAAGAATGTGGTCTTCATGGACAGGTGGTCTTTCTATGAAATGAACACACAGATTGATTTGGATGATCACAAAATACCACTGTGAAAGAGAAACTAACTTATGAGTGACATTTAATTTTGACTTGAAAGATACACACCTGAAATGTGCAATTATTCCTTAAAAAAGACAAATAACTCACTTTCGTCAACTCTGCTTTCAACAAACTTAAACTCCAAGCAACAATAGCAAGTGTTTTTATGATGGGTAAAATATGATTCAGACAAGTATGCCCTAATGGTGGAAGCTACACATTTTTTACTATACATTTAATCCTAGTATGCCATGTACGGACCGATTCTTTGAATTCTTTTTATTTGCAACATAGAAAGCAATCCGGGTTGCCTATAGGAAGCAAGAATTACCGAACGAAGCCAAAATTAAAGGGAGTGTAGCTTGGCAAATACTGGTTCACGCCACTCACGTCTTCTTTTGGACAACTGCCTGTAAACGAATGGACTTGATTAATGGTAGTCAGCGTCTAATCTCTACATGGTTAGCGTTCACGAAACAGACCGAAGTTCTCTCCATGCTTTAGTTTTGCATATGCTGCAAGCACATTGCTGCGGTCGCGTCGTCCGTAGTCGTATTATACCCAAATGGCCCCGAGCCAGGCCACGGGAGAGACATGTAGTCTCGTCAGGCTACACTCCCTTTAAACTAGGGCAAGCACGAGAGTTCAGATTAAAGAACACAATATGACTCAGGCTTCAAATAATGACAGGTGTCATGGAGGTATATCATCTCTTGCAGTACGTTATGACACAGGACAGACGTAATCTAGATCTTGTTTTTGTAATGTCATGCTAAAAGAAGTAGTGTGCTATCCCCAGTCCTCAGGTTGAATCATTGTCACAGGGTTAAAGTCCTTGACTTTGGGTTGTCTTGAACATGCACCTCAAGATATCACTTTCAACTGTATGATATATATCATAAGCCTTTCCCCCTCCCCCTCCCCCTTCCCCCACCCCCATCTTGAATCATAGCCTTGGGGGTTAAAGCCCTTAAAACAATTTATCGTATTGTATATTTTAATTCAATATTAGCACTTCAAACTAGCACTTAAAAATACATAAGAAAAGACCATGCTATCCAGTATGAATATGAGGATTTACATTGTTAATCTTCCGAACAATTTAAAGTACCGGTATGTTGAACTGTATGTAAAGGGCTTAGAGACGCTTTTTCGTATTAATTGCTATATAAATCTAGATTATTATTATTAAAGGGCATTTAAAGACATCATTTTTATAAGGAAAATGTTGGAAAGACGATATCCACTGGTCCACGGAACAAAATCAATTCTGATAACCAATCTCATACATATTCATGTATTTTTTAAAGTTTAACCAGAAATATAATCATAATCATTAACATAACACTTGAAATCAAGAAAAACAATTGCAATAAAAAAGAATCTCATATTTTGTACATGAAACAAGGACTGTAAAGCACTTTTAATAAAAACAGTATTTTGTATAAAGTGCTATATAAATCCAGATTATCTGGTCCCTGGAAGACCAGCGGTACATAACGATACCGCTGGATATGGGCTATCCGGCCGTTTATTTTATCTTGTAATTCATTATTCTATTTTTATTATTTTACTGAATGCATGATGTCTTTTTATACAGAAATAAAACAAACAAACAAAATGATCATTATCATATTATTATTTCTGCCTTACCTGTTTTGCAAAGTCTATAGCATTCTGTTCTGATTCAAACATTATCGACCAGTTTTGTCTCTGTTCATCATAAAATGTTGCATAGTTATTAGCTTGTACCTGTAGGAAGAAGAAGAAAATATATATATAAGGGCTATGTACAGAAAACATATAAACACTATGTCAAGTTTTTATTAAAATTAAACACACACAATGATATCGATTTGTTAACTTTCAAAATTGATCAAGAGAGGAGAATGTAACAATTTAAATAGTCCGATTTAAAAAAGAAAATCACAATCAAGTTTATATATGTTGCTACATACATGTACACATACTGTACAGTACATGTTTATGCAATTATATGTCCTGACTGTTCCTTCATTTATCTTAATATAATTTATTAAAAGCAATTAATAATAAAGAACACAATGGCTTGATTTTGTTAATGAATATCATCAACATGATTAAGAGCTATATGACATCAATCTACATAACCTACACTTAAAATCTTTGCCTCCTTTTTTTTCTACTTTCAAGATCTATGCTTCCATTCTCAGAAAAACAAAGTCACTTATACATGTAAATATAACATACATGAGATCAACATTGTATGCATTGTGTTTCATATTACAGGGGGGGGGGGTGTCTATCACATGAATGAACTGAGTGCCTAATAAAGTTGACAGCAGTGGGTACAGACCCTGCATGTGGGTTATGCAGGGCACACAGTGGGGTCAAGACAAGCACACTGCCTGGCAACAATTAAAGTGACTCATTCTACGGGCTAGGCTACCCCTGCTAAAATTAACTTGTTATTTTGAGTGACTGCCAGAATTCATAAATGTAGGCCCACTTTCGAGAGATAAGCTATATAAATACAACGTGATGTATTATTACCCTTGAGATACATGGATCTTTACCAAAATAAATCCAAATACAGCATCAATTTCTGAGAATGCGTTTACACTGTTTCACAACTACCATTGTTTCACAATTACATTGTTTAGGTTTGTTACAACTAGTATTGTTGCACATGAATCTACATTTGGCACTTTCCATCCAGGTGTTAAATGGGTACCCGAAAGAATGTGAACATTAATGTGGTTGAATAAGCTTGTGTGCGCTTGTAAAATGGCACCTGGTCGGAATACTCCCCAGGGAGCGGAGCGTGTGCACTTTCATGTGTAGATTATCAATCGCATCCAATGACCGAGGAAATAATAATTACAATGTAAAGCGCTTTAAATAGAAACGTAGTATTAGGTGCAATACATATGTGACTATAATTGTTATAATTTAGAACTGTATACATCCAGAATATTCTTCTTAAAGACTGTCAATACTGCTGGGCCAGAAGGGATTAGACCACACAGCGAGGTCATTGACAGGTGGCTATCTTATTAACTCAGCTCTCAACTAACATAAGAAAAAGAGGATCATGGGGGACCAACAGGCACCGATTTGGGAAGTTTTCTATAATCGAGGGAGCAAGTAGCTACAAGTAGGACAGTGGGGCTTTAAGTATACTTACTGTGAAGGCAAATGTGGGTGATATCCGTGCATGTGTGACCTGCTGTTGTTTGCTGATGTATAGAAGTATCTTATACTGCGGGAACAACATGAAACAGAGAAAAGAAAATAAGAAATTAATGCTCAGACCGCAGAAGAAGAATAATAGTATCATCATGTCTGAAATATACATGGACCAGACATACATGAACATGTAAGATTTTATACCAACAAAGTCATTCCATTAAAAAGAAGACAAAAAATATTCCGAACTCAATTTGCAAACTAAAAGATGGAACACTGAGAAGACAAAACTAAAAACAAAATTCCTTAAAAAATTGTTTGGATTAAAGGCTATGACGCCGACAATTATCAATCATAAATTATGATTTTGCGGAGTTCTAGGATATCACTTTTGCACAATAAACGATAGCAAATAAGGCAGCAAGTGGAAGGACAAATCTGTTAACGAAATAAAAGAAAATAAATAAGTCTTAGATTAGCATAATGACTAAAAGAACATTTCAAACTTACATCATTTGCTGTGTGGTTGCCCAGGATAGCTGCACCAAGCTTTCCGTGTTTGATATATGTGCCATTTGAACTGTGAATTAATGAAAGTAGGAAATAATCAATGAAAAAAAGCCTTTCTCTGCACAATGAGAGTGTACACCAAATCGTCATCGTTATTATGAGCCAACGAAATGTAGGATTATGAAGTACACTGGACCTGTTTCATGATGCAAAACCATCTACTACCAAATTATTTCCAATGCTACTACTGGTACTTATTATTCACATTATTTGGTAAATGTCAGACTTTAGTACAGTAATACTAAAACTAAAAAGAAAAAGAAATAATACTGTAACTATGATGTTATATCGGAATAGCTACTAAAAAGATTAGCCTAGGCTAGAATTCTAATTTGCATAACAAACTTGGAATTTGTGGCAGATGAGCCTTGTGCTACGAAAGTTATTCAATAAATTCTACTACACTTCTGCTTCTACAACTAACAAATACAATTCTCATAATCCAAAAAACATCAACAGTACACTGGTCATTTAAACTAGAAAAACACAAAACACCTCCTCCAACATCAGTTGGCAACTGTAAAGCTGTTTTATTATCAATACTACAGCTCCAGCCCTGACACATTCTCACTAGAAGAAAAAAAACACCTGTATTTCCCTTTTCAGAGCAATACAAAAATAAACTACAACAGGGGGCTTTCATGGAATCCAAGAATGAAATATCTTTCAATATGACTATGTAATAATGTTAGTGATACTGGAAAGAACCACTAGTCAATAGTCATACAGTGTATATAGGCCCTGTTGCATAAAACTTACCATTGATGGTAACATTGCCATCAATGGTAAGTTTTGTGCAACTGGGTCCAGGAAATTTTCCATTCTTAATGAAATAAATGGATAAATGTCATGTGTCATATCGGACACTTTGCACAGAATTGTTCAGAGTAGAACAAGAATCAGGACTCACAATCTGTATGCATGGACTGCTACTGCTAGGAGTAATGCTGACTGGCCCCCTTGACCTTGTGTTTGCTGTGGCTGCTGTTGTTGCTGTTGATCTATGTATAAGAACGAAGAAAGTATTCAAGAATTTTGAATATTTTATAGTTATAGAATTTTGTCTCACTTTTCAAAATATTCATTTCAACTACAAAAGTCAATGGGAAATCACATAATCCGAATAATCCGAATTTTGAATTTTCATACATCAGGGGTGATGGTGACAGTTTAAAAAAAACTTATGTTAAAAAAAGTCTGAGTGAAATGAGGTGCCGAGCACTTGCGTGAAGGGTTTAAGTAGTCATGAAAAAATGGCACCTTACCCCCCCCCCCCCCCCCCCCCTCCCCTCCCCCTCACCCTCACCCTCACCCCTAATTTTAAACCGGATTTAAATCGATCTCAGGGACTATCCATTTTTGGAGGAGAAAAAAAAAGGGAAACTGATTTAAATCGGGAAGTTACATGTATTAGGCCCGACACATATACAGAACTATGCAGCAAACATTAAGTGTAAGAACAGTTTTCCTGATTTTCTTAATATGAGCTCTCTGGGCATCAAATCATGTATCAGACAGGCACACCAATAATTTAAACTTCCCTAATGCCTGTCTAACTCCATTTGTTGTGCACTGAACTTTTGTGTGTTGGACTGTACACTGTCAAAATAAATTTAAAGCCCTTCTGGTTCTCCATACTGTGTCAGTAATCACAGTATGCTCTTCATACAAACTCAATCAGTTGAACGCTTTCGGCTCCTCCAGAACACACTTCTTTTCAAAGTCTCAGCAATCATAGAAAATTACATACACATCCAATAAATTGCCCTCCCACATAATTCCATAGATTTAACCAATTGACTTTGACTTGATGGCTGCCAAGGACCCAAACCACATGATATATTAAACAGTTTCCTTCCATCCAGAACTATAAATATCCATGGTAGAGTGGGCGTATGGTCTCATCATTAGGTTAGGCGTATGTGAAGGAGATCCAAATAGAGGAGTTGTGTCAAAATCAATTTAATGTAATTCGTGGATGGCACTGAATTTGAACTCTCCATGCTACAAAATTAATACATTTCTTTGAATACTTTGATAATATAAGCGCTTTAAAAATTATTTGTTCTGATAATTGAGGCAGCTCTTCCTTTTTTTTTTCTTTCTTGGAAGAGATTGTAGTTTTTAGCTACATGTATTTAATAGCAGTGGTATTAAATGCACTTCACTGAAGGAACTTCTTGCACTTGCCTTTAAAACATTTGGAAAGTTCTTCCCTTTAACTTTCATTGGCTGCTTTGCTGCTGGAAATACTTGCATATTTAATTGTAATGTTTATGTTGGCTCATTTCGGTGATGCAGGGGTTACATTCAGATCCTTGTCTAGACAACAACTAAACCTTTTCTTTTTTAGTCTTGGCTTGGAAAGTGCTAACTTTGGGCTTTCTATGGCTGTTTGTTGCTGCAAAAGCCTGTATGTTTTGGAATTGTGATTATTTCTGTTGGATCGACAGAAGACCATCAGTGGCAAGATCACAACACAACTTCATCAACATAATTACAATGCAAAATCCTTAGCAACATAGTATTAAACACTATACAAATGTGACTATTGTTATCGTTATCTTAATATTTAATCTCCAGCTTGGAAAAAGATTTTCTTTTGGCTTTCTTTGGTTGTTTTGGTGCTATGAAAGTTATGCTGGCTGGTTATACTGTAGGTTGAAATGTTCCGGCTTCTAGTAGCCTGAAAAGAGCTCTACTTCATGAAAGCTTTTAGAGTCATGGCTTAGGATGTGCTTACCTTTATTTTTTATTCCGTTTCGGTATGAATGTTATGTTTTGTGAATTAAAATGTTAACACTGGCTAGATAAGGTTAATTTCTTACTTTTAGCAGCTACATATACTTCTACATCTAAGGGTGCAGTTCAGAAGTGATTTTCTCATTCCTGGGGGTGTTCCACAAAGATCCTAAGTTGGACTTAACAATTATGGAAAGCCATTAGCATCTTTAAACATATTTTGTAAAAGCTATTTCAAAAGGCATAAAATGTTAATTGAAATCAGTCATATTTTCTATTATCAAGGAGATTTCATGTGCTCAATGTGTAATTTATGAAAAGTCTAAAATATTTCAATTTTTGCTTTTGAATATATTTTATTTCAAGGCTACGAATGGCTCTCCATAATGTTAAAGTCCAACTTAGAGTTAAGTTTGACTTAGGATCTTTGTGAAACACCCCCTGGTTTGAAAAGTGCTTACCTTTGGATTTCTTGGGCTGTTTTGGTGCTGTGAATGTCAGCGACTCATTGCCACCTTGATTGCTGGTTTTATCCATCCCAAAAAGGGAGCTTAGCTTAGACCTGCAGAAAAGAGAAAAAAGGAATAATTCTTTATAGTGAAGTTGACAATCATCACAATTAAGTTCAATAGACCATTTTCGTATTGTAATCAAATTTGAAACATAAATCTTTGTTAAATAAAGTGACATTGTACAAATTATTCAATTCACCGTTACAATCAATTTCATTTCAATAGTCAGAATATGTATTGCATACATTAATATTTGCTACACTGTAGAAACATATGTAGGACAAACATGGAATGGCCTATTAAATATCATGTCACTCTAAATTGTTGATGTCGGTCTCCTTTACATAGGGAAAAAACAGAAACTTTGGCGTGCATGAATGTTTATGAATTTCTTGAGAAGTTACGACTTGGAACAGTATCTTGCTGTGAAATAATCAAAGTCCCATCGATGCACTATATTCTTGCAAATTGCAAAAGTTTCATGCCGTGACAAAGTCCATCTTTAGTAATTTACAAATGGTTCCTGTCAAGAAAATTTGTGTTTTTTCAGCGGTCTGCCTTCTTAGGGTATACTCTGATTGTAAACATGGCTCATGTGTTTTTGCATTGGCTTGGCTGGATGAAATATATGATGTACTCACATCGACATGCCATATAAACCTCATAAAACCGATACTCTAGCATCACAGGTTTACCGTCTACTTTGCTTCCAATACAACCTCACAATATATAGTCCATATCTTTATTGTCAGTACATGTATAAAAAGTATGCTCTAATCTAAATACCCAACGTTCAGATAAATGTTAGCACTGCTGCAGAAAATAAAAATCTTACACATGTACTTAAGGCATCATACTACAAGTATAATCCTCAAAAAAACTACCAATATTCTGGCATTGTAGGTTTACAGATCTAGATGTCTTATTTGCTTTGACACAACACCTCACCAAGTCCATAACTTCATTGTAAGTACAAATTGTATGCAAACATTGTATGACTGGTCTCATTTAAATACCCAACATTCAAGCACTGCTGCAAAACATTACAAGTCTTAGACATGTACTTAATACACCAGCATACAATAATCCTCATAAAACCGGTATGCTGGCATTACAGATTCATACACATGCTCACAATACATTTTGCTCCTGACACAACAACACAACATATAGTCCACCATCTTAATTGTAGATATGCTCCAATCTTAATTCAAAATGTTCGTATTAATGGTAGTAATGCTGCGTAAAATCATGAGTCATACTTACGCCTCCTTGCCATAACCCTTGCTAAACCGATATTCCGGTATTGCAAGACTATGCTTCCAAAACAAAGGCATGGTACTATATTATCGGTATACTCTGGTACAAATGATAGTTTACAGATTAACACTGTAAAAAAAATCTTAATTCTTATAACAGGACCACCTGTTGCAGTTAAATCAAACAGCTATTGGTGTATTAGGAATAAGAAACTAATGGCCGATCACATCTAAATTGCTAATTATCACCTGTCTAGGTGGTATCCTGACCACCCCTTCCCCCTCCCTCTCCAAGGGTTTCATACAAAATACAGTCAAACCTGCTTTAGTGACCCCCTGTCTACAACAAGCACATTTTTTGTTTCCCTTGAAAATGGTTTCTCATTGAAACATGTACTAAATGAACCTGTCTACATGGACCTCCTGTCTACAACAAGCACATTTTTTGTTTTCCTTGGGCGGTCGCTGTAGACAGGTTTGACTGTACTCAAGAATGTCCAATAGTAGATGGATTGCAGTTGACTTTGAACAGGCTAATCCAATTGCTTGAGAATTTAATTTCTATATCATACAGCACAATATAAATTTCGGCTTACAAGTTGTAGGCCTACTCTTGGGTTGGGCAGACCTTTAAATTTTAAATTATACGGAACAAACCAATAATACATGAATACGTGTGTCTAATTATGGAAGATAACATGAGCATGTAAAGCTCAAAGGATTATCACACAGATTAACAAGACATCTCACATGACACTATGAAGAGAACCATGGCAAGGGGGACTATCACAATCTGCACAGGCTTAACAGTTCCCTTTAAATTTCAAACTTCTGGGAATTACAATTTATATACACTTGTACATGTACTACATGACACCTTGGTGAACTGTGATCTTAACATATATAAATTAATTAAAGCTATTTAATAATGTAATGCTTGAAATACCATCTGTTGAGAGACAGCAAGCAGGTTTTGAGACTGAGTTTGAACAGTTCTACAATATAACCAGGGGTTTGACCAATTAGCCCTTTATAGACAATCAATAGAATCTTGAATGATATTCTTTGGCGTCACTGCGGCAACACACCCCTTCCTACACATCCTAAGCCTGTCTGTACTACAGTACTTTAGCCAGGAGGAATTAGACCACCCAGCATGGTCACTGACAGGTGGTTATCTCATCAATTCAGCTCTCAAATAACATAAGAAAAAGAGGATCATGGGGGACTAACGAGCACCGCTTAGGCATTGCTTTCTATATAGAGGGAGCAAGTAGCTACAAGTAGTACAGTGGGGCTTTAAAAGATCATTAATTCATGTCACGTCACCCTCATTATTCGATGGAGAGTGCAGATATTAAAACTTAAGTTTTCAAGAGGTTTGCAGGGCTGTCCATGATATGAATGTTCACATCTCCACATTCCAATACAATCTTGAGCTAAGGGTGCGCCTCATGGCCTTTAGGTGTTTAATCCATGCAAACAAAAGTAAGTCCAATAGCTTTACGTGAGTTCGAGAAATGACTGATATTGGTATATAAATGTATCTCCCATCTCCCTTCCTTTTCTTAATTCATATCACAGAGTGTATATACAGTGCGTCCAAGAAAAAACGAAACCGAGAAGTATCGATGTTTTATCATAACTTAATCACAACCATAATTAATGAATGATACATATTTGGAAAGCTTAGAGTCTCCTCTTTCAGTTGATGCTACTCACGTGATGCATATTTCACGCATGAGTGATTAAAAGCAATTTGAAGGAAGGAAACCAAAAAGTAATTCGGCGGGTGGTATCTGAATTTCAAAGAAAAATTCATATTTCTAGAAAGTTCATTTTCTGCTCTTTCATATGATACCTCAATCAAGAAAATTGAGCCAGGAATAACAAAGTTCTGTTTGTTTAAAGTAGCCCTTACATTTTCATAATTTTAACAAACGAATTCGTTTTCACTGGGTGCCTGCCGTAGCAAAAAGCAGATTTGACAAAAGACTTAACTCCGTTTCGTTGACAATCAGCCATGCATGAAGACTCTCGATCGTCTACGGCTGATTGTCAACGAAACGGAGTTAAGTCTTTTGTTAATTTCGTTTATTGATACGGCAGGCAGCCAGTAAAAACGAATTTGTTTAATAAAATTATGGAAATGCAAGCACTACTTTAAACAAACAGAACTTTGTCATTCCTCGCTCATTTTTCCTGATTTAGGTGTCATATGAAAGGGCAGAAACTCAACTTTCTAGAAATGTGAATTTTTCTTCGAAATTCAGATACCACCCGCCAAATGTCTTTTTGGTTTCCTTCCTTCAAATTGCGTTTAATCACTCATGCGTGAAATATGCATTATCTGAGTAGCATCACATGAAAGAGGAGGTTCTAAGCTTTCCAAATATGTATCATTCATTAATTATAGTTGTGATTAAGTTATGATAGAACATCGATACTTCTTGGTTTCGTTTTTTCTGGAACGCACTGTATATATATATATACATGTATATACATAGACAAACAAAATGTAGCCTGTTTTACCCAAAGTTCAGTAAAGTCAATGAAACATGTGGCTTTCCTTTCTACCAGTATCATGCCATAATGTGTACATGTATCTTTAGTAGATGTAAACATGTAGGCCTATATCTTCTAATTCTGAATTTCATTTCAAACTATTTTTAAGCCTCCTGTGGCTGTGAGGGCAATGTCAATATTATGCCTTGATACAGGGGGTATGTAGATTAATCTACAAAGAGTTGTTTAGTGCAATAGTAGAAAGTCATGCCAGACAGCCTTGATTGTTTTCCATCACCCCAGTATCATAATTCTTTTATTTTTAGAATGTTGGACATGAAGCATGTAAACATGAGTTATAATGTTGAATGCTCGAATTAACAGATAAAGTTGCTTCTGTAATGACTGTGGGCAATATTAGCCATAAAATCTCTAAAACTGCCTACAATTTTAACATTTTGTTTAAAAAAAAGAGACTCAGATCTCCCTCCTTTAGAAACACAGTCGACTGTCCTACAACAACAACTAACTTGGGTTGTCCAGAAATGACAATATCCATGTACCACATTATTTAGTGTATGTACTGTAACTTGAGTATTGTACTGTACAGCAGGGCTTAAATTAATCCAAGGCCATCCAAGGCCAGGCCTTGGATGCCCCTTTGATTGGCCTCAATGCCCCTCTCATTGGCCTTGGAGATTTTTTGTGCCCTTTCCAATTCTTCCCATTGGTGCTGTAATATAGGAATGTGCCCTACAGAAAAGTGGCCTTGCCCTAAAAATGTTGAAATTTAAGGCCTGGTACAGTATATCCAATTCATTTCATCAGTGTTATTCTTTAACACGACCGCACTCCCATGTGCACAACAATATGAGTGACCACATTTCATGACCCGTCTGTCTGACGACAAATGTCACATACACGTCAGGGTGAAATAATGTTCCACTGGACAACTGTTCAGTCTTGCCCTCCTTCAGGAAACGAGCAATCAACACCTAGCCTGCCTACGGGACACAGCTGACTATACTGTCAAAGACTACACCTGTACACACTGACTTCTGCAGGGCCCAGTGGAAAAAAATACTTTCATGTTCATGGGAGCTCTTGTAGGAATTAGCGTTGTAAAAGAACGATGTTCTCAGTGATATTTAATTATTTAATTATTTTTTACCAGTCTAGAGCGCTATTGGAACTTTCAAGAGCTTAATTGCTCACCACTCCCATGTATTTTGTTTTCACTAGTGCAGGTTTAAAACCTTTGGGCGGCCTTCACGACCATGGCTCTCCAGACGAAAGCATATTACTTGGATTCACATAAAAAGTTTTGATGATGATGATGATAATACATGCAATAGTGGTTTCTTGTATAGCGCTTTATACAGAATAATACCAATGCTATAAATGGAGCTTGCGGTCCTTAAATATTATTTTTTTAGTGTGACTACATGTACGTCATGAACTTAATTGGAATCTGTACACACAGTACTAAGACTGCAGTATAAAGGACTTGGTTATTTTCCAGAGTTCATATAGACTTCATCGCATAATATGAGATACAAATCAGTTATGGCTTAGAAGTTCTGTTTTTTCATCCTTTCAAAGAAAATAAATGTCACCTGACCTTCAGTTTCCAGTAATTCATTCTTGTACGATAGAATTCAGTAAAGCACTTGTAAGTAAGTTTACAAGCCCGTAAGGAACGACACTGCTGAAGAATATGAACCCCATTTTATTAGGAACTATTATCTTAACTTTATCATCTTACATTTCCTAGATCAACAGAGATTTAAATACTTGATGTGCCCTTCCCTTATTACCTGGCAGCATGCCCGAGTCCTTTATATCAATATAGTATGGAGGTCTTTGAACCACTAATGGATTTGAGGGGGGTGGGTCACAACTGGTCCATGCTCACCCCCCCCCCCCCAACACACACACATCCTCCAGTTCTATAAGGGTAAAAAAAAAATCACCAAAAAGGCATCCAAAGAAATGATGACAATATCATTGTTTAAAGATGTTGCCTGTCAGTAATTTAAAGTTTAAAAGTTAAAAATGTGTTTGAAGACAAATATTGATAAAAGAATACATAAATCCATCAAAATGTTGGGGCTCCCACTACTTTAGAGGGGCTTTAAAGGCAGTTTTGCAGACTCTTGCAAACTCCATAAAACTTGGCAAGTAATCAAAATTATCCTTCAGATATTGTGTCTGAAATTTTATAGTCATAAGTTCTGAAATTCTTTTTTTTTAAACAAAAATATAGTGCTCTTTTCATATTGCCAACGGTCAAATTAATTTGAATTACTTATAGATATCTTTTTAGTCTAGAAAATACAAATCTGGAATAGAACATTCAAAATGTATTTGTTGAAAGCAAGTTTCCATTATTTTTCTTCATTTGGTGGGAGGTTCCTAATAACAGACCTCTTCAATATACCACTGCATTCATGGAACATCAGGTTTGTAGGTTTGCAAAAGGAGCCTATATCTTTAAAGGTAAAGACCAGTAATGGTCATGCGATTGCATTGTGAAAGAAACGTTGTGGAATCGATCAGAAAAGGTTGATCATCTAGCATCTAGCATCTGCAAGGTTCTGGAATCATCAAAATGATAAGAAATTTGGCCCATTCTTCGTAAAGTTACAAGCACTATACACAGAAAGATGTATATGGGACTACCATATCTCTCTCACCAGACCATGAGAGAAATAAATTTACCAAATATATGAATTAGTAGGCGGTTTCCCGGCAAATTTTTTATCATCATGTATTAGTCAAAACATATTCTTTCACATGATTGGTAATGAGAGCTTCCATTTCATTTTTTGAAATTGGGGCTTTGCCAATACTGGTCTTTACCTTTAAAATAGAATTCTATTTCAAACATAAACTAAAACCTTAGCTGTTACTTTTAAATACATGATCTCTGCACATGGTTGAGCCTTGATATACACCGTACATCAATCTCTACCTTTAAATGACTCATGACACCTTGAATCATACATGTACAGTGTAGTCCAGTATCGCTTCCAACGCATGCACCACTACCTACAGTGTACATGTACATACTAACCAATTCCTACACATTCAAAAATACTTTTGAAATAAATCTTCCAATATACTGAATTTCAAGGTTTAGAGAGGATTAGAGGGATTAGTCTTATCTGTACCAAGGTGAACGTCAGGGTCTGATTAGCTTTAAAACATCATGCACGCGGGAATGTTATATTTGGACCGATTTCAGAATTACAGGTTCATGTTCTTATATATTCCTAAAAAGGAGTATAGAACTTTATATGCAATTGCCCTTAAATCCTCTACCATAGCCCACATAGGATTGCTAAAAATCCAAAGATCTCAATGATTCAGCTTTTTCTACATTAATTAGTACCTACTATAATTTTATACCATTCTTATTGCTTAGACAAAATTAACTGCATTATTAAAACAATTCATTGTACATTTGTACGAGGAAAGGGTGGTTCAACTTCTGAGTGCAAGTTTGGACATTTAAATGCAACTTTTGTTTTTATTCAATAATGCAATACATGTACATGTAGGTACATCACGTACATAGCAACAAAATGGATGTGTAAATTACTTAATGTTAGATCAAAAGATAGCTTAACGAGACGTTAATGTGTGGTTAAGATTCACACAATGATTCAGTACTAATGTTCATGGCCCCAAATGACCGTCATTTACAATTTCTGAAAGTTTTAGTTTCATTGCGTGATATTGACTACTTTCACAGTATAACACAGGTACATTACATGTAGATCCGTTACTCCCTACTGTCCAGATCAATATATCAAAACATGAAATACAGAGATTTTGTGATTCTCTGATGAGGGGGGAGGGGGAGAATACCAGCCCATCACCCCCCCCCCCCCCACCCCCTCCATGAAATGATATTGTACAAAGTATGTACAGGTGTAGACTATGAATGCAACAGTTCTACAATTATTGACCTTGTTTTCAGATCGTCCAGATAAGAAAATACCAAATGTAACATTAAGTTTTCCTAGATATCAAAACATAAATACACTTAGATTTTTGAGATTCTCTGGTGACCGTGAGGGAAATGCCGACCCCATCACACTTCCCCTCTCAATGTTATGATTATGTAAAGTACGGTATGTAAATGTATGCATGCAACAATTCTAGAATTATTGACCTTGTTTTCAGATCGTCCAGATAAGAAAATACCAAATGTAACATTAAGTTTTCCTAGATATCAAAACATAAATACACTTAGATTTTTGAGATTCTCTGGTGACCGTGAGGGAAATGCCGATCCCATCACACTTCCCCCTTAATGATATCGGTATGCATGCAGCAATTCTAGAATTATTGACCTTTTTTCCATTGTAGAGATCATCAAGATATGAAAATATCAAATGCAAAATTACGTACGTTTCCTAGATAAGCAGCAATGTGATACCCATCTCTTGCCTAGTGATGCTGATACATGTATATTGGATATAATGAATACAATGACTGATTGATCGAAGCGATAACAGATATTCACTTGCGAGTGAAGTCCATTAAAAATGTGAACCTCGTCCATGGAATGACCCAAATTCACTTCAACCTGGAGAACTTCTTGCTGCAAACTACATGTAAGTGTATGTATTTTCAAAATTTTCATATGGAAACTGGGCTGCAGCAAACATTATTAATAATTTACTCTATAAGACAGCAGAAAACATCAGAGAAGTAGATGTTTGAATCAAACTGGACAAATAATGAAAAAATTATACATTTTTTAAATTTGTAATCACTCTACGTATGGGTACTTTATATTGGCTGAATCAACAGAGTTAAAAGTACCAACAACTTTCCCAATTGTTCCAACATACAAAATGACTAAAATTTCAGAGAATCTTAAATATGCTACCCACAATATTCATACATGTATTGAGATGTGCCCCAGGGGGAAGGCAGTTACATGTAGGAGAAAAACATGAATTTATGATATTTTATATACATGACAAAAAGGGAGAGTCCATGAATACGTCACAATCGAGTGACCAAATTGCCAATTTGCGACTCACATAAATTTAATGAACATACATTTCAAATGCTCCTACATGTAACTGTCTTATTATTGGTCCGATATGTTATAAAATTTCCGCCATCAGGCTGTCCGCCATTCTGTTTTTCTTATTTCTCCACAAATTAAATTGCTAAAAAGTTTGGATTGCCCTTTAATACCACACAGGAAACATAAATTGAAGGGGATGAGAAGAAAAAAATCCCCCCCCCCCCCACACCACAGCACGTCAACAGTATGTACACTGTACATGTTGCATATGAGAGCAGCTGTAGAAAGCCTTTTCTGCAGACATTTCTTCCATTCTTCCACAATTTGTTTCTTCCTTCTCCATTAACAATATCTTTTTTAATATTTAATATACAGCTTTTCAATAAAGGCTAGCCTACTCACCCAATCATAATCCTTGTACTACATAAATAGTTAGACTTCTGCTGAATAGTTCACGAGCTTTAACACATGGCAGCCATTTTGATTTGTAACTATAGCAATGCAAGGCGAAAGAATGACCACAACAAATCCAAATCCTTAACTGACCCGGCCCAAATCCTCCTGGTTGCTGTATAATCGCTATGATTGGACAAACCGTTTCAAACCAGTGTGTGCGACATGTATCCTTGGTTTGCTCTTCGGGTATACATGGAGGACTAGCCAAGATGGAATCTAAACCGTCTTTGAATCTAAACTGACAATCTCTTCTCCACTCCGAGGATTTACAACTCCAGATTAGAATCTTCCCAATTCCTGTCAGACCACGGACTACACGCCTTATTACTCAGCAGGGCAAATCGTCTCTTAACCAAAGAAGGGGTACCCAAACACTTCCCCTTCCCTGCTTTGGCTCCAGCATGTAGGTCTATACATGTAATCCCTTAACCCAAGACCGATGTGTTACTAATACATGGCTAAATGTTAAAGGCTAAGTGTGGAGAGTGTGTCATGGTGTACAGTGGACGTTCGGCAACTCTCTGCAGAGAGGGAGAGGCTATCGCTCTTTTGTACTGTAAGAGATATGTCAGTAACTTTGTGAAATGAATAAAGAAAAGAGGCATACACACTTGTTACAACGATATGAACACAATCTAAAGAAATTAGTTAAGGGGGGGGGGTATCTTCCACAACACGTTAAGGGTAATTGTATTTTTTCCATGGCCACATCAAGTTGAAGCTGGCCAGTCATGTTGGCGCATGGTCATAAGTAGAAGCCCTGCTCAGTTATACAATTATCGTTTTCAAAGCTATGTAGAATCACAAACATGAATCACAATTCAAAACGCTGTTAGAAAATATGGGAACTGCGGGAGATTGTTCAATCGATTTTCCATCAACGCTGATTCTCACTCATTTCAAGGCCAGCCACTGCGCATCACACCCCGCGGTTTTACCAAGGCAGTATAGGTCATCTTTGGAGCGCGCTTTCTGAATTTGTTTATGGTCGACTGTCAGCCGAACCGGAAACAGGCCATGATAATGACATAAATCATGATTGAGATACAAACGCATCTTTTTCAGCCTTTCATGGTTGTGTTTTGAAACACGTTTATTTTTACACGCAACGAAAAAATTGATATAACGCAACCGTGTTTTAACTAAACGTCTTTGAAAACCGCGTTTCTAGGGTGAAAAAGTATCGCTTGAACGCACCCGTAGACAAACTGTAGTTGAGTGGTTTAAACACTTGATTGGAGATACGTAGGTCCTGGGTTCAAGGCCCGGTGCTGCACAGGTATCGTTTGGCTACATTTGACACTCTTCATTAAGGTGATGAATTGGTACTAGTAGGAAGGAATTCCTTGAATGCTGAATGCACGGAAATCGGTAGCCTAGCCAGAACAGGGGTAATATTGGTAGACCTTGAGCACCTTGCATGGTGAATATGAGCGCTTTTAAGTATCCAATATCATTATTATCAGAAAATGGACCCGGATTCTATACCTCATTTTTATTTGAACAAAAAATTCTTTTGAAAATTCAACTTTTTTACGATCTTCAGTTAAGAAAAAACAAATTACTCATCATACACTGTTATTTAATATAGAATATGTTTATCTTTTAAAAACAAATATATAAGCTTGTCTGAATGGGTCCGGTTCAGTGACTACAAAAGCATGATTAACAACACGAAGCAGATGTGTTAATCCCCCAAAAGAGTGCCCCAAGGGGGGAAAGAAAGTTCTAATGGTCAACTCGACTAATATCACACTGAACTAATGTGGGTGTAACAGCGATAACTTCCTATAGCAGCTTGAACCGGGGTCACGGATAGACTCAACGGTGTTAGGGAATTTACCCTGAGTCAGTTAATATGATTAAAGATGAAGTTGAGTTCTGGTCATGCGATTGCATTGTGAAAGAAACCTTGTGGAATCGATCAGAAAAGGTTGATCATCTAGCATATAAGTATTGGTGTGTACTGCAAGGTTCTGGAATCATCAAAATGATAAGAAATTTGGCCCAGTCTTCGTAACGTTACAAGCACTGTACACAGAAAGATGTATATGGGACAACGCACACATGCGGGACACATACGTTTATCTCTCACATACCAATAGATAAACTAATTTACCAAATTTATCAATTAGTAGGCGGTTTCCCGGCAAAATTGTTATCATCATGTATAGTCAAAACATATGCTTTCACATGATTGGTAATAAGAGCTTCCATTTCATTTTTTGAAATTGGGGCGTTTCCAATACTGATCTTAACCTTTAAAGGCACTATTTACAAGTTGTCTTAGTCATTTGGGAATAATAGTGGCTACCAATTTGAATGAAATTTTATGATAATAATAATACTGATATTGGATAAAGTGCACATATGAAATATCCAAGGTGCTACAACATTACCCTGGCTCTGCTAGGGTAATATGCTCTCACAGCATTCAAGCAATTTCTTCCTACCAGTGCCTATCTTTAACACCTGGGTGGAGAGTGGCAAATGTAGAAAAACATCTTGCCAAGGGACATCAGTGCCATGGCAGGACTTGAAACGTGAACCATGTGATCAACAATCAATGACATATCCATTAGACCATGACACCTTTATACTTGAAAAAATTACTGTAAGACAATGCGTGAAAAGTTTGTGAATTTCGCAAGTGGGTTCTGATTTCCTAGAGTCTACTGCCATATTATGGTGCAATATCAAATTTAATTTTTGTTAACAGTTTCCTGCCATGAAAAATGACCATTATCCAAAACTCCAGAAAGCTTTGGGTTGCAAAATTCCTGGTTTTACAGTAAAACTTGTGTGATACATTGTATATCAAGATCATGAGCTTTTTAGAAGTATATCTAAAACAGCATCATTCTTTCAATTCTGCTATGCACATGTTTAATGGTATGCATAAGAAGCATTTCCTTTTACCGGTAATAACAAAATAGTTGACTTGAACCACTATGGATGAAAATGCTCATGCACAATCTAAACATTTTGCTAATCCAATATGCAGGTGAAAGTAGCGATTATAAATTCCAGTATGCATGTTCTTTTTAGATTTGTATTCATGAATGGCACAATGAAAATACACACATCTATTCAAATATGTCAGGATTTTTCTGCTCGTTGCATGTTTTTGCAATGCATAGCTTTTTACATCACAAGACACTGCGAGAATGTTCAGTGTAAAATACAGTTACCCCATGACCTAAAACTTCAGCTGATTTTTATTTAGAGTCATACAAAATATTAAATGATACATCTTAATCTTTGATTTCCAGTAGGCCTAATACCTTGACTCCTCAATAAATTTTGATTGACTCTACAAATGGGACATTTTTGGATACCAAATTGAAATAGAAACAACGAGGGAATATTGAGGAAGTGACATGACAAACTCATGACTATGTTGTCGATTTGTCTCCCCTAAAAGAAAGTCATGTAATGTATCATTCATTTTTTGTTATCATTGTATCGTTAGTTTTAAAACATTGTATTATCAAGTTTATTAACATTAATACAACTAACAAGAAAAACAACAACAATATTAACAATAATAGGGTTTGATATACCAGGGGTAGCCACATCATTATTACTACAACCCTGTAATTATTATTACCCCAGCAATTGCCAGGTACCCATTTACACCTGGGTGGAGACTGGATCGAGAGTGGCAAATGTGAATTAATGTCTTGTCAAAAGAAGTTTGTGCTGGGCTGGGATTTGAACCCTCAACCCTATGATTGAGAGTCAAGTGAACATGAACATGAACTATACCATGATACCTCCGTGACATTAGTCTTCCAATCATGAATGTTTTCAATCTTTCATGTGAATGAGAGAGATCTCCAGAGACACTTGCCGTTGGTCTGCACGGGAAATGAAGGGGAAATGAGACCAGTTTGACCCAAATCCTAGACATTCCATGAATCACCCATTGATCTAAATACAAAAAACGATCCTGTAGTACGGTTCAGCTAGCACCACATGCTTCAGCGACAAATGCTCAGCAGTCAATATCCTACACAAATTGATTTCCTAACCTTCAACCTTGGATCATGCACTATACCTAACAACATGTACTACAGACCTTCTAAACCCAACAAAAATCCTGACACTAACCATTTATCTTTGACAAAATGAAGCCTGAGCAATTGTCGCAAAAGGAAATGTCAGGTCACTTGTACATGTAGTAATACCTTCAAATTGTCACCCCCCAAAAAGGATTAAAATCATAAACTGTATGTTGTACAAAATGGTGCATGCATATACTACGACAATATACAGCTCAGGATATTAAATGAAACAAAGATGATGATTAATACAACATGAAAAGCAACAATACTGTTACTAACTTCTTGGACATCCTGCTCCCGTTTCCGCTCCTGATCACTATAACGATATCCACATGTGATCACGAAAATCGTGTGCCAATGCAGCACTCCTCAGTGGTCCGTAACCTTAACGCTCCAGGATAACACAGCAGATCCAGTTGGGACGGACGTGGGGTAAGCGCGATGTGACCAGGGAGAGATTGAGAGAGGGGATAGATAGAGGTCTGTCTCTGTGTTTTGAAACTTAATATTCCCACCTGGACACCTGCGTGAGAGCTAATTACAGACTGGCAGCCTGTATGTGAGACACAGTTAGGCAAGGACCTATTGGCAGGCTGCTATGGAGTTTATCAGACCTCCTTGGTCAGAGGAATGATTGATATCTTGAAGAAGTCCAAACACTGTAATACTATGAAATACTCAGAGATCAAGAACACCATTTCCTGCATACGACAGTCAAGAAGAAATCAAAAGTTTTCTATTCCACTTGTTATAGAAGTTTGACAATATACTGCAGATCAAGTTATTGGTTTCTTAAAGCTGTCAAAGGTTTTAGAGACTGGTAATAGGGTTACCAAGTACTCAAGGAATCCAGACCAATCCCAAGAATTTTCTCAAACTTTGTACAGAAATTTGACAATATCAATGTACAGTATAATGCTAGATGCAGTTCAAAAGGAGTGTAATGCATTTTAATCAGTGATGGCTTTGATAGCAAGTACTCCAGAAATGAAAAGCATCGTTTCCTGCACGGGTCCAATAATCCTGAGGCTTTTTTTTCATTTTGTTCCAGGAATTAGGCAATCTCCCTGTAATGTTAGATCAACTTTGTATTAAAGATGCCAATTCCTACTGCTCCAATTTCTTTCCTTGGTGTGCAGATGTTGAAGTAAAATATTGAAAAGACTTTACAATGATGAAACAACACCTGCAGATCACAATACCAGGTAAATACAAAATCCCTGCACAGACGAATCGATATGTAAGTGGCCGATGCTTTCCAGGCGTTCCATGCATTCTAAGCATAGGAGGATTAGTAAATGAAGGTGATCACCTGGATTTGCAAATTATCACATCTCTGGAGCTCTTTCTTAAAGCCACCTTAACTTGATCTTATAATGATAAGTGGGTGCGATCGTGCCAAGAACTCCAGGCACCAGACATCGTCAGATAAATCCTCCTGAAATCTGAATGATGGCCTCGGCTAAGTTGCAATCCTTGGAGGGGTAATAGAGCCTTCAGTATGTTACCTCAGTACGGGGTAAGCCCACCTTCAAAAGCAACGCAAGGTAGCTCTCTATCCTACAGAGCAGGCAGGGAGTTGAGCCCAACACCAACAAAAAAAGATCCTGTTGAATAAGAATAAAGTAAACAAAAACAAGGTATAGGGTAGTGAGAAGCATTGCCAGTTGCGAGGCAGCTTTACCCTAGAATTATCCAAACAAAACTGGATGTGCCCATTTAATACGCAACATGCCCGCTGCAATGTGACACTTTAAATGAGCTCTTCCTGGCCAATAGCCCCTGCATGAGAATCTTGCCCACTCGCTCTCTCAACACCTACGGATATATCACCGAAAATAGTTGATTCCTAAAAGTTATTTCTGGGTTTTCCTTTAGACTACTGGCATCACATGAATGGGGGAATAAAAGCAATCTGGCACGTTTTGGGAGAGATAATTGATTAAGTAAGGATTAGGAAAGTTATACTCATAAGTCTGAATGAGGGAAGATACAGAGGTGCGCATTCTACCTCCATTCTGCCCCCCCCCCCCCCCTCCACCACCCCCACCTCCCCCACCTCGGGCTCTATAACTTTTGCATAGGAAAGTGTACAGAGCATATATGCGAAGAGAAGCAACTCATAAAATGACAGCTCATGAGTCACAGGAAATGCAGGGGAAGGGGAAACTTGAGGAAGGGGCCACGGAGAGACAGAAAGAGAGAGTGAGAGAAGACGGTGAAGAGAGAAGAGAGTAGGATCAAGGATTAAAAGAAATGAGGAAAAAATATATATATGTATGTGAAAGATAGAGCAGAGAAGAATTAGAAAAGGAATGGGGAAATGGGGGCCAAAAGAAAAATACTGACAGAGTAAGAAAAAGAGAGAACAATTAAGAGAGAAGAAATAAAGTATAAGAGCTAAGAGGAAAAAAGTTTTATGGAGGATTGAGCAAAGAATAAATAGAAAGGAATTTAAAAAGAAAGGGATAATAGACAGAAAGAGAGAATGAAAAATTGTAAAGATAGCAAACAGACAGAGAAGGGTCATGGGTAACATTGGCAAAGAGAAACAAGAAATTTACACATGGAGTATGTTAACCAGAAAATAAAGGGAGAGACAGAAAGAGAGTAAAGGCTTGCTGCTCTTTTTAATGACGTGAATCATAATATGCTTCACATTTCTGAATCTTAAACACAGAGCTCAGTGGATACGCGCAAATCACAAATCATACAACACCAAATCACACATCATACGTACAACACCAAATCCTACAAGAACTTCCATGAACAGAAAATTATTTTTTACACTGATAAAGCGGGTGTTTAAAAAAAATGAATCTCATTTACATTCAACTTAATTTTTGTAATACTGTTTTCAAAGTAAATTCTGAAACCTATGTGTTTAAATTGTACCTCAATATATACAGCTTTTCATTAAATTGTCAGAAACTCATTTAGGATGTGGCTCTCTCTCAAGATCAACTTCTTGCCAAACTTCAAATTCATTTATTTTTCAAATCATGCACTCCAAAATATCTAATTTTCTTACATATCAGTCATGATATCATTCAATCATTGCAAAACTCTGCGACCTTTGCTACAGGTCTCTTTCACACTTTAATAAACATGCTAGTAAATGTCATGTTTAAACAAATCATATTGCATAGTGCATAATATACATGGAATAGGTGTCGCATATAATGCTAAATGTAGGTAACCTATCACAATTATGGACATAAAGCAGGCCTTCTCAATAACATATTTTGTTGGGGTCCGGCTTGAAATTTTTGGGTCCATAATGTACTGAGACCTAATACATGTAAGTAGACATTTTGAAATTTGGGGGATCCTGGGCAAGATTTTGGGCAGTGAAAATAGGGACGATGTAAGTAAATAAGTAAAAACAATGGAAAACTTAGGAACACTTTAGAGGATGTTTACAAGAGGTTGACAAAATCAGACAAACCCCCCCCCCCCCCACCCTCCCTGCAAAAAAAAATACTTACTATTACTTTAAAAAAATACTTCATGAAAACATGTTTGTATATACATGTATATATATGGATGAATTACCTCAAATTAATAACTACACTGTATACATGTAGGTGATATCCAAGGAAATGGTTAGGTTGCCATGAACAGACCAAACACCACCCCCCTCTACTCCCCAGAAGAAAAAAAAGTTGTTCCTATAAAACAAGAATGTAATTAATGAAAAACAAATATGAAATATACATGAGTTAACATAACAAAACTTAACATAAAAAATCCAACAAATATATTTCTTAGGGAAGGTACAGGATTGACGTAAGCAGGCTGTCCCCCTAACGAAAATCAATTATATCATAAAAATGAAAATGTAATTCATAAAAAGGTTTACCTGAGTTAATGCCAAACTAAAGCGTAACTATGGGGGAAATCCAACAAAATGGAGTACTTAGGAACGGTTAGGACGTTGACGTAAGCAGACTTACCGGAGAGGAATTGTGGTAATTATTTCCTTCCAACGGCCAAGAGAATGTTACGTTTCAACAGCACGCTCACTGCCACAGGCAAGTAACTTTCATCCTTGGAATTTTCAATATCTAACTCCAGAATTAAAGTATTTTCTTAAAACCCCAGCAAGTTAGAAGAAAGCAGCTTCTATGAGACAGCAGTTGGGACTGGGGATAATCCAAACTGAAGTATTGGTAATGTGCAATTGAAAAGAGCACACATTGCAAGTGCTGTAATATCTAACTGAAAAAATTCACGACATAGAAAAGATAATGATATTGATTCAAATTATACGTTGGGAATATTCAGTGAATATAATACCACATTATATTGCAAGCTTAGAACGCGTCATCATATTCGTTTAGGAGATGAAAAAAGAGACTCTATTCTGTATCAGATTCTCAAAAATAATGAAATTCCTTTCGGGATCAAAATTCATCTTTTGGGAGTAAATTGTCTGATGTTAATCTCGTATTGAGTCTCCAGTTACGACCAAGTGTCCCAATCCTCTAATACACCCCCATGACATTAAATAAAATTGATAAGAATCGTCCTCCTGATATTTTAATCCTCTTCTGATTCATGCAAGAGTCTATTCGTCTCACAAGTCATTAAGTTGTCTAATTGTTCTTTGAGTCATCGTATGTAATATAGAAGTCATATTGTTGCCAATTTGATATCCTCCTACAAGTTGTCAAAGATCTATATCTCAAAGTATGCCCTGCTAATTTGTTCTGTTTGCTCATCAAATTTATTTTTTTATTTTTTCAAACTTGATAATTAATAAGAAAGAGTTCCAATTTCAAGTTGCTTTTGTAGAGGTGTATACATGTAATTTATGCTGCATGAAATACATTTATTCCTGTACAAATGAATTTTAGGCGTCTAAGCACTTGAAAAGAATATCAATTCTTTGGTTTCGACTTATAAAGTTTTACCCAAGATCTGTCTCATTCTTATATTGTAGTACAGCAACTAAATTATTCATACCCCTTAAACACTTTATGTTTTTTGTGTTGTTCGTAACTCAAGAATGAAAGGCGGACTGGTCTAAATTAGGGCCTAAATTACATAACTTGGTAACGGTATACTAATTTAGTTGCTAAACTTGCTAACTGTATATTCAACAACACCTACATGTACGTACTGTAATGGATGACTAAACTGATTTTTGGTTTTATGCTAAGAGAGAAGTTTGTAATTTTGTTATTACTCACATTTTAAAATAATATTCATTATTTGTTAAATGCATTATGATACTTCCCACACAAGACTTCTAAAATAATTTTGCCTTTATTCATACAAAAGCATTTTTATATAATATACCCCCTAGAAAAGGAAAAAAAGTGTTGTTTTAGATGAATAAAAAAAAATCATTGTGAGAGAAATACGATGGTGTATGAAGGCTTGCTTAAAAGTTATGGTATACACCAAATTTTTGAAAAAGTAAATTACTAAATCATACTAATACTTCATAATAAATCACACTATTTGATAAAATCTACAAATAAATCTGAACTAATGTACCCTCAAGATAAGGAGTCAAGAGGTGGTGTCAAAGTAGGTATGTCAAAGAGTTAAAATTATAAAGAAAACTGGACAATTGGTTCAAATTTTATCAATCAGACACTTTTTAATCTAAAAGAAGAAAACAACTTTTCCCAAGAATGAAAAAAAAACACATTGAAGAAATGTGACTTATCATTTTTAATTAGTATACAGGGTTGTTTTTAGTGTTATATATACAGGGTACATATTTTTTCAATCAACTGTTTACATGCACTGATATAAAGTAAAATAGTGCTAAACTTCTGATAGAGGGAGACATTTTCATAATACACATGGGACAGTGATCAAATTCAGGATGTTTGTTCTGGATAGAAAGAATATATATTGCACATCACAGCAATATACTTGATCTTTAATACATACACTGCTCCAAGGGAATTTGTACCTCATTCCCAAACTCCTATTATGATCAAATATGTAAGAAAATAAGAAATGTGGCTAAATTTTATTTAAAAGTATTTAGTCCACTGCCTGAACACACGACAACCTTAAAAGAAAATATTTGTTATTCACAGTTCTAAAGAGAAAAATCATTCAAGGAACATCCTTTTCTTGGTTTTGGTATAAAGCACAGATTCAAAAAATGTATGAATCACTTTAATTATTCAAGAAGTGCAAAGCACCCACGTCAGTCATGTTTAGCAAGTACCCGTACTGCAATGACCTAATGTACAGTATTTCAACCACATGTACAATAGTCATCCAAGCACATGGGCGATGCGCATGATTTTTTTTCAATTCTGGACATGAATATACATCTACATACAGGTTTACAGTAAAACCAGATTTGTTCACAATCAAGTGATCTAAATCTACAAAAGTTGCACACAACAATATGATATTCACAACATTAGATTATAGCAATTTTTGCCTTTCTCTTGCCATGAAAATGGACTTTGTCAACAATCTGTACACGTTTCATGGCAAGAATATTTGTGGTTTTCCAATTATAAATAAAAAAAATGATGATAGCAAAGACTCTGAAAAAATTAACGCAAGGACAATTCCAATACCGTACTGTATCAATCCCATATCAGGATCGGAATCAGATCAAATAATATGTTATTGAAATGTTCACACATTTCAATACACAATAGACGGGGGCTATTGAAATAGACTTAGTATGATTTTTCAGAAGTCTTTGCGATGTTTGCGATCACATTATTCTTATTTAATTACTCACCATACGATGTACGATGAAAATTAGGTACGTGATTTAAATCTAGTTCACAGCACAGAAGAAATATAGAAAAAGTATTCAGTAGCAATTCAAATTCCTCAAATCAAATTTACAAGTGACGAAAGCAAATTAAATACACACTCAGAGAAAAAAAAGCATTTCACATAGAAGTCTTCATTTCTGATCTTTGAAATAATGCTTTAATCAAATATCTGAATGTCAATCCAATTTTCCAACAAATCTTCGCAAAACATAAATCCAAATGATTCCCAACAAAAGAATATATACATCTCCTCTCCACAAAAGCCTTTCAGAACAGTTGAGCATTAAGTAAATTCCTTCGCTAAAATGTCAGCTGATTATTAGTAAAGAACGAGACAGGAGGATATTTTGCGGGAGAAAGTTCAATTTGGAGACCAAAGTTGACTCACTTTCAATGACTGGATTAATCAAATCACGTGGAAGCAAGACAGAGCCAGAACTCAGGAAAAGGCTCAAGATTCCCCGTCACCACAAATTGTTCTCCAAAATATAAAAAGATGGAAATACCAATGTTTTAACATTGCCATGGGCTAGAGGGAGGGAGAGAAAGAAAGAGAGAGGCAGAGAGAGGGTTGGACGGGGAGAAGGAGGGCATGGGTACATGCGATAGGGACGGTGTTGGCCCCTGTCTCCATGGCAACGATGAGTGACAGGAAGCCGAGGAGAGGGTTGTCTTTTCCTCCAGTCCCTATCTGCGAAGAACGAAGGCAAAGGTGGAGGCTAAAAGCGGCTTGCGGCTCCGACTCAGACGGACCCAAATGTGACATTTAGAGACCAGTTCAATAGACCGGGGGAGCCAGCTAAAAGATTTACGGTGTTAAAATGGCACCCACATCATAAATGCTTTCTCGGAACATAAGGAAGTATTCATGTAACAATTAAAAAGTCCAATCAAAATGATATTAATGCAAATGCACAAACATGAGAAAAATTATACTAGATTGATACAAAATACAAATATCACTCACCATGCAAAATCAAATCAAGGTAAAAAGGTAATTTGTGCTTCCTTGAATAATACTGTCATCTTGATTCAATCATAAGGAACGGTTAGTATTTCAACTAAATGATTACTGTATTTGCCAGCGTAAAGGCCACAGTATTTTTGGAAGAGAAAATATCAAAAAGTCGGGGTGCGGCCTTTACGCCGAAAGAGTAAAAATCGCAAGTCAAAACAGCACGTCCATTATTTGTAGGCAACTTCATGCAACAAAATATATTAACAAAATTGACTTGAAAACACATCGGACAAGATCTAGTCTGAACCACGTCAGCAGCAAATTTGAAGAAGTTATCTTTTTAAGAAGAAGAAAACTGACCAGAAACTTGTACTTGTAAAGTTGTAAAAATGTCCTTAAGAACACCGATGATTGCGCGCTGTGAATCTCCGATGGTGCGTTGGATTTGTTAGCAACTCCCAGCCCCGTAGCTCCCCACTACAGAGTGTGTGAGTAAGGTATGATAATGGTTACGTACTAACCAAAATCATACCTTACTCACACACTCTGTGGTGGGGAGCTACAGGGCTGGGAGTTGCTAACAAACCCAACGCACCTTCGGAGATTCACAGCGCGCAATCATCGGTGTTCTTAACTTTTCAGTAAGATAATTCTGAATTATAATTGAGACTATCTAATTAATTAAAGCGACAAACTAACCTTGGTAGATCTCTAATAACAATACAAAAGATTTTTTATTTTCTCCATTTGACGGTACGATAGGGGTAAGACCGAATAACATTTATAAAAAAGATACATCCCTCCACCATGCTTCCACCCTGCGATAGGTTGGCCATTCAGGTTTCTGTATGCATGCGAAGCACCCTCTAGTGTCCCATGAATGTCCTAATCTGCCTAAAAATCGATGAAGATTTGCTAAATTACGATCATTTTTTAGGTAAACTTCCTGTAGATTTATAAAATGATTAATAATTTTGGTATTAGTTTGTAGGAAAAATAGAGTTCTACGGGAACATTACAATTATTTTCTTTGGTCTTTTTTTTTTTTTTTTTTCTTTTTTTTTTTTTTTTTTCTTTTTTTCTCTACGAAATATCAAAGTTGGGGGTGCGGCCTATGCGGCGGTGCGGCCTTATCGCCGGCAAATACGGTATATTTACTAATTTTTGTTAACCTGTATAATAGAAATAAATGAAATAGTCTGTTCAGAGCCTGTAGGGCGTTTACTCTGTATCAAAATATACAACTTAATGCCCTTCAGGCTTCAAACAGACAGTTTCAGTTACACAAAATTATGTAAAAATTGTTAAATGTGACAGTGATCTATTCTTCAGGTTTAATGGTAAAATTTACAAGTCTGTTTAAAAACAATTTAACAAATATTCAAAATATTTTCTTTAAGCGATCCTACATGTACATGTATTTCATAACTTATTTCCTGAGATATACATGTACATGAATTTAAGAAACATTATATGTATAACTATCTTACTTTGTATTACTATAATCATTATGATCCATAATTAGGCTAAAATGTACATTTGGGAGAAACCTGATCAGGTGGGTGTTTCATAAAGCTGTGCGTGAAGTTACAAATAACTTTACAAATGATTTGAATATGAAGGGCAAAATGGGATGCCCAAAGTTTTTCATGACATTTTAACAAAGTGGGACTGTATTTTCCATAATCTCAATTAAATTGTAGCCAGAAATACACTTAGCATTAAAACATTTGTTAATAATGATAAGGTTAATCTACATGTACAACTGCATATTTCAACTTTAGCTTATGCAATTAAAAGGATTTGAGAATCCCATTTAGCTCTTCGTATTCAAGTCATTCATAAAGTCATGCGTAACTCTACGCACAGCTTTATGAAACACCCCCCAGGACTTGGCAATGAGAACATTAATAACAAAGGAAAAAAAATCCCTCCACCTTCATTCCCCTCAAGGAAAGCAGTCCAAATCAAAAACACCCTACTCAATCTGAATGTCAATGCCTTTATTTCTCCTGATGACCTCAATCAGCGAAGGTCATCGTCTATTCTTAGTACCTTGTAACAGACAGGAAGTCATTTATGGACACAATCCTAAAATACAGCCTGAGATTAGAGTCAACCCCTAAATCACAATAGTGCTACACTAAGGAGGTAAATACATTGTAGGTGTACTGTACATAGGCAAATTCACAATATCATATAAGAATTGTTAAAAATTATGTGGGGCTACAATTTCCTATTTTTCAACAGAAGAATTATATGTAGCTCATATTTCAAGGTGAAAAGGCAATACAAGAATGATTATACATGTACACATTCTATGGGTATAAAAGTTCAATTATTGTACATATTAAAGCCTCTCTAAAGTGTTGGGAGCCCAACAAATTTGATGGTAAAATTTCAATCAAATGTGTAATGAGTAAAAGAGGATGTCATTTAACACCGACTTCTGTAAGGATATTAAGAATAAATGTGTTTGAAGACAAATATTGATAAAATACAAAATTTAGGTTTTCTGCGTTTTTTGCAGAGTTGAGTGTTTAAATGACATCCTCTTTCACATCATTACACAATTTGAGTGAAATTGTGCCATCAAATTTTCCAGCAAATTTGGGGCTCCCAACACTCTGGGGCCTTAATATCAATTTTGCAGCACCAAAAGGGCACAGGGGTGCAAGAACAGTCCCCCATCCCCCCCCCCCCCCCCCTCCAAAAAAGAAGCGGGATTACATTGGTGACAAGATTCAATGGCTCTACATGTACATGTACATGAATGCACAGAAGTCTGTGCTTATGTAATTGTTGATATTATTACCTTTACGTGTACATGTACATTTCATCCATCATTATAACACCAAAGGACTCTCCTTAGGTACAGATAATCCTGATCCCGGTATTAGTCTTTATATCAAAGACCACTTTATATAGTGTCATTTCCTACTTTATGTGGACTGGTAAAAGATATCAGTTCTACAAGTTGTACAGCTCAGGCTGCAGTGACAATTGTTTCTACATTAACCTAATTCATCACCACTTTGTTGCTGATGTTTTTGTTATTGTTGTTGTTGTTGATTATAGTGAAGATGCATGCAAATGCCCAGGAGAAAAATAGTTGCTAAACTCTTGCTACTTCTGTATACTATGCCTACTATGCTAGTCATTGGTTTTGTTTTTAGTTTTCTCTTTGTCTTTATGTCTTTCTTTGTAATTTTTGTTTTCCTTTTCTCTATTTTTGTTTTTGTACTCTGCCCAAGTGCCCATGATAAATGATCCCTGTCTGATTTCTTAGTCTAGCCCAGATCTCTACAAGTACATCCCACAGGATACTAGCATAAATCCTTCCCTATGTATTCATGAATCACACCGCCATCTCTACGCATGTATGTGCACATGTGCCACAGAGGACGAGAGAGGGAGATCAAGAGAGGGGGAGCAAAAGTGAAGAAAAAAATGGACGTAAATGTACATATGCCTCCGGCTACTTTGTAGCAGAGGCATACAAAATAAACATTAATAATTAAAAAATGATTACAAATTATTGCGTCTGTATAAATATAATTTCCAGTGTGTTGGCTCAGTCAGTAGAGCGTCCGCCTCACAACAGGGAGGTCGTGGGTTCGAACCCCGGCCGCATCATACCAAAAGACGTTAATGACGGGAGTTGCTGCTACCTTGTTGGGCGTTCAACAATAAGGGATAGAGCAACGTCGATCTGGCGCTGCTCAGTGGCTGCCGGACTCACGATCAATTGGGCAAAAAGAATTTCCTTTTTCGGTTTAACTTAATAAAATTTGGAGTGGACTTTAAAAGATGATTATTATTATTACTATTATTATTTCAAATGCAAAATATGAAACCATTCATGTGTATGCCTACACTCAGTACCTCCGTCCAGTTTTTTCCTGACTATCATTTGTGCCTGCAAAGCCTCAAAATGACAACACCATTCTCCCCTGGCTTTACCGGCCCCCACGCTGTCCTCTATTTCAGCAAAGTAACAAGATCACAGGATTAAGAAATGACAATGCGTGTCATCAATGACAATCAGTGATTTGTGAGGGCCATAATCAGTACTCTTCCAAAGATTTACTCTCATGGTGTGTACAATCTGCCTTACACTGGCATACATGTTCATTGGTCCTATACTCCTATTGACAGTTTTAGTGTTATTGTTGTTGTTCTTCTTCTTCTTCTTTTTCTTTTGTTTTTCTTTTTTTTTGGGGGGGAGTAGGGGGTTGACCTTCAAATGACAGGGATGGGCTGTATTTAAGCCTAAGCATAAAGGCTAGGTACATGTAAACCCCCCCCCCCCCCTCTCCCTCCCATGAAAACTCAACATTTAATACCACTGGCCCGTTGGCCCCAGGCCTGTAAAATGTCAGAAAATGTATTACTGGTGAGAAATATTTGCTCTTTTATTAACATTTAATGAGAACATTTTGAAGCAAAGTTTTTGTTGGGGTTGCGGGGTTTACTTGTACATGTTTCTATGCGATTCCGCGGTCTTCATGGGTTTTTTAATCTTTTCTTTAAATCTTTCTATTTTGGAAAGATGAAAAATCATATTTTCAAGAGGCGATATCGTATAATCGTACTAAATACGATAAAATAAAACTGTTTGGCATCTCTGCATGTACGGTCCTGCAGATCAGTCCTTTTCCGTGCTGGATACGCCACTGAATATTATTTGCATATTGTGCTTTTTATGAAACAGATGATATGGAAATTAGCAAATGAAGCATTTAAATGGCATTTATCGTCTGAAAAAACAAGCAGTTTACATGTATGTACACATATACTGTATGCCTATAGGGAGTGTATACATGTTAAACATGTATCTTCCTTGCCTTGAACTTGCAGTCTTACATTGCCAATGGTACATCAATCTTAATTTAAAACCGAGAGATACAAGCGTTGACTATTAAATCTTTAAATCTCCAGCTTCCTTCAAGTAGGAGAGTGATTGGGCACAAGAAGGGTCCAACTCTAAGACCTTTCTACGTGTATCTATTTGGCCAGGATAAAATGACAGTATGAATGTCTGGTAGACAGTGAAACAGCATAAATGTATCATGGACCATTTTTAGGATACAAACATCCCTCTATTACTTAGTTACTTAGTTTATGTTTTTGTTAAATTTGACTTTCATGTATACTCAAGGGATTGCCATAGGCCTGTAGGCCTATTGTCGATCCCACCATTATCTGTTATGTTTAATATTTATGGTGTATTCTTTTTTGTATTTTTATCAGATTGTGGAAATAAACTAAACTTGAAACTTGAAACTCTTCATTAATTCTAAATATGTCCTAGATACGAACGTTGAATTTACAAGGAAAGAGTATTATCTCTTTGAGAATATATATTACGACATGACTACCTCATCAAGACTTAAAGTAGTCAAATTTGACTAAATGCCATAAATACAACCAACAACAACCACTCTCTCTGAGAATATATGAAATGACATTTCAAATGTTATTTGATGGTACGAATATTGTACATGTATACTTAAGTAACATTTCATTCCTATACTACTTTTGACAATGCAAGTGTGACAATCAGAAGCACTTGAAAATGCTGTACATAGTACTACCATTGTAAAAAGAGATGTCCAGTACTACAAAAACAAAGACTAGTATGAGAAAAGAGACATACAAAAGTTTTCATCTTGTATTAACATTCTAGAGTAACCCACAATCATGAACATATAAAGCTTAAATTCATACAGTATGTAAAACAGAAACTATTAAAAGAATACACTGTACATTGCTTAGACTGACTACAGTATACCATCAGAGTGCAAGCAACATCATATCTCGACATGTTGTTTCCTGCAATAAATTTGCTACAGTCTGAAAAAATAGGCAGAAAGTAGGACATGGCCTTTAAATCTATAAAGTGACTTCCATGACTCACTGAGCTTAATGCATTACAAGAAGGGGGAAAGTCAGAAATCAGCAAATGGCAATTGGGGGCAAAATCTGGCACAGTGGAAAATGCACTCATGTGACATAAATGCTTGCCAAACACAGTTTCTATACCATTCCTAGCACAGTAACAACTGTTTTTTAACATGAACATGTAGGAGGTGCAATGGCTCAGTGGTAGAGCAGTGGCCTCGTAAACTGGGAGGTCCTGGGTTCAAAACCAAGTCGATGCGCTATACCCTTTGGTACTTAAGGCATGAATCCTTATTACCACATCCAATGGAAAGGACTGAAAGCAGTACATGTATGTCCTGTGGTTTCTTACTAATACAAGCATGAACATGCTTTCATAGCAGGCAGGTAAAATAAACCAACAACAACAACAATAACATGTACAAGTACATGTATGAGGCTATGACCATGTCATAAAAATGTGAATACAACTTTTAAAAGCAATATGATACTTAGCCTCTCAAATAATAAATTTTACAGGAAACACCCATTGACTGGATAGTGCACTAAACATAGATTACTTGCCAAATTCTTTGACGTATACAAGTAGATCTTTAATTTGAGGAAACTAATGAACAAGCTCTATAGAGAGCACTTTTTTCCAACTATTAAAGGTAAAGACCAGTATTGGAAACGCCCCAATTTCAAAAAATGAAATGGAAGCTCTTATTACCAATCATCTGAAAGAATATGTTTTGAATAATACATGATAAAAATGTTGACGGGAAACCGCCTACTAATTGATATATTTGGTAAATTAGTGTATCTCTTGCCTGTTGAGAGATACAAATGCACGTGTCGCGCAGGTGTGTAGTCCCATATACATCTTTCTGTGTACAGTGATTCTAGCTCTATGAAGACTTGGCCAAATTTCATCTCATTTTGATGATTCCAGAACCTTGCAGTACATCTATGCTAGATGATCAACCTTTTCTGATCGATTTCACAATGTTTCTTTCACAATGCAATCGCATGACAATAACTGGTCTTTAGCTTTAACTTGCATTATTTCTAAATCTGTCCTCTGTTTTTTCCTTCTGTACTACATGTATCCTATCTCCTTTCAATTTCCTATTCTTCTCACTTATGGTCTCTACAAAACAATGAGAAAATTGAACAAGTGGTGAAATGTAAGAAAAATTAGTCTTGTACTTGTACACAACACTGTAATTGCAAATTGTGGATCATTGAAATTCGCTGATGACCATTTTTGCAGCCAAAACAACATACAAATTTGCCATTTCCATTCTTATTTTCTCTCTCTCTCTCTCTATTTCTCTCTCTCTCTCTATTTCTCTCTCTCTCTCTCTCTCTCTATTTCTATTTCTATTTCTATTTCTAGATCTCTATCTCTAACTCTATCTCTATCTCTCTCAATCTCTCTATCTCTCAATCTTTCTCTATCTCTCTCTTTATCTCTCTCTCTCTATATCTCTCTACTTCTTTCTCTATCTATCTCTTGTTATCATTGTCCTCATTTTCCTCCTCCACATCTTCTTCCTACCTCTACTCTTCCTTTTCCACCCTTCACAATCATTATTTCTATCTTTGTACAGAAGCTATATTTTTAAAAACTTGGGGTAATATTTAATGGGGCAGGGGGGGGGGCACTTAAACCAAATCCTTCAAAAGTGTATGGGATATCAAAATAATCAATAAAATGTATGTCTGAAATAAATCTGTAGGACAATTTGGGCATTATTCATCTTAAGAGCTTTTACTTTAAGAAACACTCTCAGTCAATTAAAAATATAAAATGGGGATTTCTTTTTTACAGACAAATCAATAATCAGTCTGCTTACAACTTTACAATACATGTTTTTGAAGCATAAAAGATTAATGCACAATATGACCACTTTCACTTTCAATTTGAAAGAGTTCATCAGTATGTTCTAATTTTGTTGTATACCCAAGCCACTATCATTTTGTTTTTATTCCAGGACATTCACTATGGAGGGCTTTTACACAAGTGAAAATCCTAAACATAATGTACATCAACTCATAGTACTTTAATTTAAACATTTAATCTAAGAGAAAAACAAATATTTGTCCCACATTTTGCAAGTAATCATCAGAGATCTACCGGTACTAGTGATAGTTTTTAATTATTTCATGTGTATATTTTTTTTAAACACCAACTCTATGCAACAATAGGAAAAAAGGAAAATGAAGTAAATTCAAAATGTATATTTAAAAAAAGATACCTACATGAGGCTAACTGAGGATTATCTCCAAAATCGAATCCAAAAAATGTACATCCACAAGATGAAATCTACACTTGGTGCTGCCCCCTTTCCGCAATTCCGATGTCCTCGGTAAAGGCTGAATACAGAGCAAAGAGCTTAATACAACCGGAGAGTTAGTATTCCTAGTAGAAAAAAAATGTGTCACTCAAAGTGAAAGTTCACTGGCTAATGTCCAGCTAACCGGCGAGGAGGGTGGATATCAACCTTAAAATAGACCGCTTGTGTCCAAAAGGAAAGGTGTGTAGGGACGGAGGCTAAGCAAAGTCACTTACAAGTCCTTGATTTAACTTTGATCTTGTGTACAATATTATCAAGCATCCAATGCGCTATCGATCAGATACTTTAGAACTCTAATCTCTCTTGATGATCTCTGTAGCCTCATCCTCCCTTGTATATGCCCACAGCTAGATCAGAATAGCCTGATTTAAGGACACAAGTCATTTTAATTTTCTTCTCACACCGTCATCATCAACAGACTACCAAAGAATGTAACAAGTCGACATACAGTTGTAGTATACATTCGTTAAGAGCAAGGGCTTTAATAGTCTATCACTCATAAATGTTTATGTTTTTGATGGAATATTAATAATGAAACTAAATGAATGCAAGAAATTGGGATTTCTTTCACCTTCATTTAATATTTCCTGCCAAAATTATTCATATCCTAATATTATATTATAGAAAGGAAAGAAAATCATATCTCCATGTACAGATTATAGCAACTTTAGCCAAGTACCCAGATCCAGTATTGTGAATTGATTTTAATAATCTGAAACAGTTTATGTAGTGTTTCCTGAAAAAAACAAATGGTTCTTGATGAAAGAATAGATTTGTTTCATACAGGGTTGTATAACAATTTAAGGGAAAATATAGATTTTTTAAGTTGTTTTTTTAGGGCAAATGGGAGGGGACCTCGTTACAGGGTTTCCAATTTGTATTTGATTGATTGCACCGTCAAAAATGTATAACTGTTTTAAGTTTTTATAGATTTTTATAGATGGAAAATAGTAATGTTTGAAATAAGAGCAAATTATTATATAATTTATGCTAGCTTGCTATCTTTTTTTCTGGGTTGCCAGCAAGGGTAACAATCCTGTAACATAATCAAGTGCTCAGGATATCCAACTCAGCTTTAAGAAATACTGTGGAATATGCAATATGATAATGATATTACATGTAGAAGTGTTGTGGTTTGGTGGATAAGACATTGGACTTTGGATCACAAGGTACAGGGTTCCAATCCCAGCCATGTACATTTGCCTCACTTGACCCAGGTGAAGTAAACAGGTAGTACCAGGAAGAAATCCCTTGACATCTGGGCCCTGTCTTACAAAGAATTACGATTGATCCAAATAAATTGCAAGTTCTCCAATCAATCACAAGTTTGCAGTCTCCTATCTCTTTAATATGTACATAGGGGCAATTGATATGAATCGTAAATAAGTTCTGATTAATATTAACCCTTTGTATTAAGACAGGGCCCAGAATAAACATTGGAGCACTACATGTATCTCATTTCGGGGACATATCTGAGTAAGGGGAAAATGTCATCCGTTTTGGGGCTGAAACCAGGCTAGACGGTAGTCTCCCCTTACTACCGCACCACTTCCTGTGTCTAGGGTGACAGCCCATGGTTTACTACCCCCAGCCATCCCCTGAGAGATTAGCTCAGCTTCATGCATCATTTGTCCCCTTCCCACTGCCTTCAAAACGCATTGCCCGCCCGACCGACAGTCACAGTGTCAAAGATGATGTAGAGTAACTGCTTTCCCATTTCATATTCATTTGTACCGCACATTTTTTCACATGCTATAAAACTAGATAAACTTTCACATTATTATATCTCTTGGAAAGTAAACTTATATTTTCAGGCAAGAAACATTAGCAAATTGCAAAATTCAATATTTAACAGCATGATATTTTGAAAGTCTAGACTGCTTGCAGGGGTCACAAAGTTTTTTTGCAAACAAAATATTTTGGTTTTGCAGTCCGTATGGGCTGATTTGAGATTTCAGAATTTTTCTCCTTTTTTTTCTTTCTTTTTCTTACTACTTTGTAAAATATGTCAAGAACAGAATTTAAAGATTCTATAAACCCACTGGTTCAATTTGTCTGAGAAACGAAAGATGTGATGATGGCCCTCCATTGCTTTAGCCTGGTTGAACGAGCAAAGTACAAAAGAAACTTTAGGGGCAGGTTGGTGGCAAATGGAAGAAAAAAGTTAAGAAAGAGGTTACAATATATTATGTTTGAAATAGTAGACAGGCAATTTCTATTGGTCAAAACGATACATTATGTGGTAACTTCAACTTAATATGAAAACCTCCTTTACACCGTTTTCAATAAGCGTTGCACAGCACATTGAATTGATTTGATACAGCAGTGTGAAAGCTCCTTTGTAGCTTCCATACTACAGCCTCGATTCTGCAAGCCCCTCTAAAACTCTGGTTAACTCATTGTGTGACTATAGACCCCTACAAACTACTGGTGATACATGATCCAGGGCAGAACAGAAAGAAAACAGTTGTCTGTCAGCGTCACATGTAACTGCTATGTGCATTGTAGTCAGGACATACTGTTTCAGCCAGAGAGGCCCCATAATGACGAAATCTTGATGGAAAAGTGCATCGTCTTGTACGTTGCCTCCCATTCAGTTTGAAAGATTCAAATGTAACAGTTACAGAGCATTCTACTCCAGTGCTGAGAAAGTAATAATACTCATTATTAGCCAGGATTGCTCTGCAATAACTCGTTTCTATCTGAATTATTTATCAAGAGAAACTTAATGTCCTTTTGAATTATCTATCATACATGACATTATGTGTAGGTGCTTAAAGACCAACAGAAGTTTAATACTTAGTTACTTTTATGAGGAACTTCATATTCCACCAACAGGCTTTTTGGGCAGATCATCTTGGTTTTTGTAGTCCTTACCCCACATCCATTCATACATTATATATTTCAGTTTCATATGAGAGATGATATTCAATGGCTTGATTTTGTTGGGTTCTGCAACTATTCTATCTCTTGTCTCAACAAGAAAAGAAAGAAAATTGTTTCAAAAATCTACATACTGTACACGATTCCCCAGATTTTAGTGGAGTGATTAGTCATAATTCACACCTCCTCCATGATTGTGACCAGTCTATCAGCAAAGCATGTAAACACTGCCCTCTTGTGGTGAGTCCTAGTAAATATGACATACTGTACATACATGTATGTAGCCTGAAATAAAGTAAACTTTCTCCTACATGTACATGTGGACATGTATAACAGGCTCTACAGACAATGCACATGTTGTTTGAAAACTGGGGCACGTATATGTAATCCAGGATGCTTATAGCATTTCATTTTGAAGTTTCCCTCTGACACTACCCCCACAAAACATACATGTATGATGTACTGTACATATGAATGTCACTATGTGGACCCTACTTCTATCCCTCATGAGCCTATACCTCGATCTGGTTTTGTTTAAAAGAAAATCCAATTGTAATAGACAACAACTATAAAAGAAAGCAGACAAAGCAGGAAAGCAGACTGATGAGAGTTGAAATGAAATCAGACTAAAATTAATAAAGTTGTGATTGTTTTTTAAAGTTGCAATCACTAAAATCAGTTGTCCACAATATATTTTCTCCCAAAGGAGAAGGCACTTAAGAGGAAAAACAGAAATTATAATATTTTTGTAAACAACAAATGGTAGAGTTACTTCTGACTAAAAGGAGGCGCGATAGCTCAGTTCGTAGAGCAATGGTCTTGTATTCCGGCAATCCGGGTTCGAAACCAAGTCGATGCGCTAGTGCCCTTTGGTAACGAATTAATCCTCATCACCAGGTCCCTCGGAGAGGACCTAAAGTAGTCGGTCCTCTGGTTGCTTACTTACAAGCATTTATGCTTTCTCGGCAGTCAGGTAAAATAACAACCACACTCTACATCACAATTCACTAACCAAAATTGCAGATTTGAAATTCTCATTCAAATTATGCAAGGAAACGTGTTTATGTTCTAGACTTCACTGTCAGACACTATCGAGCGATTGACTTTTTTTTTCTTTGGAAATAACATACCGGTACATAAAATGAGGTGTAACAGGTACATAATCAGACTCTTACTTAGGTGATTGCAATCACTTAAGTCGATTCGACAACTAATGGTCATTATTTTCCCACAAAAAATCATTTTCAAGCCCTTTCGTTTGAGGGAAGTTCTAAATTAGTATTGTCTTTCAAATGCTGTTGGAATTTAACCTTTTCATTTTTAGGGGGCCTGCAAATGTGACATAGTACCTTTAAGTTGGTTTAATCGAAACAGACAAATTAAGAAACAAGTCTGAAAGTTTGAGCAAAAATCTATCAAAAACTAAAACAGTTATGAATTTTTGAAGGTGCAATCATTCAAATACAGGTTTCTGAAACCCTGTGGTGAGGCCCCCTCCCATTTTGCCCTAAAAAACACTTTAATAATCTACATTTTCCCTTAAATTGTTATACAACCCCTGTACGAAACAAATCTATTCTGTCATCAATAAGTAGGAATATGAAGTTTATGCCATTTTCTGTAGAGAGCAAATTGGAGAGAAGCTCACAAGATATGTCACAGTGGTGCCAATTTGTGTTTCACTGACAACAACTACAAAATTCATAACTCACTCTCACTTCGGGTGGGAAATGTTATAGCAAATTCCATAACCCATCAAACAGTTAACCCAAACTTGCTCAGTGGGGATGCCCCACCCCCTAAACATATATAGGCCTTCCAGAGATTATCAATTTCAGTTTTGAACTTTGAACTTTATGCAAGATCTTAGAAGGGAAGCTGGTAGAGGGAGTGGTTTTGCTGAGGAGGAATAAAATGCCCCCCCCCAAAAAAAAAAAAAATATATATATATATATACTTGTGAAGCCAACTTGAAGATTTGACAGCTACCCCCAGGGTGCTACAAGAATTTTTTTCACCACTTGCCCTGTCGGGCAAATGGGTTTTCAATTAACTTGCCCAAACAATATTTCCACTTGCCCAAAACTTTAAAGCGAAAAACCATGAAAACAAAACAACAACGGCTTATATTCTGGGGGTCTCGATACTATTATCAAAATGACTCGCTCGGTCGGATCTTGAGACCGCAGTAATAAATTGAAAACGAGACAAAAACATTCATCTGATTTATATGAGCAGCGAGTTTTAAATAATATGTTCACAATCATTAACAGTCATTATGAATAAATATCAAACATTTGACTTTTTGTACTTACTAGAAAATCCCTGTTGTTTATTCCATTCCGATTCGCACGTGTTCATTTCCCTAGAATAATGACGTCATATTTGGCGTGATTCAACCAATCGGCAATCAGAGAATAGCAAAGGCCTGTCGGTGCGGCCTGCAGAGCTAGAGAGAGAGAGCGCGAATAAGCTCGCAGCTGGTACGATCGCGCTAGCTGTCTCTAGCTAGCTCACGGCCGGCCGTGCGTGGAGGCGGAGCGGCATTCATGGCTTGAAGTGTCACTGTTGCATGCGCGCTGAGCTAGCTGAGCTGGCTAGCTGTCTGTGAAGTTTTTTCGAAATCGGAACGATCGCTTTTTTGCTTCTGGATTTTGACGACGGGTAAGAAGTTGACGGGTGAATGGTAGAGTTCTTGGACACTAGGAAATTACTGTAAAAGTATCACTTGCCCGAATCGGGCAAGTGATAATTTGATTTACTTGCCCGACGGCTCAATTTGGTTGCCCCGGGACGTCGGGCAAGCGGGTTTGTCGCGCCCTGCTACCCCCCCCCCCCCCCCCCCCCACCAAACCCCCTACTTTTTCTTTCATCAGATTTCTTTAGTGTCAAGCTTTTCTCTCTTAGTTTTATGTGGAATGTAACCCCCCAAAATCGCTTCCCTGGTCTGGTTGTAAATGTCATCATGCCGCCAACATCTCTAAATGCTGTAGGCCTACAGTATGCAGGATTTGTAAAACCTCTGTGCGTTACTGTAAAAAAACATCAGCAGGTCCATGGCCCCAGAACACAAAAGACTTTGTGAAACGGGTCCCTGGTATAGCACATATCGTATCTTAGATACAGGAAGAAAATCAGACCATATTCAACACATTGTGTTCCAATCTCTATTAGAATTACAGTATACAAATAGTGAATGACCATGAGTGCAATGGTACATGTACAAGATATTGCACGAGGTGAAAGATAAGAGACGCTATATTCAACGAGGCGCAGCCGAGTTGAATAGAGCATCTCATCTTTCACCGAATACAAAGTCTTGCTGCACTGCACGAACAAAGGCCATTCACTATTTGTTTTATACAACGCCTCAGACGTTAATGGGCTTAAAACAGTTCTTCTGGGCCTAAATCTCAGTGATTTTTTGTTTGTTTTTAATTCATGAAATTACCGATAGTGAGCGCGCACTATTAAGCAGGCAGCAAACCATGCGCATACCATGCGCCGCGCGTACAAAGATTTATGTTTATTTTGACCGGAGTGCAATTTCGTTTGATCCTTTCGCACCATTGCACTCTGACGTCACTTACATGTAGCTCACGATATACTTAGTACATCGTTAATGACGTCACAGTGCAATGGTGCGAAAGGATCAAACAGAATTGCACGGCTTGAGAATGATGCCGTTCAATGGTACTTTTTTTTCATTATTCTTCATCAGGCTTTTTTTATTTTCACTAGTTAAAAAACAGTAAAGTGTGCTGCCTCCGTGAAATGTGCTGTTTATATTATGAGTGCACTTTCTGTTGTTCAGCACATTTTACGGAAGAGCTGTCAACACATGTCAGAGGTCAACACCATTGTATCGAAGATCGTAAAGTCATACGCTTGTGTGGAAAAGGAAGCTAAGCTGTATCGCTCTGGTAAGATATTTGCTAATATTTCGATATTTTTACCTCCAAGTTTTAATTGCAGTGCGTCATTAGGAATAGGAGCGGCATCGCAAACGTTAAGGCCACTGTGCAATATTCCATATCAATATCATAAAAAACATTATCACCAAGCCCTTATGGCTAGCTCGAGCTGCTTTAAATTTAAGTGAGAGAGGGTCTACTCAACTTAAGCGAAACTTAAGTACAATGGCTATGCCAATACGTAATATTAACACACCGCACTGACATGTCATGCTTTAAACAGGTGACGCACTTCACACATAACTGACGCACACTCAGCATAGGTACACACATAAAATAGAAAAATCAACGAACATGTCAGCACAACTTCCAAGTTTGTACCAGTTTAACAGTTAAATATGACGAAACTGACAGTTCTAAATGCTGTGTGAGTGACTGTTGAAACTGCTCTCACTCAGTCTCACTCAGTCTCAGCATAAAACTTTAAAATATTAAAACTTAAATATGCTCCGCCTGTGTTCTTTAAGTTTCAACATACGACTTCATTTCACGAAACACTGCACAGTTTAGGCCTCAGCCTGTGTGGGCTATATATTCTAGCTCTTTCAGGATCTATCAATCAGTCCGCGATCGGGGGCCCGGCCTAGGCCGTTTCTGGAGCTGTGCTTGCGCCTGTGCTGTGCCTATGCCATGGCTCAGCATTCGTGTCTACAACTTTTCTTATCTGCGAGAAAAACCGGAAAAGAAATCTTGAACATGCAGATTGTTAAGCAAAATTATAAAGAAAATTAAATTACCCAGGACCAGCAGAAAATCCAAAGTCACCATCATCGTCATCTGTAGAGAAATTCATGGTAAATTCAGCAAAAGTAGATCTTTTCCGAGTTTTCGACGGGCGTATCTCGGTCTTTCATGTGACCTGTACAAGTCCGAGAGGTCGATTTGAGCCGATTGCAAAAATCACTCTTAAATTTCTTATTTTCATGCTTGAGTCAAAGTTTTTAGAATTGATAAAAATTTTGATTACTGAAAAATATTTTACATTGAAAATTAACACTTATTTTTCCATTCGTAAACGGTAAACTTCCATACAGAAAACTACGTTGTCAGTTGTTTACATTCCATCAAATTGGCAATATTTAAATGGCCTACTGCACATGTACATTTGTTTACATCGGTCAGAGTAAAATAAATACATAAATGAAGAAATAAATAAATGATAGATCAGCGAAAAATGTCGAATAAATTTTCAATTCACGAGTTTATTGCTAAAGTTGAATTGCATAAGACAATCACTTTGATCTCAAATCTGTTGAATTCTATATTTTCCTATTTCTGATCACTGATCTTTCTTTTGACAAAGTTTAATTGCTTTTAAAAGTTTTAGGGTTCGTTGACCACCTTTTCAAAAGAAAGAATTGTTAAAATAATCAAACCAAACCCCCCTCTCCATTTTTGTTATCTATGTCTCTCTGATTCGCACGATCCCTCATTCATAATTCTCTGGCCGGACTTTGTCGCACGAAAAGTACCCCTTTACCGGACATTTTGGTAACACGCATGGGGTCCGTCCGTTCTCGGAGTGGGGGGCCGGGGCCTAGTATCAATAAAACTACATGTCGGCCTACATTGAATATGGGATACCAGCTACTTTCAGAATATTATCTTAATGCACTTTGTAATAGCTTTAACTGTTCCTCACCTATTGAAATGTGCGATTATGACAATGATCGAGGTAATACGTAATCTAAAATGGTTTCTATGGATAAACAATACGGGTCATTGAAAGTGCCCTTAGGTTGATTTTTCGAAATAGCTGCGGTCGTGCTATTCTAACAATTCGGAGAATTTCAAGTCGCTTTTTAGTAAGTCGATTAAAAGAGCCTGAAAAATAAAAATGTATGTGGAATATTCAATCAGACCAGGGGCGGCCGAGCGACTTCCAAAGAGGGGGGGGGCAGCAAGCAAAAGGAGCACTTAATGGGGGGGGGGAGGGCACCTAAAAAGGAAAATCTCAAAGCGAAAATATACAATTTTTTAGACATTGGTATATACCCCTACATTGTGATTACATTATCAGGGATAATTTCAACATTGTTTCATTTTATACACCATACAATAAGCATCATGCTTTGCAGTTGGGTGTGATGGTCTGAAAATTTATTTGCGAGCGAGCGAGCGAGCGAGCGAGGAAAAATTCTAAGATTTGTTAGGTCGCAGTGCGAACAATTACATCTTATAAAGAGGAAAAACCCACTCCTGATGGGGTTTTAAGCACAAGGAAGACTGAAAAAAGCTTTGATAAGTAATAGAAGTATATCATCTATAAATGCCTGAGAGCGTAGCGGGCGAGCTTTGGGGGAAATTGCTCTTAGTCACTCGAAATTAGCGGCGCGTTTAATGAAGAGAGGAGAAGGGGACAATTATCAGAAAAGAAAGGAGCATGTGGCAAAGTAACAAAGAGTAATTTTCAAAGGTGAAAACGGGGCACTTCGTATACCCTCAAAAAGAGGCACTCAACAGGGATCAAAAAGTCCGTCATGAGAATAGGAAATGGGCATTTGTCGACGAAAAAGGGGCCCCATCAGATTTTGATAGGGGAATTTATAAGAGGTGAACAGGGGCATTAATGAAAAGTGGATAAGTCCCTAGAAAGGAAAAAGGGCACGTATCATTCTTCAAAGGGAAATTATCAGAGGTGAAAAGAGGCACTTATCTCACCTGAAAAGGTGCAATGACCAAATATGAAAAGGGGCACTTGTCAAAATAAAAGAGGCACCTCTCAGATTTGAATAGGTCAGTTGTCAAACTGAAGGGGGCACTTATCGAAAGTGAAAAAGATGCACTTTACGTGCCTGAAAAGGGGCACTTACTAGAGATTAAAAAGTGCACTTATGAGAATGGAAAATTGGCACTTATTGCAAAGGAAACTTGGAACTTGTCGAAGTAAAAGAGGCCCGTTTCCAAATAAAAGGGGCACTGATCAGAGTTGAAAAGGGGAAGGGGCACTATTACAAAATTAATAGGGGCACTGGTCAAAGTAAAATGGGCGCTTTTCCTATGTAAAAAGGGGCACTTCTCACAAAGTTAAAGGGGCACTTTTTGAGTAGTTGAAAAAATGGGGGCACTGTGCCCCCCCCCCCTCAACCCCGGGAGGGCCGCTTCTGAAACTAGACGTTTAACACAACTTAACTGCACAAATCTCAGGCAACATGTATCATTTTAAGCAGGGAGCGGTGCCCTTTGTTGGATGTCTCCGACGTTGTTCCATAACAAAACAAAAACATTCTGAAAAGACTTCACCAATTATGGCAAATTAGAAATAATCCCCATCTATCGTGAAATTCGGCCCGCATTTTTTAAGGTAAAATATAGCCCTCTTTGGAATTTACTATAGCCTTCACATCGGTGAGATCTCAGTAATTTCTAGACTAAGTTTAGTTTTTATATTGTAGACTGACCTCTGTTCATATAAATTTCAAGAGAAACCAATAAACTGGGAGACAGTCAGAGATACTAATATCTTTTTGATATTACTGAGTTCTATATCCCTTAGTATCAATTTCGACCCGTGTCTCTCGATCGTCCTCGTCCTTTATATAGCTAGCTCCTCCTTTTAGCTTCTTCTTCTTCTTCTTCTTCTTCTTCTTCTTCCTCTTCTTCTTCTTCTTCTTCTTCTTCTTCTTCTTCTTCTTCTTCTTCTTCTTCTTCTTCTTCTTCTTCTTCTTCTTCTTCTTCTTCTTCTTCTTCTTCTTCTTCTTCTTCTTCTTCTTCTTCTTCTTCTTCTTCTTCTTCTTCTTCTTCTTCTTCTTCTAGCCCCTCCTGCTTCCTTCATATGCAATCTTGAAGATTCTTGCAGAACTTTGGTGTATATAGTGTACGTGTGTCACAAGGAGTGCATGTGCCAATAGTTAACATCCTCTCCTCCTATATTATAGCACCTTCTTCTCTTTCTCCTCCTCGTGTTCCTTCGACTTCTAAGTTCTTGTTCTCCTTCTTCTTTTTTCCCCTCATGCCCATTCGTATCTGCCCCCCCCCCCCCCTACTGCCGAGTACGTATAGTACCCCGTGTGTCCAACAGGCAGAGGCAGAATTCGTGGGGGGGGGGGCTAGAGAGGCAGATGAGTCACATGATCTGATCTGACGTCTGTCACATGACAAAAAACGAGCGACGGAGTTTGTGTTGATCATGTACATTGCAAAATGGCAATATCAACAGTAATTCTTCGGGTTTTTACGTTGCTTTCTGCAAATTTTCTACTTTCATGTAGTATACAGGTGAGAAAAGAAGCATCGTGTGAATGAAATGTAATGTCTATTATTCAGTAATTGTGTTTGATTGAGCAAGAACAATGTCAATGTCATGTTCATGTTCGCGAGAACGCGGGAGACGCCTGCGCTGCCGCGCCCGCGGCGCGTGGGGTGGCACTTGCGGCGCTTGACCTGTTGTCATATCATGTCATTCATTGACAGTGCAAAAACAAAGGTTCCCATGTCTGCACAGTCATTCCCTTTACGATAGGTGATAATATGAATTATGATATTGACCTATCGATAACATATTTCATAGATATTTTTAAGACTGGCTCATATATTAAAACTCTAGCTTGCCAAAAGTAAACCCAACAAACAATTTTATGTAACCGGACATAGTCTAGATCTAGTCTAGGTCTATACGCATTATTCACTCCGTTTAAGTCGCGAAGATCGTGAAATGTCAATTGAATATTATGTTTTGGAAGACGACCGGGAGATCTACAGGATTACCTCACTCCCGTATATCAGATTATGATGATGATGATATTATCACCATGGCTACTTTTAATAAGCTTGTGGCTAGTTACAGATTTTTGACGTACTGATAAAAGTGATAAGATTTATGAATATGATAAATGTAGAATCTAGATTATTAGATAGCATTTCAGTAACCATAAATAGTGAGTATGCTTATGGAGGTTTAAACCATGTGTTAAGATTTTTAGAAAAAGCATTTTCATGGACTTTAGCAGTGGATTCTATTGAGAATAGAGCGATTATCAACAAATAATTCTCTCTTTTGCAGGTAAACCCAATCATAGAAGAAGAGCAACTGCTATGGATATCTGGCCAGGATAATATCGGCGTCTATCGCATTCCTCTCTTGACCTACACGCCTAAGGGTCATCTGCTGGCAATCTGCGAGGCCAGGAAAAATGGCGGAGGGGATGCAGGACCAAAGTTTCTGGCCACTAGGAGATCGGAGGATGCAGGTAATTTATGTCATTTGATCAACACCATATAAAACTACATTTGATAAAATAAAGTTAAAGTGTATTAAGTACTGGTGACAAAGAAAATGGAAACTAAAAATAGGTAATGTGCTCAAAGCTGTCACTCCTGCACAATAGTTAACATATGATGAACAAAATAGTAATACTGCATATTTTAAGAATAACAAATGTACCTGTGAAATATGAAACTTAAAGTTCTTGAATGGTCCAGATTCACAGAATTTTCATACCTCAAAGTTATTGAATTTCTTTAAAAAAATGGCCATTGTTAACAAATTGGGAAAGGGATTCTGATTAGGTGCATCTTGCTCAAGATTTAGGAACCCATACGCCTTTTCCCTTGATCATTGAATAAGCTATAGGGCAAGTGAATATGAATATATAGCACTTGCATAGTCAGACGGAGCACTTGGAAAGCTCTGGAAAGCTTTTCATTAAAGTTCTAATATGTGAAAAGGACCTTTTTTAGAAGAACAGAATACTATAGATCTATCTTCTTTATGGAAATATTATAGAAAATGGTTTAATTGATCCACCCATATTCTCTTTTGTCATATTTCTTATCATTTTGTTTTGTTTTGTTTCTTCTAGTTTTTGTTGATCCCCCTTTGATGTTTCTTCAAAATCATATTTGTATATCTTTTGAATTTTTGTACGAGGGAAACATTAAAGTCACAGAGTAGTCAGCTCTCATGGGGAATTCGACACCGTTCGGGTGTTTACCCAATAACAGGTGTTGTCAATCACCAGGGTTAGCCTTGAGTTTTATGACCATTAGACCTTATGTAATGCTTTGCTTTTCCTTCGCCCGAAGAATCTTCGAGCATGCTCCGAGAGACTAGGGGGTAATTCTTGACGGGCCAACGGGTTTGCTGTGTGCAGATTTGTACTCCCATTAATGGTATTTCCACCAAGTCTGGTGTCAGCGAATTATGGCCTTCTGCACATGGAAACTGACTACCCACTCCCTTTAATTGAAGTGCATCACATCTCTCAATTCTGTTTCAGGCCAAACTTGGAAGACCCAGGAGTTTGTCCTGAATGATGGACCAATCATAGACGGCCTTAATCTGGGCGTGGTCCTAGTGGATGACATCACCTCAACCATCTTTATCTTCTACCAGGTTTGCGGTCACTACGTCCAGTGCAACATCTCGACCCAATATTACATCAAGAGCATGGACGACGGCATCACATGGACCCAACCTTACAACGTCTCAAAACAGATCGGGACCAAGATGTTTGCTGGTGGTCCAGGTTATGGAATTCAGGTTGGCAGCATGACCACCTTTTCAAGCACATGTGACTTTGAACTAATGAAATCAAAACTTTGGACCACTTTCTTTTAGAAATCACAGTGTATATATCGTGCAAAACCTGAATAGTCTTAAAGCTAACTAACCACAACTTTGTGCTTCAAGTGGGAGGTCATTTTGTATAAACCCAAATTAGGAAGTTGCCTGTCCCCCAGATTTCCCCCCTGACTGATACTCGACCTTTTCTTTAAGTTCTTTTTGGGGTCCCTCCATTTCCTGGTGTGCTTTCAAAAGATGTTATCTATTGTAGCTTTTCATAAATGGTAGGATTTGTACAAAATATTTGTCAAGCATAGAACCAGATGAGCTAATCCATATGAGATATTCATTTGTCTCAATCACTTGTACATCGTAGTCTTGTTCAGACAGGCAGCAGTAGGCAGCAGTAAATACCTCATGTATATTTCACTTACACCAAAAGTTGTCCACACTCTCTTACTCGGACCAACGTGCGACGATTAAGTTAACACGACCTTCCACCGACCAGCGTAATTTACACTGGGGCGGCAGAGCCATCTATACACAGAGCTTGACCAACCCGGTTCATGTCGGACACAATATAGCGACTACTGCTTTGTTGGGCAAGCACAAAACAATAGAGATGGCTCGTGAATGGTCACAGTTACTCCCTGGTGTAAGTTGAGAGCATCCACATAATTAACTTGGGGTTTCTTCTAGGAGTAAATAGGTTGGGGTAAAGGTGAGTGTAGCTAACACTATCATCGTCCAGACGGTCACTACTCCAACATTTATACCTACCTCACCATATTTACCCCGACTAGCTCTTAACACGACCTTTACCCCAGGGTAACTTGCCTCCGTCTGAACAAGACTATTTACTCCTGCAACATTTACTCCAGGTTTTTCTTGGTCAAAGGTTTAGGATTATTGTTGATCCTAGTACATTGTCTGGAGAGGGTCTCTTCCGTTTCCTCAGTAATGACCATGTCCAAATCTGTTTTTCTCCATTGTCTTTTATCACACAGAAAAAGCATGCACCTCACATGGGGCGACTGATCCTCTGCGGTCATAGTACTTTGCCTGGTGATGGTCTTTTTTGTCTACTCAGTGATGACCACGGTGACACGTGGAGGTACGGTGGGATGGTCAAGAGTATCCCCTACAACACCGCCAAGGTCACAGGAGACTTTGTACCAGATGAATGTCAGGTATGTGATAATGGGTTCATCATAATGTAGGAATAATGATGATGATGAATATGTCAGTTAAAATAATCAATAATAATAATAATAGTGGGTTCTTGTGTAGCGCTCATGTCTGTCAAATTTGACACTCGTGGCGCCCCCGATTATTACCCTGGCTTTAGCACGGCTGCCATTACGGCGCTCTAGCATTTCAAAGAGTTAATTCTTGCCAGGTACCCATTTACATCACCTGGGTTGAGTGTGGCAAATGTAGATCAATGTCTTTTACTTTTACTCTTTGTCCTATTGAGTGAAATTGCTAGGCATTCTAGGTGTTTAAAAAACTTAAGGAATATCTGTTTGAAGCCTATTTTGATAATCTAAAGCTTCAGATGTTTCATTTGACTCTTTACTGAATCAAATTCAATTCAAATTCAAATCTTTAATCAACCTTTATTTTAAAAAATGTAGAATGACAATCTACAATATAATGGTTGGACCCCTAGGAAGCCACTTCTGCTTGTAATTGGGGTTCTGTCACAAACAAGAACAGGATACCAGTAATGAACATAAATAATAACAAGTAAAAGACTTGCATAATACAAGCATGCACTTATACACACATATATAAAAATGTACTTTTTAATGCCTTTTAATACTTTTCTAATGCATCAGTGATTGTGATTGTGTGATGCAATCAATTTGTCTTTTGTTAAAACATCACAAGTATTTTTAGTGGTTCCACACCTTAACAATATTTCTGTTGATTTTACAGTCGATTTCAGTTTAAACTCAATTTCATTGTTTATCTCCAGCCTTTGGAGCTACCAGACGGCTCCATAATGGTCAACGTAAGAAACCAATATCAGTACCATTGTCATTGCCGAATGATCTTCATGAGCTACGATGGAGCGGATTCTTTCAAGACGGATGACCTGCGCTTTGACACGACCCTGGTTGACCCAACCGTAGCAGCTGCCATACTCTATCACCAGGGCGTCCTATTCTTCACAAATCCTGAAAACGATACTCATAGTAAGTAGCACTCGTTTTAATTCTTTTGATACAAGCATTGCCATGAGGTCACTGTATGTCTTCATCAGCTCAAGATTGCCATATAGCCCGCTATTTCTGATTTGGGAAATAAGCCAGAAGTTACAAATATCAGCTTCATCAGCTGAAGACTCGACCTCGAAACTCGACCTCAAGAAATTAGCTAGAGATATTTTGCTCAGAGTTCGCGCATAGTGCGAGTCTTTGGGCTGGTGAAGATGCACCGGAAAAATAGAGGGATATTATGCAAACTATAGCCCAAGATATCTTTGGATGATTACCTCGACCAAATATCCCGCTAATTGCAACTGCGGGCTGATGAAGACGCATATTATTAGCTGGAAAATTTTCAATCGGGATAGTTCAAATAGCGTTAGGTTTATTTGGCAATCTCGAGCTGATGAAGCTAGGCCTATTTTGTGTTTTACAATGACTATAAACCTTTGACCTTTGATCTTTCACAGGAATAAATATGACGCTACGCTGGAGCTACAACAACGGCACTACCTGGGCTGGCTCCCTCTCTGTCTGGCCTAAAGACAGTGGCTACAGCACCATGACGGCAATACCCAATAACGTTCAAGATAGCAAGTATATCTACATCTTATATGAGAAGGGACAGGTATCATCAACTCAGTTCCTCTCGCTGGTGAAAGTCAGCCTTACAGGAGATCTATAGCACTTTATGTGACCGAGAACCAATTGTATTTTGAAGAGTAACAATAAATTATACACATACGTATTGTTAGTACATTAAATCACCTCTGAAAAATTATTATATATATATATAAATTGTAACGATATGCTATTTTTTTAATGATTATCATTGTGATGAAGAAAATGATGACAATGATGAATATTGTTTTTATTATTGTGTTCATAATAATTATTGTTAATATTGTTATTTTTGTTATTATTAGTATTAGTAGTATTTGTTGTAGAAGCAGTAGTAGTAGTAAAAAATATTTTAAAAATTGGGGGGTTTAACATCGGTTAAAGAGAAGAAACAGGATAAAATTTATTTCTTATCAAGGTGTCTAGGGATTTAACTTGGAGGTAAGTATTGTGCCTGCATGTGCATGTATGGGTCCATCAACTACTTGCAAATCATGTTTAATCTTTTGTACCAAAGTTGTATTTGAATTTGAGTTGGCTGATATTTTTTTTAAAGCTTGCTGTATATATCAAAACATTGGATTTGCTAAAGAAGAAGTCATAGGGTGTCAAAAAGGGTGATTGGTTTTAAGAAAATAATCAGTATTTGGACTTACTAAAATGCATCATATACTCTGAATCTTGGACATAATTGTAGTGCAAACCTAATTTAATTGAGTACACCTCAATGTATTTCAATGTTGATTATTATTGTTAGACTACCAATGTTTGGAAACAGTGCATTGGGTCCTGTTGACTGAATAGACAGAATAAAACAACAAATCAAATCACTGCCAACATGTGGAACATCGATGCTCCTTTAACCCTAATAAGGCCGGGGGGGCCATTATGGCCCCCCCTCCACGATTTTTCCGATTGCTCGGGAACGCATATGGATGGCGCCCCGCCGCTCGCTGACTTTTTTCTTTCGAGTCTTGCGCAACTTTTAAAAGAATTTTTTTGAAAATCGGACCTACGGTTACAAGGTCACGTGACCTTTTGTCTTTGCATGTCAGCACGAAAATCGCTCATTTTCGTGATTTGTGTACAAAACATATGGAAAAGTCATTTTTCCTAAAAACACATCAAACATGGGTTATTGGGTCTTGTTTAAAGTTTAGGTGGATGTTTTGGTAGTCAAACTAGTTGAATTGTAGTAATAAATGAAATAAAACAACAAAAACAATGAAATACATAAGTAAAAAAAACAATGAAATACATAAGAAATTATAAAAACAAGGGATAACATAAGGAATAAGCTGGCTCTTCCAAATTTGTTTGTTGTATTATTATTCAGAATGGTCTAATGAATATATGTAGTGAAAAAGAATGCTTAAATATGAATAATATATGATTTATGGGTAAAAATGTGATTTGTATGACTTTATTTGCATAAATTACCATGAATATGCAAATGAGTAAATTTTTCAAAAAATTGAAATTATAATATTATTCTATACACTTCACTTGACATGCGTGCAAATTTTCGCGGCGATCGGCCCCTTTGCGGCCGAGATCTTAAGGGGGGGCCATAATGGCCCCCCCCCCCCCCGGCCATACTAAGACCTCAAATAGCCCGGCCTTATTAGGGTTAAAGACTGAACCAGGGAGAGAGCGTTAAAAACAAAAGAAAATTGTAATGAGAGTTAAAAGAAGGGTTTAGAAATCCGGGCGCTTGAGCAAGGCATTCAAGCAAGTCATACATGCCAACTGTTCAGATTAAAGAGGAACATTCCTCTTTTTGGGAGAAGATAATTATCATTTTAGTGCAGGTGTTCCTGTTCCTGTACAAATTTGTCTGTAGTATTGAATAGGAGAGTTAGGATTGTTCCTCTTTTTTTTTTAAATAGCATAATTTGTACAGATTTCTGATTTTCAAATGTTGGCATGTATGGCAAGTCATGGCAAAACGGCACCTCACCCTACCCATTACTTTTAACTGGATTTACATTGATCTCAGGGACTGTCCATTTTTGGATGAAAAAAATCATGATAAAAAAAGTTATTTTAAAAAAATCAAGAAAAATAAAATCGGGAATTAACAGGCCTGAATCGAACCTTTGTACCTCTGTTATGAAAAGTTGAACACTTACATGTAATCGTGTATGCATAAATTGCCCCAAATTGACTTACTTTGCATTCACGTGTACAGCTGTCTGTACCATCATGTAGTCATCCCATCCTAAAACCCAGAATTTGAAATTTGTTGGATACCATTATGTACGTACTGTACAGTATGATGATCCAACATTTTTTGAAGGTGACATTTAGTTTTACACAGTCTTTATTTCATCAAAGAGAGAGGGGAAAGGATTGTATATTAATAAAGTTTTAGCCTAGATTTAGGGTAAGGGTTATAGGTGTAATGGTAGGTTGGATTTAGGAATTTGATTTTTAAGTGTAAGCATTAGCCACAGAGCAATTGTCACCAGGGCCCCCGTTTCAAAAAGCCTTTTTTCAATGACAAATTACACAAATCAGTGATAAATCTGCTGATAACCAATCAGAAACAAGGATTTCACTAGCTTATACCACAAAATGTCATTTGTCACTGGTGACAAGTTTGGTGAAATGGGGCCCTGGTCATGCTCTTATCTACCACCGATATAAAAATACCACCTGTCTATAAAGACCACATTTTTTTTTTTTTTTTTTTTTTTTTTTTTGCAGATGAGCAGTCCATGTTAAACATTGAATTGTAAATTAGAATCTGAACTTAAAGGCTACTTGTCAATAAAGGCCACTTCCCTCATCTCCATTGAGCGATTGGTCTTTATATACAGGTTATTTAGTTGAATACGATCATAATGATTTATACCAGAAAGGGGAGGGGGGTCTGATAAAGAAACTCATGTAGTGTAGTTTGATTTTAGCCTAGATTTATTTATTATTTATTTATTTTCTTTCTTTATTAATGATTGAATATTTATATTGAATGTAAGCAGTACTAGGTTGGAAGGGTTTTCGCTTCATCTAATTTGCATTGAATCACTTAGAATTGTTCTGTAAACTTTTACATTTAAATACTTGTGCATTTACATGTAACAACTATCAATCATATGCAGGGGCGTAGACAACGGGGGGGATGAGGGGGATGCATCCCCCCCACCTCACAAGGTGGGGGGGATGGCATGTACAATCATCCCCCCCAGGTTTTGGGGAATGATATTTGCTTACTTAATAAGTCATAATGATGATAATAATAGTAATAATAATGATGATAACAATTATAATATTAATAATAATAATAATTATGATGATGATAATAATAATCCTCATCATTATTGTAATTGTGTTTATTGTTATTAGCCGCATTCACACGGTGAAAGCCAATTCAGACGGTAAAAAAAAGAAAATCTTACAAGTATTTTGTGGTTATCTTGTGGTTTGGAAACCACAAGATAACCACAAGATTAAACAGGCGCGGATCTATGGGGGGGGGGGTTAAGGGGTTTAAACCCCCCCCCCCCCCTTGGGCGGCCCAAAAAACAAACAAAACCAAAAAAAGGGGAAAAAAAGAAAAAAAGAAAGAAAAAAGAACGCACGCTGGAGAGAAACTCTTTCAAGTGCAAATATTGTGAGAAGATATTCAACTCATCTGGTAACTTAACCAAACACATGATAACTCTGGATATAACTGTGTATTTAACTGTTACTTGATTTAAAAAGACGTTATCATGCACTACTTTTTATGGTCTCCATTGTGTTAATAGATGCCAGGAAAACATCACTTACGGGGTTCAAATAAACACCCCAAAAAAAATCGGCTCGCCGCTTCGCGGCTCGTGGACGATGCTCCGCATCGTCATTATTTTGGTCAACCCCCCCCTTAGCAAAAAGCTAGATCCGCCCCTGAGTCATCCCCCCCAGGTGTACGAACCTGTCTACGCCACTGATCATATGTATGTTAATGTGAAGTAACTAGGTTGGTATTGTACATTGAGCATTGTGGTTGTTTATTTGGAAATATTAAAGCATTATACAGTACACAGATATCCATGTTCTTTTTATGCAGTTACACTCAAATGTGAAAATATCTATGTTGATTGGGAGGGTGGCATAGTTCAATGAAATGATCTTCTAGTGACCTTCTGTTTTGATAGTTTAGATTTTATACAGATTTAGTACATGTTCACATATATATGTTTATTGTAGCCTGGCTATTAGAAGTATGTATTCAATAATTATCTCTTAAATCAAAATTGGTTATTTTTGTATAAACTGACTGGATTGAGGTTGTGCAATTGAGCTTGATTTTTTTGATTTTTTTTTTTTAATCGTTTACATTTTTTATTTTCTATGTTTATATTAGAAATCACTATTTTCAAATATTTCTTTCAATTTATTTCCACCCTAATATCATCAATCTTTATAAAATATTGTGTTCAGAAATAATTAAAAGGTGGTTGATGCATCATGAAAGGCAAGTGGCATGTTGGAAATGATTCCCTATTATTTGTTTGTCAAATGTGACTATGTTTAAAGGGAGAGTTCATCCCAACAGCAAGTTGATTTGAATGAATGAGGAAAAGCAAAGAATTCGGTTAGGTGAATCTTAAGAAAAATCTCATGAAATTGGGAATTATGTTTGGTTTTGCAGTTTTGAAGATCCCTACACAAAGTTGCATTCTCAAATTTCTTATAAGTTTTTGAGGACAGAGTTTGTGTGTGTTTTTTTAAAGCAAAATTTGAACATGTCTCTAATGATATATTTAGGGCACAGATTGAGAAAAAACCATTCGAAAACGATTTTCAATATACTTACAACACATTTTTCTCATTTTGCTTATAATTGCAATAAAATTAGGAGTGACTTCCCTTTATTAAAAATTGTTCAGATGTTGATGATTGTGGTGCATGTATGAAAACTGAAGTAAAATGCATGTAATTTTGCATAATTATCATATGTTTTTCCTTTACCACTGTAAATTCATATAGAAGAGTTGGAATGGAAGAAGAAAGATTGAGTTGAGAGGAGGGGGAGGGTGGGGAGGGTGGGTAGAGGGGGAGCGGTGGTGAGAGAACTAATGTGTAACTAACCAGAGATATTCCTATAAGAATGCATCTGGCACCCTAAATAAAGAAATAATAATGTATTTATTTATTTATTCCGTTTTATTCAAACAGGGTAGCCTCGTCAGTAATCAAAGTACTGTTTTTGTCCAGGGGGCCCTGTAAACAAATGCACCGTAATATTATATGAAGATACAAACTATTTGAACAATATGAACATCATCGAAAACATCAATACATATTAACATATAACAGAAAATAAGTAAAGCATATGAGTGAATAATGAAGAAAGCCGTAGTAAGAATGATAAATGTCAATGAGCGATTTCAAATCGATAAAAATAACACATTAGCGTAAACACTGATTATTATCAATGATCTGTTCAGATTATAACATATTATCATATTGAGAAATGAATATTCACGTAAGAAAGAAAGAAAGGCAAATAATAACACTTTCTTAAAGGACAATACTTTTAATAGAAGCAGAAAAATCAGACGAACCAATCAAAAAATATTTGCGCAAAATCGGGTAACTAATAAGAAAGTTATGATTTTTCGAAAAGTATGTAAAACTATGGAACAATGAGAACCACAACACAAATTACCAGTATGATTATCAGTTTGTGACGTCATGTCCTCACTATTTATCATTTGCTTTATATAGTTTAATCCCTTTATTTTCCCTTTTTATCCCCCAAAACTTGATTTCACCATGCCGTTTTGTCAGGTTATATGATTTCTATCATATTGCGTGCATGATATTTCACAAAATATTTTATGAACTTTAAAGAATCGATACTATTTTCTGAATATGGCATATTTATAATAATAGATTTTTATATCAATAGTTTATCAAAATTCACATTTTTCATGATTTAGCTGGAAGAAAATTACTCTATATTAGTGCGGCATCCACACAAAAAACACATTACTATCATTCTAACTCGGATACTGGTGTGAAGAAATAGGATTCATTGGGTGAAAATAGGAAATTTATATTATCAATATAAAGAAAATAATTAGTGGATAGAGAAGGACCTGACGTCACAGAATCGTGAGTGAGTTGCCAATTTGTCTAGTGATTTTCAAAGTTTGTCATGTCATTCGAAATTCATAACTTCAAGTTACTATTGAACAAGTATAAAATACATATTCAAATTGTTGTGGTCCCAAAAATAAACTAAGAGTTAAATTGAAATCTAAATCTTAATCTAAATCTAAAAGATGCCTCATATATATTAACATGCACTGGTGACATTTTCCGTTACAGAGGCCCGAAGCCTCCCTGTCCAAACATTCATGTATGTGGTACTTCACTTAATCGAAAAATAAATGTTTACAACTCATCAATCGCTTTCACGAAATAGGACATCTTAGATAATTTCGGTCATGGAAACAACACCTTTAATAAGAATCATGCCAACTAAGCCAATATCAAATTCGTGCCATCACCCCATTTACCTTGCCAATTTGGGGTCAAGTCCCCAAATCTGCCACAGTGGTTCAAGTTTCTCAACCACTATAAAATCGCCACTTTGGCCAACTATAAAATTTGTCAACCAGTGCGATGTCTAAACTTTTTAATTCCATCAAACTAGCCGTGTCAGTTTAAGATGGCAATTAGTTATGTATCTTTCAGCAAATTACTAAACATATCCAAATACACGTATATAACAACATAATTATGCGAAACCGACCAACATCTCAAATCTTTCCAGCTCTGGCGAAGTCCAAATATCTGCCAACTCCGGCAAAGTCTCAAATCTTGCCAACTTGGCTAACATGACTTTGGCAATTTAAAAGATAAAAGGCCGTTTGTTACAAACGTCGTATAAAATACTCAGTTAACAGCATGTCCACCATAATTATCCTGAACCATTTGGTACTAAAATCTCAATTGATATTTTCAAATTTTTGGTCAAGACACTTTGGGAAAATACGGCATAGTGTCACTTTAACGCCAACAAGGCCATTTGTTCAAACTCATTAATAAAGGACCAAGGTAGGACATTCTATCTTAAATCTTTGGTCTAGACACTATGGCAAAATAAAAGAATACGAATGGATTGCCTCTGTTTAGAGACATTAATTAGATGGCGCTGCTCTTCCTTTAGGTCTATAAAGAAATAAGAAGAGAATTAAACATGCATGATAACACAGAATATGAAATAAACATTTTACATGTATAAATATAACACAAAATATTACTAATATGTTGTACGCTCCTCCGGGGGGGGGGGGGGGGTACTCACATATTAGGACATACGGGGGTGTCGCTCTAATAGGTCATTTTTTCACCAAAAAATCCCTAAACATGGGTCCCCCTTTTAACAAAAATACCATTAAAAATGGGTCTGTTTTTTCCAAATTTCCCAAATTTTCAAAAATAACACCCGAATTTTTTTTTTTAAAAATGGGTCTTTTTACAAGAAAAATGACCCGAAATGACTCCTAAAAATGGGTAGGGGTTTCGAGGCTTGAGTGGCACACCCCCGTCAAAACCAGATCTGAGTACCCCCCCCCCCCCCCCCCCCGGGGCGCCCCTGTATTATAAAATATGACAATAACTTAAATGAACATTTGGGTTAAACGTTTCAGATTAATAAAATTAATCTTCGCCAACATCAACAGTCTTGTAAGTGGGAGTTTCTTCTTGCTGCGTCTCGTGTTCTTCTTCGTTTGATGATGTCTCTTTATGCGTCTCGTCAACTATACTAATTCTCATGAATCGTAAGCCTCGTCGTGTGTTCCACCACACAAGTGACGTCGACAACTCACGATTGTTGTGCACATCAAGATGGCGTATACATTTAAATATGCTCTTCATAGTCTTCCTAGCGCATAAACTCCACAATAATGTCTTTATTTACTGCCGCGAACCTCAGAGCAACCCTTTATATACATCGCATGAATATGGACCTCTGCCGGCTTTCTTATATAGAGAATGACGGTTTATTGTCATGAAATGAATCACAAACCCTAGTTTCATTGCCGTTAATCTTGTCATTAATTCAGAACATGGCTGATTTTTTATTACAGGAAGTAAATTTTCAACATATCAAAAACAAAGGAGCACAACATCATATTTTCAATAATTTGAAATATTCAAAGTTTATACACAGCATAATGAACGAGCAATATGGACATAATAGTCAAGTCCAGTACAAACAAAATATATATATTCATATTCTTCTTGATTCTGTTTTTCTACTTTTCTTCTGCTTCTTTTTTCCTTTTGTCTTTTTCTTCTTCTTTTTATTATCATCATCATCAATCCACATATGCCACTATTCAAAAACAAAATATTACAGCTTGCAAGAGGCTGCATATACCTTAAAATCGTTTCTAACCAATATTTCCGGTGTCCAAACAAGATGTCGATGTAGAAAGGTTGACGGATAAATTATAGTTGCACTGATGATGAAAAGAAATGAATCTGTGGTTTTACAGATCATTTGCACTTATCCTTTTGTTTTCTGCGAAGGGCAAGTAGAAAGAGTAAGGCATTTACCTCCAGAAAGCAAAAAACAAATCCAATCCCGACAAACACCGTAGTGAATGATTGTGTGGCATCCTTGATAAGACCTGTGTGTGAAATAAACATTATTATTATGAGAATAAAGTGATAGGTGATATTTTCTATAAAAGGGAATATGATGCTTTTGTACAATTTGAAAACGTGTACATTGCCACATTGACATCATGGTAGAAGAATTCAAGATTTAAAAACAAAAATTACTATTTCTAAGAAATAGATCGACATGCCAGTTAATCAACATTTATTTTACTCATACTCATTGTTTGTTTGTTTCGCTTTGCTTTTGTCTTGTTAGTATAATGTGTTTTTTCATATAAAATGTTTGCAAATCTAGTTCGACCACCACTTCCATTAAAATTGCCATTAGCGAAGTCTCGGACGCCACTGGCAACATTGTATAAATTTTGTGTACCAATCACGAATGACAATTCTAAGACTTGTACAATTTTGGAATCATACCTCCAAGGAAACCTCCAGACATCCTCCCTAGCCCCGATACCAGACCATCGATGCCCGCAGCCATAGTGAAGTTCTCGTCGGAAACGGAATACTTGAGGTAACCTGAGAGCGCCAGATTGCAGGAGAACACACTCCAGCCTTGGATAAAGGCAACAACGCACATGACTGGAAACGTCGTGATAAAGGGGTCTGCCAGAAAGGTGACTGCAGACAGCATGAAGAACACACAGGACAGAACTATTGGGTTAGCACCGAAGTAGAGAAGAGCTATAAAGAAGACCCGGCCCACGATACCTCCTGCTCCACCAGCAGTCGACACGAAGACTGCCTTGGAGCTCGGGATGCCATGCCATTCCGCTCTGGGCACGAGAAAGAGCACCCAAGAATTTAAACAAGCTAAGGTGAAGAAAAGACACGGAAGTGTCATGGTGAAGAGAGGCTCTCTGATAAAAATGCAGTCTTTGAGCCATTCCTTGATTTGTGTAATACACCTTGTGGATGACTCTGGTTCTTCCTTCAAGATATATTCATCGCCCTCCACTCTCACCAGTTTCTCGTCGCTACCAGTTGCCTCACACCTTGTGGATGACTCTGGTTCTTCCTTCGAGATATATTGATCGCCCTCCACTCTCACCAGTTTCTCGTCGCTACCAGTTGCCTCACACCTTGTGGATGACTCTGGTTCTTCCTTCGAGATATATTCATCGCCCTCCACTCTCACCAGTTTCTCGTCGCTACCAGTTGCCTCATCATCGTTCTTCTCCTTCATAGAAGGTTTTGAAGGCCTATCTCGGGGTTTCCTCAGAGTGGCACTTGCTGGAATGGCGTGCAACGAAAAGGCACCAAGTATGAGCATCGCTCCAATGTAACCGTAGGCCTCCAGCGACCTCTCTATGACGAACGGCGCAATGAAAGCTCCTGTTGTACTACCAAGATTGGTGACGGCAGCCATCAGAACATAACTCCTTTTAAAATATTCATTCAGCAACACTTTGGTAGATAGATAACCCATGGATAAGCCAACACCTAATATAAATCAAGAGAAGACAATATAATAAATAGAGATTTTCTCTCCAAAACTTTTGATCGCTTTTGTCGTCTCAATTTACATATTGACACGAACTGTATTTTTTGATTTTTACTTTTTCGTTCTTAAGGTGAAATACGATGCATTTGGAGAAACCTGTATGAATGGAAATGTGAAAATATACCAGAAATTGCTAGTTTGCATGTGAAAACAGTAGTCATAAATGCATATTCTATTACACGTTGCCAGGTAAAAGATTTGTAAATGCTCATCTTAATTCACAAAAAGTTCCTTTTAACCAACGGTATAATTAGAGCAACATAAAATTATTCAAATTGTCAGTTATTGTTGTTCTGTCTACTCCTGTATAATTCTTAGATGTCTAAATCAACATGCAAAAATTATACTAAAAAGTGACGTTTTGGGGTTTCATTATTCATTGTGTTTAGACTGGTATTTAATTAATAGGCCGACACGAGTAAGCCTACAAATCATGATAGAATCCGTATAATTATTACTAACCCATGAAAGAACAGTTGTACTTCTATAACATAACTGATTTGGGCTATCCGCCATATTTGTGTTGTGTTATCCATTTCATTGAGTATAGGCCTATTATACGTCGCAGGGCTTGTAGAGTAGGGATAGTTACGTCCCCGGAAGTGGCGATCTTTCTTAGGTCAAACTCATGGAGCACCGAAATAGTTCCCTCAATCAGAGATTGTAAGAATGAAGGTCTGACTATTTGAGCGCGCACGCTTTCTCGTGGCACAACTATACTCCCTCGATATGATATGGTTAATATGGTATATTGCTGATTACGGAAATTAAAACAAACAAACAAGCAAACAAAGAAATAGGAAAATAAACGAACCAACCAACCCGTGAGTGAGAGGCATAGTCCTAGTTCTGGTATGGACGTGGTAAAGCCAGCAGCAATCAGAGTGGCCGAGGACAAGAACGCACCTGTCAGAGCGATCACTCGGGGTTTCAAAACACCTGTCTTTAAGACGTAAGCAACAGCGGGACCTGTGGTGTCAAGAGATGTCAAATGTGAGGGATGGTTCATAACAATCGTTTTATTACTATTTTATAATAATAATAATTATTATCGTTGCTTATATAGCGCCTAACACTTCACTTCCTATCAACACGATCGTAAATTGATTTTCAAAAATCATCGTAAGGCGATTTCGGTAGCCTTGTCCATTACTTTGGAAATATGACAATATTATAATGAATTATTACGTAATACGACCATGATTTTCTATGGCATATACAAAAGGGAATTGAAATTGTCCTTGAGTGGATTTATTTTCTAGAATATCTTTGTGACTGTGATCAATAAATGAACACAACAAGGGGTAATAAGTAACATAGAAAACTATGTACCTACTTAACATAAAAAGACACAAGACAGTCAGTATTGACGTTGCAAAAATTAATGTCCACACTCAACCCTGCCCATACGACTAAAATGTGCTCACATGCAATGTTCATCCACGCAGATGGCATGCTACACGCAAGCCCTATGGTCTTTGTATTTGTTGAAAGGATAGTAATCATGACGGGAATGAGCACACCAAATGACTTGGAAATCGCCATCTCGATGCAGTTGATGATAAACTTGCTGACTACAATAGTGTACTTCCAAGGGTCCTTTGAATCCTCACTCTGATGTGTGGCCATGTTGGTCTATTGGTATATAATTTGAGAATTGGGCATGCAAACATTGTTAGAAAAATTGAGAAAAAACAAGTTTACAACGTACATGCATTTAACACACTCACACAAACACACACCCACACACAAACATACACGCACACACGCACACACACACGCACGCGCACTTTGTCTATATATATATATATTTAATAGCAATTTTGTTTTATTCCTCCAAATTGGCAAAACAAACGAAAACAAACAATTGAACATAATAAACGTTTTCAATATTGATGCTTATACATGAACCCTAAACATTATTATTTGTTTAAATAATAGTTTGTAATATATACTGTATATAACTTAGCAACAAAGTAAACTTATAAGTACCTAAACATAATTTGTATGTCAATTGTAAATATTATTAAGTTATAAAAATAACTTTAACGAATCAGGATGTTATTTTACCGGTACAATGACTACCCCTCCCTGCCCACACACACACACACACACATGCATAGACTTTTTTTTTTTTTTTTTTAACAATTTTGTTTTATTTCTCCAGATGTGTAATACAAACCATGACATACAATTGAATAAAATAAACGTGTTCAATATTGATGCTTTTACATAAACATAATTAAACACAAACTTATTTGAAGTATAATATAACTTAGCAACAAAGTAAACGTATAAGTACCTAAACATAATATGTCAATTGTAAATGTTATTTACTTATATATTACAAAAAAAAACAAATCTGGAGATAATTTTACTGAAACAATTCTCGCCCCTCCCTGCCCCCTCCATCACACAGACATACTCACCCTCTATCACACAAACATACTCACCCACTCACACACATACTCACCCACCCACCCACCCACCCACCCCCCCCCCCCCACACACACACACACAGTACTCACTCAGTGGATGTCTGCCAACATTCTCAACTTAAGAAAAATATACTAAATAAGTTATCCAGGCCGCAAAATCGAGTTACGCTTTTAACAAGCTCACGGTGGAGAAGAAAGCAAATCTTAATTAATCTTAAGCTGCTCCCACTTTAAGAAATGTGATCCTAGCTTTCCCATTTTAATTGCTATTTTCTTTTCCTCATCCCTATACTTAAAAATGCTTTTTTTCATCTTTTCTAAAGTGAGTACTCGCCCCCCCCGATCTTGACATAAATGTAACATACTTCACCATGAAAATGATAGTATTACACATTTTTATTCTATATGAACTACCTACCAACCCAACAAATATATCTCGCCATTCTAAATCTTTAATTTCATCTAACTCAAAAAGTTGTATTAAAGCCTGCCATAACCTTTGAACGCTCCCACAAGATAAAAATAAATGTTTGTATGTTTCTGTTTCCTGCTTACAAAACGAACATAAATTATCACCAACAAAACCAAATCTATGAAGATGCTCATTAGTGTATATGGCTCCATGCAATAATTTAAATTGAAATTCACGTTGTTTTCTAATGAGTATAGTAATTCTTGGTCTAACAAATATTTCTTTTAATTCTTTATCTATAAAATCATAATCATTTTGCCCATCCCTTACCTGCAAATCATACGTTCGTTGCAGTGCTTTGATGAAATAATCATAGATTGTTCTTGAACCCACATCCACAAACTGTATTTTTTTACTAGAAATATGGAAATAAGTATTAAAGCTTATCAAATCAACCTCGAGGAATTCTATTAACCCTGAATCATCCTTCCATAACCTGGGTGTCGCATCATAAATATCAATAATCATAAGCAAATTATTACCTTTCATACCGAGGTTCATAAAATATTTAACAGGCTTAACATGACCTTTCTCAACCAAATGATTCAGTTGAACAATCCCTCTTTCAAACAAGTATCTATCAAATATACTTTTTCCATTTATACATATATTCTGATTATTAAAAATAATTGGATTAATATAACCCTCCAAATATCTTAAATTACTTGTCTCTTGCCATGCTTGCAACATTTCCATATAGTATGGTGGAATATCTAAAACGAGTTTAATCTTGTTTAAATCATAATCACATACAAAAATAAATCTACCACCCACAAACTGTAAGCAATGATCAAAAAACAATTTCCATCCCAAACTTTTCTCTCCATATAAAAGACGTTTTATCCACATTATGCGCTGTATTTTAACGGACATTTCAAAATTAATCATTCTTAATCCTCCAAAGTCATAATCCTGATACATAATTGCCCGTTTAATTCTATCTTTCCCCCTCCATATGAATTCAAATGAAATTTTTGTAACTTCTTTATATACCCAATGAGGGACAATAACGAGAGATGAAATATAATTTAATTTTGAAAGCGCATAAGTTTTTAGCAAATGTATTTTACCCATAATAGTTAAATCTCTTTGTTTCCACCATACAAGCAATTTTTTTATTTTACTTAGAATTTCTTTATAATTCAAATCATCTTTTAATCTTCGATCTAATGAATAACTAACCCCTAAAATATGTATTTCCTTAACCAAATTTCCAAATAAAGGCCCATCAGGTTTGTTCTCATCCTCACCCATCCACATAAAATGTGTCTTTGTTTTATTCACTTTAAGACCACTAATTTTTTCAAATGATTCAAAAATATATTGCAACCTTCTAACCGAATCAATATCCTTCAAAAATATTGTCATATCATCTGCATATAACACTTGCCTAATTTCAGATTTTCCAAATGTAATCCCTTTAATACCGTTGTCCCTCCTTACTGCATGCGCCAAAATTTCGATGGCAACCAAAAACAAATATGGCGACAATGGATCCCCTTGCCTTACTCCCCTTTCTATTTCAAAATACCCCGTGGAGTGACCACCGTTCATAACACAACTACTTATCCCCTTATACAATAATTTTACCCAAGAGCAAAATGAATCTCCAAAACCGAACAATTTCAATATTTGAAATAAATATCTATGAGATACAGAGTCGAAAGCTTTCTCAAAATCCACTGCACACAAAAACCCTTTCCCTTATTCCCCATAATGCATAGAATAAAATAACATGTCATCTATCAATCGTACAGCTTCCCCAATATTTCTATCTTTTATATATCCAACTTGATCATGATGAATTATTTCATTTAAAACCTCTTTCATTCTTTTTGCTAGAACTTTAGATACAATTTTATAATCTACATTCAAAAGCGTGATGGGTCGATAATTTTTTATATGGAGAGTATCTTTCGCTTCCTTCTCAATTAAGGTAATTACCCCTTGTTTTTGAGATGCCGTTAATTCCCCCCTTTCGTATGTTTCATTCAATACTTCTACTAACAAATCACCCAAAGCTGGCCAAAAAGTATAATAAAATTCAACTGTTAACCCATCATTTCCCGGGGTTTTATTCAATTTCATTTCTTTTAAAACTTTCAAGCATTCATCTTTAGTTAATTTACCTTCACATATATCCCTATTGTCTTCATTTAACTTTGAAATATCATTAAAAAAGAAAGGGTCGTTTTGATTTATATCAGCCCTTAAAGAATATAAATCTTTATAAAATAGTTTAATTTCCTTTAAAATTTCCTCCTTATCTCTAGTAGTTTCCCCATTTTCTTTGTACACCTCCCTAATTACACTTTTCCTTTTATTCGATTTTAACAACTGTTCAAAATATTGCGTATTGTTTTCTCCATCTTCAAACCAATACAATCAACAATCAACAATATATTTAGTGGGTCCCACTACCAGTTCGCCTTCTAAATCCTTGATTTGTTTCTCTAACAGTTCTATTTCAACCCTCCTTGCTTTTGCCTTTTTCCGCGAGTATGTTATAATAAATTCTCTAATTTTCATCTTTAAAAAATCCCAAAATACTAATTTATTCAAAATCTGTAATGACCATTCAGCTTTTAATTCCTGTATTTCCTTATTCATCTCTTCAACAAAATCTTTATCCATACATAAACTACTGTTAAATTTCCAATATGATTTCCCAAAAACAAACTTATCAACAAGATCATTAAATTCTAGCCTAACGCCAGAATGATCTGGCGTAATAGATGTCAAAATCTCACACGTACCCACCAATTTTTCAACACTACAAGGTATAAACCAATAATCTAAACGGCTTTGCACCACCGGCCAATTTTGTCGAAAAGTAAATTGCTTTACATTCGGATTTTTTTTCCTCCATATATCTTCTAAATCGTATTTATTTAAAAATTCCTTAATCAAATCAATAACCCGAGATTTCACCGGTGTTTTTGACCCCACATAATCTAATTTTCCATCCAATATACTATTGAAATCACCTCCTAATAAAACTAAATAGTCCCGATCACACTGATCAAAAATACTTTCATCTAACTTCTTCAAAAATTCAATTTGTAAAGTTTCTTTATCTCTCGTTGGAAAATAAACATTAACCAAAAGCATTTTAACCCTTTGTATTTCACCTTTAAAAATAATGTATCTCCCCTCTTCATCTACTTTAATTTTTTTTTCTTCAAAATCTAAATGATTAGAAAATAAAATAAGAACCCCTCTACTATGGTTTGACCCATGACTAAAAAACATTGGCCCTCCCCAATCTTGTTTCCACCGCTCTTCTATCTCTACTGTACTATATGTTTCTTGTAAGAAAATTATACTATTCTTTTTAGTTTTGCACCATTCAAAAATATTCACTCTTTTTAACCTATCTCTTATTCCTCTAACATTTAATGTCATGAAAGATAATTTCACTGCCATGTTATTTTATGTGTAATTGTATCCAAAACCTTACATCGATAAACTCCAAAGAAACTTCCACACAATCTATTTCCACCGTGAGCAAATGTATAGAAAAAACTATCTGCAGCCAAACAAACATGCATACTTATCGTCGAATTATATAAAAAATGCAAGCAGAATCCACCCCGTACCACACAACCCAACGCATTCATACACACAAGCATATTCACTACACACACAACACCCCCACACAAAACAACCCAAATCTGCTCTTCGGTGTACGTAAACATCCGAGAGCAAGAGCCTCCCCCTTTCCCTGTCAATTTAACTAGACCAATGGCAGAATAAACCAATGAACATTTCTTCTTGCATAAGTCGATGAGAAATACGTTGTATTGTTATATAACCGTAATCTAATTTAAAAAAAAAAAAAAAAAAAAAAAAAAAAAATACAAAGAGCTTTTATCCCTTAACAAATGCCTTGAATTGTATTACGGAACCCGCTCGTCATAACTTAGTTAAATGATTTTCCTAAAATGCATTACAGTGAATTGACCGGCCCGCGTACCTAATCACAATACGCACCTTCTAATTAAAAATAAAAACACGATCCCAATAAACCAAATTCCCCCAAACGACACCAGTTCGGCAACCTAATAAACTGTTCGTGCAAACCGAACCCATCATGCTATCATTTACCAAGTTCTATAATTTGCATAATAAGCCTCACCCATGAATGAATAGGCTCACACACCTGATCGTTTTGTATGCACTCCGTAAAAAAAAAACTCCTAAAGGGCGTTCCCGACAACTCGAAAGAACACCAAACGTCAGCCCGACATAATGATAGGCAAGCATGCATACCAGATCCCAACACGTTCCTCCCTCTCAAAACATCACACCACCACCTGGCTTTAAAAAAAAATAGTTTTGGCTGGGTGAACATATCGGACCATTAACCAGATACTCGAATTGTTTTCACTTTACAGAAACAGTTTTAAATATGTATCAGTCATTTACTAAGATATGTGAATTTACATAGAATGCGTTATCGAAATAAAGCTCATTGTAATATTTAAAAAAAGCCGTCGTTACCCAGATACTATGGCATTGTATAAAGGCGTTGCAATATACATCG
>JAVYIG010003695.1:0-185906 GCA_035222895.1 Strongylocentrotus droebachiensis
TAAGAATTCCAGCCGAATTCGTAACTGTCCAGCTCTGATTGCATCAAAATCACCTAATTTGCAAAATCTCATAAAACCTGCTTGAGTTGAGAAAGTGGGATAGTTCTCAAATGCCGACTCCCTGTTCCGAACAGCCCGCCTCGTAGGGCATACTTACGAGGAAGAAGTAACACACAGCGTTGGGAATCCAGTTGGAAGCGGTCAGGTTATGAAATTGAAAGAAATGTAAAAATGTCTCGGATGGTCGCACACACATTGTTAAATATTATCGGGGGCCCCAGTCGCCTAGACAGCATGATGATCACATGTTTTCCACACCCTAAAGGCCCTATCTCACTGAGCGGCAAATGCTAATATTGCGAACGTATATAGCGAATTTAGGGTTTCACCAGGGCTCGTAAAAGTTTGCAAAAGGTTGCAAGAAAGTTCGCAAACAGTTTTCATTGTCGCAAACAGTGTAAGACCGCGTCGCTCTTTGTTATCGTCAGTTCTCTCTGTTTCGCTAATGCTAGCGACCATGTTACCATATGGTTCCTTTGTAAAAATCGACCCAGTGAGTACCAGGAGTTCTGAAAAGGTCTCAAACGTTCATAAAGAGTGGCAAAGGCTTGGCAAATAGTTGCTAATCTTTTCAAACACTTTTGATAACACTAATAGTCGCCAACTGCCTTTCGCAAAAACTTTCAGAAACATTCGCTCAAATGTTGCTTATTGTCGCTAGACGTCACTGAAGGTCGCCGATTTTCGCTAGCATTCGTCAGAAAGGTTGGCGTATCCAAATTCGCTACGTTCGCAAGCATTCGCCGCTCAGTGAGGTAGGGCCTTAAACGAGGATTTCTTCTGAAGCCAAAAAAAAAACCCTAAGGCCCTATCTCACTGAACAGTGGATGCTTGCGAACGTAGCGAATGTAGAGTTTCGACAGGGCTCGTAAAAGGCATTGGATACGAGGATCGTAGATTTAGAGCAGGAAATTGGTTTCCTGGAGACAGAATTCATCGAGTTGAAGCGACAAGTTGTGGAACACAAGGAGGCCAAAGCCGACATGGATTATGTAAATGAGTTGGGGCAAATGATGTGGATCCCGTAAATAGGAGCAAGCGAAACAACGTGGTGATCCATGGAAATCCGGAGGGTGTTGAAGCTGACTCTCACGACTACACAGCATACGTCAAGGCAGTTTTTGACACAAACCTGAATGTTGCCGATGCATAAGTTGAAAGAGCTCACAGAACAGCAAGTGGAACGTCCAAACATGCATATTTTAATAACAATTTTCCATAGACACCTGAACAAAATCGGGTAAACAAAGAGTTCTTTCTTAAAGGTATTACAAAGTTTTGGTATGGGGTCATAAATTTGGTTCAAATTAACATATTAGAAGCATATGCGTTCCTACAATATACATTGATCGTTGTCGCGGTTGAAATTGAGTCTAAAGTTATGAAATTATAAATAATAAACTCTTTATGTTGTATAGCTCCCTCTCAAGGTCAAGATATTAATTTAGCTATGAAACAATGTTTCTTGACTAAAATCGACCGATTAGCTATTCCCGTTTGGAAATTATATATCCCAACTACATATTCTGAGATTTTCATGGTCGCAGCTACCATTGTACGGCCATAGGCGCTATTTGAAATTTATCACGATTTACCGGGAGCACCGGTAAATTTTTATATTCAATTTTCTCAAAAACAGAAATGTTTTAGGGGCTAATTTTGTTAGTGCTTATAATACATCCACAGGGGCATCCAAATATATCAAAATTGTAAAGATTCACTATCCACCTAATTTTCAAAATTTCCCAAAACTTTGTATTACCTTTAAGTTTCACACATGGATCTAGTGTCTCTTGAAAATAAGCTCTTTGTATGTACATAAACAAGTAATACAACAGAATACTCAAGTTCGATATTTTGGAGAATGATTATTATGTCACAACTTATTTTTGTTTTATTGAGAAGCTGATGTAGGCCTATGTATTGTATTCAAACGTAACAGGCATAAGATAGTTAAGGTGTTTTTAAAGGTTAGAATGTTATTAAGTTTGAAGGTTTGTTTATAACACCCTTCCAATAATAATGCACCTTCTAAGACTGGTTATAGTTTTTGAAGAAAAAATATTGCTCTGGCCAGGGCCTTAGGGGAATATTAAGCTTATGTTTTAGAACGTATCTGGTATGATAAGTATATAGAAGGAGATAATGGAAGTTTATTGTTTGGTAGTTGGAACGTAAGTTTTATATTATGTTTTTAAGAAACAGATAGTTTGTATAAAATCAGGAGTCGAAATTTTCTGTCATTTTGAGAACCAAATTTTGCATCTTAGTGATATTCTGTTTCATTGAATTGAGTTTCCCGCAGTTTCCCGCATTGTTTGATATTATCATGTTCTAGTTTTAAAAGAGAATCTGAATACAATCCATATCCACAGAGAGAGAGAGAGAGTGTGTGTGTATGTGTTAAGGAACGAGTGAGTCAGTGAATGATAAATAGTGAGAGAGAGAGAAAGAGAGAGAGAAAATGGGTAAATAATCCAAAGCGATGAGGTCTAACAAAATAGAGATAATGTATGTGTGTGTGTCAATAAAAACATAATAAACATTTTGTTCATACCCTTTTGATGCAACAGAGATTTACAATAAAAAGTGGTACTTTTTATAATTATTGTACAGTAACATTGTTCTCATTTTGATATTATCAGGCGTTCGTTCCGTGTTTTTCTTTCTCCATATCGAGGTTATGGTATAGTTATCTCAAGTTCGAAAGGAATACTTTCGGAATACAAGCAAATAGCGGAACGGAAAACAGTACCAGATATGAAGATGGAAAATGGCGCTGAGAAAGCGAGTGAGAGAGACAAAGAGAGAGACAGACAGACAGACAGAGAGAGAAACAGTCATTTATTTTGTCATATTTTCGTCTGTGACATAGTACTTAATCACATCTTTACTATTCCATTATGTTTCATGATTGTTTATATCTTTCAAGATGGAAAATGGCGCTGAGAAATCGAGCGAGAGAAAAAGAGAGGAAGAGAGACGAAGAGAGAGAGAGAGGGAAAGAGAGAGAGAGAGAGAGAGAAAGACAGACAGACAGAGAGAGAAACAATCATTAATCATGTCATATTTTCGTCCGTGACATGGTACTTAATCACATCTTTATTATTCCATTATCTTCCATGATGATATAATATATCTTTCAAGATGTAAAATGGTGCTGAGAAAGCGAGCGAGAGAGAGAAAGAGAGAAAGAAAGAGAGAGAGAAAAAGAGAGAGAAAGAGAGAGAGAGCAAAAGAGAGACAGAGAGAGACAAAGAGAGACAGACAGACAGAGAGAGAAACAATGTATCATGTCATCTTTTGGTCTGTGACATAATATGTCTGTGACCTATATATAGGTCTCAAATACTTTCAAATATTTCTGTGTTATTTTTGTTTGTATATACTTTGTCAATACTTACAAACTATATTACTGTCAAAATTTGCCAATACTTACAAACTAATACGTTTCCCCTATCATCTTCCGCTCTAGAATCCTATCTTTTTTTATATGTATTTGTTGTGTACTTTTAATATTTGTTCTTGTCTCCCTCTCCATGATTTCTTCTGTTTTTGTAGGGTACTTATGCTACTTTTTTTTAAATAAAAAAGAAAGTTTTATTCTTTCTCTTATAATGTTCTTTACCTTCTTCTAGATAACCCTTTGTGCTGTATAAAGTATTATGTCCGATGTAAATTATTTCCGTCAATAGCATATAATGAACGTATCATTTTATGTTGATGCAACAGAGATTTACATTCAAAATCAAAACTGTTACTTTCTATCATTTGTGTACAGTAATATTCTTCTCATTTCGACATTATCAGCCGCTCGTTCTCTATTTTTGTTCCCTATAATAAATATAAGGTATATGTGTACATCATCAGGGTTATGTTATGACAATTTATCTCAAGGAATGACGCAGGCCGACAAACAAATGGCGGAATAGTAAACAATATGAAAGATGAAGATGAAAAACGACATTGACAGATAGACAGAGAGAGAGAGAGAGAGACATATACACAGACGGACAGACAGAAAAAGGGAGGGAGAGAGGGAGAGAGAGAGAGAGAGGTGAGGGGTGGGAGAGAAAGAAAGTTGGACGTAGTTTGTACTGTATTTATTATTATGAAATGTTATCTCTAATCACCTCCCCCCCCCCCCCCGTTCTGATTTTTTTTTTTTTTTTTTTAATATCATGTTTATATCTTTTCGCTAAAGTATAATGTCCGACGTATAGTACCGTCAATATAGCATAACAAACATTTGTTTCAGGTCATTCAAGTTAATGCAAAAGAGATTTACATTCAAAATTTGTATCTTTTATAGTATTGTACAGTAATATTCTTCTCATTTCGATATAATCAAGCGCTCGGTCCGTGTTTTCTTTCTCCATATGGAGGTTATGGTATAAAGAAATGGCACTAATTCAAAGGGGCGGCGCCAGAGTATTTTGTTAGGGGGGGGGGCAAGGCAACCGTGTAGCAATTATTTCATTTCAGGGGGCGGATGTGAACACGCCGATTGTGGGAATCACCCTATAGGGGGTGGGTGCAGGCAGAGGCGGCGATTTCTTTTCAGGACCGTGGGGACGAAATGCGAGGGACGAGGGAGCAGTAATGAGCAAAAACGTTTGGGGAAGAAAAAAATCCGCATCACCACCACACTTACATGTTACGCAATCCCTGTGAACCGTTTTTCAAAGTAGGGGGGGGGGGGGCAAAGTAAAGCAAAGTGGAGCGTAAATTGGCGTGGGGTCCAGGGGCAAAGCCCTGTCGAGTGTCAAAGGGCGGAGCCTCATGAAGCTCGGGGCTTTAGGCATTTAATTATGGTCAGATGAGCATATTTTGATACCTTATTTGTGACACTGGCATGCAGGTCACCTATTGGAGTGGGGTCCAGGGGGGCGGTCCCCCAAAAAACTCAGGGGTTTTAGGCATTAAATTACGATCAGATCAGTATCCAGGGGCCACCTTATAGGGCCCTTGGTTGGGTCCAGGGGGGTGTTTCACAAAGATCCTAAGTTGAACTTATCTCTAAGTTGGACTTAAAATTTATGGAAAGCCATTAGCATCTTTGAAAATAATTTGTAAAAGTTATTTTGAAAGGCATTATTGTTTATTCAAATCATTCATATTTTCTATCATCAAGGAGATTTCATGTTCTGGATGTGGAATTTATAAAAAGTCTAAAATACTTGAATTTCTGCTTTTGAATATATTTCATAATTTTTAAGTCCAACTTAGAGTTAAGTTCTACTTATGATCTTTGTGAAACACCCCCCTGGAGGCAGAGCCCCTGGAAACTTAAGCGTTTTAGGCATTTAAAGTACAAGTCCACTCCAAAGATAACTTACTTTTAAAAGAAGCAGAAAAATCAGACAAACCAATCAAAAAAGGTTTGAGCAAAATCGGATAACTAATAAGAAAGTTACGAATGGTTAGGCATGGTGACATACTTTTATTTAGTGTGGTCCATCAAGGTAGGTGTGTACCCGTGATCTTTATGGTTTAATGGAAAACGTCTCTGCCAAGAGAACATGAGGGGTTGAAAAGACGCTGTTTACTATCCCATCGATATATGTATTTTACCTTTAAACGATTTTTTCATTTTGTTGACATTTTTTATTTTCGGTCCCCTTAAGTGGGTAGATACATTTTGTTCCTTTAATTGCCGCGCTGGAATGTTTCAAAACTGGTCCCCAAATTGCACTGTAATCACGTATGTGCGTGCGTGTGCGTGCGTATGCGTGTGTGTGTGTGTGTGTGTGTATCAATCAGATATGATGATTAACGTCTGAGGACCGACCTTTTTACGTCACCATCCGAACGATGTGACTCAGTTTCAAGCTGTGGTCGCCTGAGCTTGTTTGTAGGCGAAGACAGATAACTAGAGGGGGGGAGGGGATGTTTCACACAGCCTTTTTACAATGACAAAACACAAAAATCATAGACAAATTTGCTGATAACCAATCAGAAGCAAGGATTTTTAGTAGTAAAACTGTCATTTGTCACTGATGGGATTTGTGCTATATCAATACATTATTATTATTATCATCATGATTGTTATAATTACGAAGGGTATATCAGTATAGGGGAAAAAAGATGCAACGAAAAAAATACTCCTTCGGAAAGGACTCAACAAGGTTATCTAAACAAATAAACTCTCATTACTGCAAATGGAATATTTTGTTGAATCCACCTGGTATTGTGCGTTCTACTGCAAAGCTAATTAATTGTAATTAAAGCCTCGGTCACAAATGCCATTACGAACTGCTACGAACGCCGTACGAACGATTTTCAGACAATGGAAATTCGGGAAGACAACGGAAACACAGGGAGATTCGTACCTTATTATTGTTCGCCCGAACCTTTGTGACAGTAGCATTACCATTGACTTTCATTGCATTCATTGCCATAAGCTTCACACAGGGGGCACTCAGTACCAGTATACAGTGGGTTAGATCGGTTCGTTATTCAGCGGTCTACTCAATTCGCATGATTGGCGTCATGGCAAATATTCTCAGGTTTGGGATAAGACCCTAGGTGTCTCTTTGGATAATTGAATTACTTGAACGAACACAGAATAGAAATGTCCCAGTAGCTATATATGTGTTCATCAGCTCGAGATTAACAAAAAGCCCGCTATTTCTGATTTGGGAGTTACAAGTTACAAATCGCGTCCTCATCGGCTCGAGACTCGACCTCGAAACTTGAAACTTGAGCTCGAGAAATTAGCTTGAGACATTTTGCTCAGCGTTCGCGCATAGTACGCGTCTTCGGCTGGTGAGGACGCACCGGACAAAAAGCGGGATATTTTGCAAACTAGCCCAAAATATCCCGGGATGATTATCTCGACAAAATATCCCGGGATGATTATCTCGACAAAATATCCCGATAGTTAAAACTGCGAGCTGATGAAAACGCAAATAAGCTGGATATTTTGCGATCGGGATAGTTAAAATAGCGGATTATTTGGCAATCTCGAGCTGATGAAAACAGGCCTATTGATTGATGCCATCCATGCATGCGACATTCTCTCAACAGTCTGTTGATTATTCAGTGATAACAATCAGCTCATGATTGCATGCTCATCGCATTGTTGTGGCTCTACGGAAGTGATGCAGCGAGGGGGTAATAGGGACTTTTAGATTTGCACGTTGACAGCTTTGACTGCAACGTGTGACGTCATTTTAAGGCACTGCGCATGCGTTACGACGTCTCAGTCGGCGATCGAGAATGCGTCAACCTCGATTTTCCTAAATCTAGTACATACATAGATATTGATATTTATATAGCCCCTTTACATGCTCAAGGTACTAGTATGCCGCGTGCGCATAAAATATACAGTTCCTCAGGTACATCCCTTCCCTGCTATTATGTAAAAATGTGTAGAACAGGTGTCACATGCATATTCACCTGTTCTACACATTTTTACATAATAGCAGTGAAGGGATGTTCTTTTGTTGAGGGTAGAATGAGGAACTGTATATTTTGTCCTCTTTCTTTGTCCTTGATGTTCATAATGTTACTTCCTGCATGCATGTATATCGTCGAGTGCAATCTAAAAGATTTCTAATTGTAGTCAACATGGGCAGTTAAGTACGTTGACACGCATGATCAGTCGGCGTTCGTCGTGTTCTCGTCCACTCATTCTAAAAGTCCCTATTGTCAGTGGCGAAGTTACAGTAGGGCATATGGGGTACGAGACCCAACTCCCTCCCCTCCCGCCACCCACTCCCCGAAATCCAATCGAATAGCAACAAAAAAGATACATAGAGATCTATCGAGGAGAGGGTGGTGGATCACTAGGTCCGCGGTTCGAGTCCCACAGCGGCAATAATGTCCTTTGAGAAGAAATTAATCTACATTTGGGTAAATGCATGAGTACCTGTTAGGATCATTCCTTGAAATGCACTGTGTGCTGATAAAAGATGCTGGAGCTAAAGCCAAAGTTATGAGATGTGATATGCGCTATACAAGAACTGAATAAACATTTAGTATTACACGACCCCTCGCGCCACCCTTAGCACCGCCCTACCCCCCCCCCCCCCCCACTTGTGCTTGAAGGTCATGTGCAGCCTTTCATTCTCGTAATAAGGCTACAGCCGCCCCATCCCCTTCTCCCTTTTCTCAGTGCCCTATCCATCGATAGCCGTTCTGGACCACCTCTGGACCACCGTTAATCCCAACGGGTAGAGCAGCGGTATGGTAACTGGGAGGTCACGGGTTCGAACCAAGTCAATGCGCCCATGCCCTTTGGTAAGGTACTAATAGTCATAAGGCAATTTTCGCAAACTCATTGCGGAATTAGAATCTGCGGATCGTGTGCAAAATCGAGAAGTTACTATAACAGTTGGATGGCCGCTGAGGCCCTGAAATCTAGAACGGGTTTTGGCCAAATCTACCGGCGTTCTCAATGGTTCCTATTGGTTGACCTACTTATCATGCTTATATAAAACAGATTTTGATTGGTAGGGGCCATACAAATGGGCGTGTCAACAGTGGTCAAAGATAAGATAGAGGCGGTCCTTCATATTACACAGAGATAAAATGATGTTCAGAATACCAACTTACAACAATATTAGCGCTGTGTTGTCTCTGGAAGATACAACAAAAGATAACACAAAACTTACTTTCAGAATACCACCCCAGGTCGTAACTTGTCCATAATCATTATTGCAACATATAATTTAGTCCAGAATCTGGCCGATTTAATTTTGAATTTGATATTATGCATTCTAGGATGGCTATATAGGGGGAAAAGACGCATCCGGGATGGTATGACGGTATTATAGTCGGGCATGCGCACCTCTCTCTGCCCATGGGAGTACCCAGGCCCCCCAAGCTCCGCCATTTTGTCCGGATCCATTAGAAGCCAAAATAAGCCCCCTTGCATAATTCATGAGCCTTATGAATTATGCATTCTGTAGGATGCTCCCCGCGAAAAGTGTACTGTAATGATGTTCACTACATGGTAAAAGACAATACGCGTATCAGCATAATCAGAGAGGTCAAATAATCTACTGTACGGAATTATGGGTAATTTATTCATCACGCTGCGCGCTAGCAACGCAAGTGATTCAGCGAATCAGCGTGGATTATTCTGATGCGATCACCGTTAGGTGAAATACGCGCTCAAACTTGTATTATCGATCACCAGCATAACAGCTGGTGTACCCAGGATGCATCTGGGAAGTGGACCTTAAAGTTCCACTCGTTGTTGTGTTGTTTGAGCTTTAATGGCAGTCATGTATATCATTCATTTATGAATATTTACGCCAACTAGCTTAAACATCATTACACCTCTACTTATTAATATTCCAGCATAAGATGTTTATGAAAATCTCTTTATTGACCAAAAAATGATAATAACCATCCATTTTTCACAGATCTCAAGCTTGCTATTTAAGCTCCACCCCTCATACCCAGGATGCATCGCGATATCGCGGAGTGGACCTTCATTGAATAAGAAATATAGATTAATGTTTAGATCGTTTTCCTTTTTTAGTCTAACAATAACTGGGTCTGTTTTGTTTTATTAAACAAAACATGCTATAAGCCATATAATAACACATTCTCTGGCTATGATTATACATTTAAAATATGCTGATGTTAAGTTTCCTTGTTTTAGACAAACAAATTAAGTGGCACAGGGGATGGATTTTCCCCACATCCACTCTCATTGTACCTTAAAAATTCCCTTTCTATCTCTTTCTCCGTCTTTCGAAAAATATCTTCTGCAAGGTTTGTTCTCTTGACTGAACAACCTGTTGCAATTCCTTTCTGTCTCACTTTCAGTCGTACTTGTTATTACCACTCATTTGCATGCACTCGCTATCAACTACGATCAACCATTCCATATTCACTCCATTTCACTTGGGTTCTCTTCACTTTTTCTTTTTGCAGCCTTTGCAGGAGCTTTGAACATTTTTAATGTAGAGACTAGAGAGACCGGAAAGTATGTTAATAATTTTATTCAAATGTTCTAACTTGAAAAAAGAAAAGTGAAACATTGTTTAATTTCAACATCTTGACATAAAAGATTTCTTTTAATTTTAAAGACAGTTGAATTTAACACTGGAAATTTTGAATTGGGTTGCTACCTCTCCCCCCCCCCCCCCAAGAAAAAAAAAAAAAAACCCAGAAGTGGTACCAGGGTTTTAGTTAGGAGGCCCATGTCCTGTATAATTTTTATTTAAAAAAAAAAAATCTCCTTTTCATTAATTTTACATTGGAAAACCATCCCTTTCCCTTAACAATCAACACTGCCATTATACTTATATTATTACTTCTAGCAACAGAAATGCTATAATTCATAACGTTTTCACTAAATCCTTCTAATATAAACATATGATAAATATAATATTGTTTACACTTTTGCAACCAGTTACATGGTCCATGTAGAAAAAACACCAGGAAGAGGATAGCAAGCCCCCCCCCCCCCTCCCTGTTTTCTTAAGTTAGGAAGTATCAAAACATGCTTCTATTAAAAATAGTAGTTTGGATATGAAAGGCAATCAAATGGCAGTCTTTCTATGTCTTTCTATATTTAATGCATTTAGAGAGTTGACTTTCAAACCTTCTTACATACAATACTTGAAACAGCAATAATGTAATAATTTACAAATCCTCTAAAATACAGAAGTCCATAGAGGTAAATGAATTTCAACATGTATAATTATAATTAAAATATCATTGATTAATTCAATCTTTGATATAGATTGATAGATCTTTATCACTCAAATTTCAAGGAAAATCTTTCTGCCCAGTACTCCTATACGATGGTTGACATTGTTAAAATGTTAATGTTTATTCATTGATGATTAGTTATCTTTAATTATTTGAAAGTTGACAAGATGATAAATTCATTAGCTTTATTGAATGTGGTATTCTACAAACATATAATATAAATAATAAATAAATATCATGTAAATATTCAAATTTAAACCCATCTCTACTGTCCTCTTTCATTATATGAGGGTGGCATCTTTAAGACGTAGTCCCATGTAGATGTCTCCTGCATTCATCAATACAGTTGTAGCCTAGTTTTCAGAAAAAAGGGCTGTAATGATAACCCAAGTCTGTTGAATGGAAAAATGAAATAAGATACAGTGCATAAGAAAATCAACGATGACTAATAACATACACCCTGATACCTGCTCTGACAAAATGACGAAGGACTGAAATTCATTTGGGTTTCTAGTGGGCAAACCTAAACTATTTTTCCTACAAGACTAGTTACTGACCACATGTTAGATTATTTCTGACAATAGGCCTGCTGGAGCTTGGATCAGACAAGGTATGTAATAAGTAGTACGTGTACAATTTACTTGTATTATGAACTTGTGCTCATAATTGAATAATATACTCGGTTAAGTATGGGACCCAACAACTTGGACCAGAGAATGTACTGAAAATAATGCTACTGAAACAAACGTAATGTAGACTTATATTTCATCTATATCGACATTTTATTTTAAATCTAAATCACAATTGTGATATTCAGTCAAGTATTCTTTTACAAGTAACGGACAATCTTTGTCAGATCTATAACTTTCTGCATGATATGTGTTCTACAATAAGTTTACTGGGGTACCTACATTGTATATTAGCACACTTGCTCGTATGAAGTGTAGTAGGTCCACATCTCTAGATATGATTCTGTCAATATCTGTTCTTTGTTCCTCTCCTGGGTTTGTAACCAGCATGCCTTCATCATCCACTGTAGAGAAGCATCATCCTACATAAGAGAAAAACAATGTAGGTACTTCAATTAAAAAGTGATAATAATAGATACATATCAACCATAATACATCCTATAAACATACTTTCATTAATCCTATTTTGTGTTCTTCTTCATCTTCATTGCTCAATAAGTGAAAGGACCACTTACAACAAAAAAAGTAATGAGGGGTCCTGTGTATACCCTACATGTATGATCATGGAGTGCCTTGAATGTGCATTAGACATTGTTCTTCTACACACAGGACCTCCTGTAAATAAGGACAAATTCCCTTTGTAAACAAAGAAAGGAAAGATATCAATATTTGTGTGCTAAGTGCAGAACTAGAATAAAATATACCCTCCACTTTATACGCTTGCAACATAAACTTAGTTCCATTTCCTTTTTTAGTGAATTAATACGTGGTCGTTTAATATTTGTGTTAAATATCCTGAAAATTTTACCTCCATGGCACTTTCAGCTTCATCTTGATAAGAAATGCTGTAATGTCTACTCATCAGTTAACTCCTTCCAGCTTGATCTTCATCAGTTTCAATCTGTTGGAACAAAAAGAAAACTAAATCAATATGACAATCAAGGCGTCCCTTTCTCCTTAACAAAATAAAAATAGATCTAGCATAAAAGCTATTTTTCATGTCATGGTTGGCCTTAATTTTAATATGGTGTGGAAATCAACATTCCAATTTAATGGACCACAGTACAAATTAAAATTAAATGGAAGATTTAACTTGTGCTTCAAAAAGTGCTTTATATGGCCTAGATCTATACATATATAAAGCAGTCTTAAGTAGAATTGGTTTATTAAGACAAGAAGAAGTGGACTACATAAGTAAACGTGATTGTGGACTAGGGGTCTTCTCTTACACAAACAAATAGATTAAAAAAATCCTAATGGATGACCTAAAAAAGTTGATTCCCCCCCCCCAAAAAAAAATCCTCTTACCCCCCCCCCCCCCCCCCCCCCCCCTGCTTATTCAGCGGCTGGCTGATTCGTTGCGAAGTTTTTGGCCCGATTTCAAAATGTTAAGCCCCACCCCCCCCCCCTTGAAAAAAATCCTGCGTACGCCACTGATAGCTAGGGTCTAGATCTAGTAGAGGTCTAGTAGAGTCTACTCTAGGCCTAGGTCTAGACTAGATCTAGTATAGATCTAGATCTAATTGACAACTTAACAAGCACGCTGGACCCACACAAAATCTCAATATTAAATAAACAAATCCTAGTGTTGATGTTTTTTAAATATATTTTATTAATAAGTTTCAGGTTTACATCTAAATGAATAGGATTTTGAGTTGTTTGATTATCAATGGTCACAGACAATTTTGGTCTAAATAAAGTTGACACGCACCGCGTATGCAACTGAGCGAACGGATGGCACCGATATTGACAAGTAGTCTATAGCCATCAGAGTCCACATCTAGATCTAGATCTACTAAAGATTTTAACAAGAATTAATCCACTTGGATTATCAAAAAAATCATGCTTCGTAGAATATTTGATGGTGTAACGTTAAATCTAGATTTAAATTAAATCGGTGATTGGTGAATTAGATTCATGATGACGATCAAATCTCAAATAAAACTTGATTAGAAAGTTTGATCTTGATGCAAATGAGCACCGAAATTCCCCGGGATGGGCCTGCCGGAACCCCGGGGCCCTAACTGGAGTACTAGGGTGAAATGACGGCAAACCGCAGTCAAACTACTTCATGACGATGAAAATCAAAGTGCAATTTCAAGAGCAATATTTTACTAGTCTTTTCCCCAAAAATCTGTTGAGAACTGTCTCCAAATGTAACGAAATTACCGTACATCACGAAGACTATTGCAGCTTTTTCAAAATTGATGACTAAATTCACTTAATCTACTCATATTTCAATCAACTCACCCATTCTCAATAAACTAACTCTTCTCAGTTTGTGCGAGTAGCGTCGTGCATAAATCTGCATAATTAATGTGACGCAATGAGGTCAAATATATTATCCGGTTTCTTAAAACGATACTATCGATAAAATACATATTCATGAGGCTCATATCCAATCAAAAAGCCGCCTCGGGTGCTTATTTTGTCTTCAAATGATCCAAAAGAGGCGGAGCCTAATCCCATTCGTCTGCATGGTTTCCGCGCGTGCTGCTTTCCGTCTAGTAATTATATTTAAACGTCTTTGGGAGTACCAATATGGCGGTTTAGCGCTTTATGTACATGTAGCTTCGCTCGGTGATATATGTGCGCATTTTCAACTCTGTTGTGTTCACGTGTGCGACCGTGTGCTTGGTTTTCGCGACAGAAAGTGGCATGTTGATGCGTAGATTACCATCAATATTTCATTTCTCTCGGGTTTATCATCAAGATATTTGGATAAAAGACCAGGTTGGAAATTTTCTCATCAGAAAATACAACATTTTGAGTAAGTTATGTTGATGTTTTTCTACTTTCAAAGTATGGATTCATGCTTTAATAGTCCCATATGATTGTTTTAGAGTGTGGTGTGGTGAGTGTGAAGCGGGACCTCGGCAGTTGCACCTGCAGAGCCATAGATTTCTAGGCGATGGCTCCACACATGGGCGTCAATCCTTATGTAATACCTATTGTTCAGGGGGGCGGGGGGGATGAATGAATAGATCCCCCCCTGAACAATAGGTATCAATTACAGATCTACGCCCATGGCTCCACACATACTGACATAGCAGCATTACTATCTGGCTGTATTAAGACGGGGGCACTGTACTGCAGTATATAGATTAGATCTAGATCTAGGCTACGCAGTATTTTGTAAAAACCTGCTGTAGATCTAGACTAATGTATGAATCGGTAGGGACTAGGGGTGCTGGTCCGAGAATAAGCCTAAGGCAGGGGGCTAAGGATTGTCTTCATATTCATAGACGAAGATCGTCTTTGTAAACGCAGACCAATGCGTCCTCAAAACAAGGATCGTCTGCAAAAAAGCAGATGTTCCATATTTTTGATCGGCACATTGGCGATGCTAAAAACGGATTCCAGGATGATTTTCTTGGTGCATTTTACATTGACTTTGTACAGAGACCTTCACATTATGAGCAATAAATCAGTTGGGAAGACGAAGACGGACAACCCATAAAAGTAGACGCTCAACTAGGGTTATTTTCCCTTGGGAATCCAAATTTGGCATTGCCAGCGGGTGGTAACTGCAGAGTGCCGATGAAAAAAAACGTCCGCGAAAAATGCAGACGATTTTGTCTGCGTTTATGAGGATATCGTCGTTTATGAGAACGATCCTCATTCTCGGACCAGCGCCCCTACTGATGAATTGTACTTTGAAATGATACAAACAAAACTTGTAGATTTCTAGATCTAACTAAGTTCCATTTATTACTTATTTGTAATCAATTAACATTTAGTGACCAATGTCACAATTTAAAACTTTTATAGAGGTCTATGTTTAATAACGAATTATGCATTGATTTGTACTATAAACTCCAGGAAGCTCCGACACTGACGCTGAAGGCCTCAGAGCTTCAGAGGCAGCATAGGAAAACGATTCAAACAGTGCAGCGGGTTGGGCGACATTGTCTCAAAATATACAAAGGGAGTAATTACAATTTTGACTTACTAGGTTGCTCGACTCCTCTGAGCATTTCGCTGGCCACTTGAAATTATAATTTCAAGAAGTCTTCGATGGGGAAAAAGGGGGTCATTCATCGTCCTACCCTGACGATTCTTCCATGTTGTATCGTCGATTCAACATGGCGAAGAGAAAGTATGCACGCATTCATTTGCTGCGCCGCTACCGCGCATGCGTAATTTCTCTTCGCCATGTTGAATGGACGATAGGGTCTACAACATGGAAGAATCGTTGGGGTTGGACGAAGAAGCACCCCCTTTTTTAAATAAGCATAACCAGTTGAATCTACTCACCGTTAAACGTTTAAACAATTCAACTCTCTTGATTTTTCTAGGTAGGAACACAATGTCTGACGATAACGGAAGTGGCTCTAAACGTACATGTGTGCGAATAGGAACGCACAATGGAACGTTCCACTGTGACGAGACTTTGGCCTGTTACATGCTGCAGAGACTACCGCAGTATAAAGATGCAGGTAACCATAACAACTTTATTTTCGTCATAATCCTAACCTGTAGGATGTCAAGTAAACGTTCTTGATTTACATGTATATACATTCCAGCTATACATTAGTTATTTGATTAAAAAAAACTTTCAAATTTTGTATACCGGTACTATGAAATTAACCTGTTTTCATTTCTCTATCTCCTCCATTCCCCCCCCCCCCCCCCCTCCAAAAAAAAGGCAAAAAGGAGGTCATTCTATCAAATTCTAATTCTTGAGATAATCATTTCCTTTTAGAAATTGTCAGGACCAGAGACCCGGCTGTTCTAGAAACCTGCGACATCGTGGTCGACGTCGGTGGGGTGTTCGATCCAAAACGACATCGCTATGATCATCACCAAAGGTGGGTACTCTAGGATACATCAATTTACATGTACCACTCTCCACCCAGGGGGGTGTTTCATAAAGCTGTTTGTAAAGTTACGCATGACTTTACAAACGACTTGTATATGAAGTGCCAGATAGGATGCCCAAAGTTTTTTCTGATATTTCCAATAACCTCAATTGAATTATGGCAAAAAAATATACTTTGCATCAAAAATGTTTGTTATGATAAGAATGTTAATCTACATCTGCACAGTTCAACTTAAGTTGATGCAGTTAATAATAATTGAGCATCACATTTGGCTTTTTATATATAAGTCGTTCGTAAAATCATGCGTAACTTTACGAACGGCTTCATGAAACACCCCCAGGTGATGTAAATGGGCACCAAATCGGAAGGGATTCCTTGAAAACTAGAGTGCTTTACCAGGGTAGCTTACATGTGCATGATGCCAGGGTAATAACAGTAGCCACAGTACTTAGAAACAGTATTAAGTGCTGTATAAATGTTTCTACAATGGAACTGTTATCAATTTAAATTTTTGTTATTGGACATATGACTACTATTCGTTTTTTCTTGTTGTCTTCCTCTTCTTTCTTTTCTTCTTCTTTTTTCTTTTCTTCTTCTAGTTATCATCATCTTCTTATTATCTTTATAATCATTGTTATTCTCTTTATTTGTATTACTAGTTTTATTACTACTTCTACTACAGTGCTTTGAAACAGTATTAAGTGCTGAATAAATGTTACTACTACTATTACTTTTATAATGATGAATGTAACTTTCTGTTGTTAGACATGGCCCTGTTGCACAAACAATACCATCAATGGTAATATGGCCATCAATGGCAACTACCATGGTAACAGGGCTCAACAGCCAATCAAAATCAAGGTTTCTGTGGTAGTTACCATTGATGGCAAAGTTACCATCAATGGTAAGTTTTGTGCAACGGGCCCCACGGACTACTTTCTACTACTTTTTTCTTCTTCTTCTTCTTATCAATATAATTATTATTATTATGATTATTATCATGATTACTACTACTGTTACTACTATTATTAGCATTCATTAATATAATTTTCACCCCCAATCAGAACATTCAAAGACACCATGAATTCCTTGGACACAGAGATGCCATGGACCATAAAACTCAGCAGTGCTGGTCTTGTCTACTTTCACTTCGGTAAAGAGGTCATCTGGAGGACCCTTGACCTTTCACCTGATGACCCAGATGTGACCTCTGTTTATAACAAGGTCTATGATAACTTCATGCAAGAGGTTGATGCAATTGACAATGGCGTGGATCAGACAGATGAAAAGCCGAGGTAGATTGGAGCTTATTAGAGATAAACTTGAGTTCTGGTAAAAATAGAAAATCAATTCTCAAAGAATCAAACGAACCTTACACTGAATGTTCAACATTACAAATAAATGTTATTTGCCAAACAATTTTGGTAGAAAATGTATACTGGCTGAGTAATGAGCATAGAAAGATAAGGAAATCAAGGTTTCTAGCCCCGACACCATTTATGTAGTCCCATATACATCTTTCTGTGTACAGTGCATGTTACTTTACCAAGACTGGGCCAAATTTATTATGATTTTGATGACTCCAGAACCTTGCAGTAGACACCAATACTTACATGCTACATGATGAACTTTTTCTGATCGATTCCACACATTTTCTTTCATAATGCAATCGCATGACCAGAACTCAACTTTATCTTTAACCAATTTCACAGTACACTGTACACTAGAGCGCTGATACAACAGATAACAAAAGTGTATTTCAAACAATAACATACTTTTGTGAATATTCATGTTCCTCCTTTTCTTTTGCACCTTCAGCACAAGATACTTGCGAATTTGGCATACTATAATTACACTGTCACAGAAATGTATATGAGACTACCGTAAACAAACATATGGCACCAAAGTGTGGTCCAAAAGCTTTAGCCGTTACTTGTTGTGTTTTTAATATGAGGGAGTTTGAAGAGCCCTCCTATTCAGGGGACATTACCTTTCCACACTAACATAAGAAGAATGAAAAAGCTCACAAATTATTTGTTGCCTTTCCTAGAGCACACCTTCTCTTTACGTTCAATTGCCTGGGCCCCGTTTCACAAAACTTGTCATCAGTGACAAATGACAGTTTTTGTTATAAGCTACTGAAATCCTTGCATCTGATTGGTTATCAGCAGATTTGTCACTGATTTTAGCCATTTGTCATTGAAAAAAGGCTCTGTGAAACTGGTCCGAGGTCATAATCTTTAACCGGTTAACTACTGAATCCTCTAATTCTTATAGGCTTAATACAGGGACCATCCAGCTCTCATAAGCCCAGTTCTCATAAGCCCTGCCTTCATCAGCTTGAGTTTTCCAAACTCACTATTTTCAGACTCAGGATATTATCCCAAAGTTAGAAATTGCGTCTTCCCCAGACCGATACGCTCATCACAAACTAGCTCGGGCATGGCGCAAATTCCGCTTTTTCCCAAATAGCAGGATATTTTTTAAACAAGACAAAGATTTCTTGGGATATCTTATTGACCAAATATCCCGCTAATTGCAACTTCTGTCACTTTTAACAACTAGAAAATATAAAGAAAAACGATCATATCTTTTTAAATACAGATTTTTACAAACTGCACATTCGAAGGTAGATAGAGTACAATGTTTACCGGTATGTCAAAATTAACTGGATAATTTGCGATCGGGATACAGTAGTTTAAATAGCGGGATATTTGGCAATCTCGTGCTGATGAAGACATTCTCGTAGGCAATGGGCTAATCTTCAGAATCTGTGATATTTTTTTCCAGGTACGTAGTCTCCACAAACCTGAGCGCTAGAGTGGGACACCTCAACCCCAAATGGAATGACGAGGTCCAAGATTATGAGGTGAGAAATAACAGAAAAATTCTTTGTGAAGTAATAATAATGAGATTTGAAAATCGTCACTTGACGAATGACAGGGTCTGTCTTTGAAAGGGTCTATGGTGTTTAATACGGAAGAAATGAAGAGAGAGAGAGAGAGAGTGAGATGTGAGTAGATAGGGGAGGAGTTCCTCGATAGAGTGAACTAAACCTTGAGTTCAGTTTTGTCTGTTTCAGAGTGGTTCCAAGAAGGCTGTAGCGTTGACAGGGGAGGAGTTCCTTGATAGAGTGAACTAACCCTTGAGTTCTGTTTTGTCTTTTTCAGAGTGGTTTCAAGAAAGCTGTAGAGTTGACAGGGAAGGAGTTCCTCGATAGAGTGAACTATTATGGCAAGGTGTGGCTACCGGCCAGGAGCGTTGTCAAGACAGCTCTACAAGAAAGATTCAATGTGAGTAACTCTTAAATCGATTCCCAGTTAAAGGTAATACAAAGTTTTGGTATATGGTCATGAATTTGGTTCAAATGAACATATTGAAAGCATATGCAATCCTACAATATTCAGTGATCGTGTCACGGTTGAAATCAAGTCTAAAGTTATGAAATTGTAAATAAACTCTTTATGTTGTATAGCTCCCTCTCAAGGTCAAGATATTAATTAAGCTATAAAACAATATTTCTTGACTAAAATTGACCAATTAGCTATTCCTGTTTGGAAATTATATATCACAGCTACAGGTACATATTCTGAGATTTATATGGTCGCAGCTACCATTGTACGGCCGTTGGCGCTATTTGAAATTGATCAAAATTTACCGGGAGCACCAGTAAATTTTTATATTCAATTTTTCTCGAAAGCAGAAGTGTTTTAGGGGCTAAATTTTCTAGTGATGATGATGATGATGATGATGAACAGCATTTGTATAGCGCCATTTATCTGCAAAAGCATTCAAAGGCGCCTGGCTCCCTCAATATGTCACATATCATAGTGCTTATAAAGCATCCACAGGGGCATCCAAATATATAACAAATTGTAAAGAATCACTATCCACCCGATTTCCAAAATTTCCCAAAACTTTGTATTACCTTTAACATCTTAATTATTCATACCCCTTGTAAATGTTATGTTTTGTGTGCTTTTCGTAACTCAAGAATGAAAAGTGGACTAGATGAATTAGGACCTTTGTACATGTATGCTTTCATATGTAACTTTCTCAAGAAACATCAATCAGACACATCAATTTTTCACATCCTTTAAGAATTACAAAACTTGGAAAGGGTTTTCATAATTAGTAGTTAACTGTGCATAGTGTGGCTACTAGGCCTTAAAAAAAGATGTCGTATTGCTCAAGGTGCCAAAACATGGGTCGGTCAGAATTTTTTTGTTTGAACTTTTTTTCTTTCTTCCTCTTCTTTGGGCGAAAAAACGGTAATAAAACATAAACTTTTTTAAAAAGCTGACCGTATATTTCAAGATTTGTGGGTCAGTTGCAAAGGGCAATACAACATCTTTTTTTTAAGGCCCTATATAAATATATTCTACTGCGCTGTGATGCGCTGTGATGAGAAAAAAACTCCCACTAATGCTACTTTACAGACTCACAACCATATACTGATCAACTGAAGAATCTACCCCCTCCCTCAGGCTGAGAGAAAGCAACAATAATCGCCTTTTTAGTGTGAATATCAAATGAGTAGAATAATTGTTTTATTTGTTTATTAACTCTTATCCTGACATAATGAATACAGCCTAATGCCACAGGGCTAATCCCCATTGTGCCAAGCCTCAAATCCCCCTGTGCCAAGTTAATTTTGAGATAATCGGATTAACGCGATGGTACTATCAATAGCGCGTGGGAAACATTAGGCACAGTGCAATGGGCATGAACAATAACTGCTATTACGAATGCGAGCATGAATGCACAAAGCAGATAAGCGGTAGCTCGCGCGCATTAATGAAGCAACCAATCGATAGCGTGTACAAAGCACTTCAACGGTAGCATGCAAGCAGCCTTATGGCAGGATATGAGTTAACTATTTATTATTCATTCAATGTAATACAATATATTCATATATGAAAGAGAAAACGCTGGGTGTGCTAGCTTGGTTGCCTTGGTATGGAAGCCAAAACCAAAAATTGAATCCTTTATGGTCTTTCCTCCAAACCAGGCTAGTGCAACTAGGATATAAAATGTTGATACCTATTATAAAAACATGTATAAACATAGCTACAGTTCCTTAGAACTATAAGCTAAGAAAGATAACCAACAGTCTTTTTCAAGACTACACCAACGGTTCTTTTCGGGACTAGGCACACTCCAGAAAGAAAGATTACCGAGAGTCTTTTCCAGGACTTCGCAATCCTCCCGCTCTCTCACATGGTGCAACCGCAAGCCTACTGTATAAAACATATGAAACTAAGCTCCTTAGCATGTAAATATAGTGTGAGATAATAAAGATATATGCAAAACAATAGGGACTATGGTATACACTTTGCAGCATCTGTTGCTTATCTGTTTCTATCCTTCTTTTTCCTCATTTTCCTACAATGAACCAGGTGGATGCTTGTGGGGAGATCATCACCTTCCCTCAGGGAGGCTGTCCTTGGAAGGAGCATCTATTTGAGCTGGAGAAGATCCTGGATCTTGAGCTCCCTATCAAGTATGTCCTGTACCCGGACAACAGCGGGGCATGGAGAATACAGTGCGTCCCAATCAACAGACATTCCTTTGACAACAGGTAGGTTACCCTCTCAAGTATACCCTGTACCTTCTTAAGTATGTCCTGTAGCCAGACAGGAACAGAGCCTACAGAATACAGTGCGTCCCAATCAACAGACATTCCTTTAAGGACAGGTAGGGTACCCTCTCAAGTCCTGAAACCTCTCAAGGTTGTTTTGTACCCTCTCATGTATGTCCTGTACCCTCTCCAGTATGCCCTGTACCCTCTAAAGTATGTTTTGTACCCTCTCAAGTATGCCCTGTACCCTCTCAAGTATGTTCTGTACCCTCTCACGGTTGTTCTGTACCCTCTCAAGTATGTCCCGTACCCTCTCAAGTGTGTCCTGAAACCTCTCAAGTCTATCCTGATTCCTGACCCCTCTCAAGTATGTCCTGTACCGTCCCGAGTATGTCCTGTACCGTATCATGTATGCCCTGTACCCTCTCAAGTATGTCCCGTACCCTCTCGAGTATGTCCCGTACCCTCTCAAGTATGTCCCGTACCCTCTCAAGTATGTCCTGTACCCTCTCAGGTATGTCCTGTAACTCTCTCAAGTATGCCCTGTACCTTCTCAAGTATGTCCTGTACCCTCTCAAGTATGTCCTGAACCCTCTCAAGTATGTCCTGTACCCTCTCAAGTATGCCCTGTACCCTCTCAAGTATGTCCTGTACCCTCTCAAGTATGCCCTGTACCCTCTCAAGTATGTCCTGTACCCTCTCAAGTATGCCCTGTAACTCTCTCAGGTATGTCCTGTACCCTCTCAGGTATGTCCTGTACCCTCTCAAGTATGTCCTGTACCCTCTCAAGTATGTCCTGTAACTCTCAAGTATGCCCTGTACCCTCTCAAGTATGCCCTGAACCCTCTCAAGTATGTCCTGTAACCTCTGTACTCGGAGAGCAACGGAGCCTGGAGAATACAGTGCGTCCAAATGAGTAAACATTCCTTTGAGAACAGGTGATTACCCTCCCAAGTACATGTATGTCCTGCACCCTATCAGCCGAATATATTCCATGGAGTGTCTGTTATTTCCTTAAGAAAAACCCTATATCGACCAGACGTATGTTATCCATCAGTCTATGTTATCCATCAGACTATGTTAATCATCTTTCTTTCCTTTCTCACTCTTGTGCTTCCCTCAGACTCTCCCTTCCTGAGAAGTGGCGTGGTGTTCGTGACGACGCCCTCAGTGAACTCTCAGGGATCTACGGCTGCATCTTTGTGCATGCATCAGGATTCATCGGTGGTAACAAGTCTAAGGAGGGTGCTCTACAGATGGCCAGGAAATCTCTACAAATGGGGCAAGAAATGGACTGAAAGGGTTTTCCCCCGTTATGGCATAGGCCTATATTGCTTCTTGTCGCTGTTTATATGCTTTTATTGTCAATTCGAAGTACGTGTCTCAATGTAACGCTGACTCATAGACCCCCAAGGATAACCATTAATCTGGTGCCTTTAGGTTATTGTATAAACTCTTATTTTCCTGAAGGGTTTATTTTTTTCAGATTTGCCATAGATTTGCAAATTCAACAAGTGAAAATGCGCTGGTAACGCATATACGATCATGTATTGTAAGTAACCTGCGTCAGATATTGCCAAATTTCTACGTTTCTCTCGTAATTTTAAAACCCTATCCTGCACATTCCATGATTATAATCATACAAATGGGGCATTATTGTATAGGGAAAAAACAGGCTTTTCAGTGATACCAATGTCATGCACATTAATATAGTAACAATATAGATATCCAGTAGGCTTGCGGGTGCACCATGTGAGAGAAAGAGGATTGAGGAGTCCTGAAAAGAGACTCTGACTCTGTGATAGATATCAATGCTCAAATTGAATTGAGTACTTTTTTTGAGGGGAGTGCTAGCAGATTTGTATGGAATATACTGTGTCTGTATTAGTTGTTGCTGCGTGAGACAAGCCTCAAGCAATCTTTGCTACACAAAGTCAAACTGTCAAACCTGCTTTAACAATCACCTTTGTAAAAAAGACCTGTCTGTAAAGACATTTTTTTTGTATTACCCTCAATATTTTTCATTGCGAAATGTATTCAAGGAACCTGTATATAAAGGAAAAAAACGATACAGGCACATAGAGGTCCAAGCTAGGGATTATTTACCACTCAACTACCTTGAATGATTAACTAATCAACCAGACTAGGTGTAAATAGTTTAATTTGTATGAACGCCATAAATTCATTATTCTGGCAACAACAAAAAAGTAAATTCCAGGAGGTTCATAGTGCCAAAAATGTAAAAGGGTTTGATATTCCAAAGATTCTTCATTCTGAAAAACACTACGGGGTTCTTTGCCATTTTGAAGCTAGGATTTATGTACCGTTTCATTTTTTCGGAAATATGAACCTTTGGGAATATTAACGAAATTTGACGGAATAGCCAACATTCATTTACATGTTACATGTATGTACTTTTTTTATTTTGTAATGTGACATGCAAATTAAAGTGCTGAATTGTATATCTAAATGAGCTTTTATTTTTTAGTAGAGATTCTGACTTTTAATGATGTTGAGCAAAATCACCTTGTTTGGCCAATGAAAAAAAAAAAGTTATATTGCCCTTTGCGACCAACCCAAAAATCTTGAAATCCACGGCCGGCTTTTAAAAAAAAAATGAGAAGTTTCAGCCCAAAGAGGGGAAAAAGAAGAACAAAATTATTACATCAAAAAAAAAAGTTTTCCGACCAACCGACCCTATCTTTTGCAGGCCTAATAAAAACCTGATTTAAATCGGTTTCCCGATTTTTTTTATTTTCCCCCATTTTTTTTTCTTCTTCCCGATTTAAAAAAAAAAAAAAAAATTGGATTTTTTTTTTTTTTTTTTTTTTTACCAATTTTTTTTTCTTCCCTATTTTATCCTGATTTTCCCGACTTCCTTCTTATTTTCTGTATTCTTCCCTATTTTGCTCTATTTTTCCCCAAATTTTCTTACTCGAAAGGGGGAATATTGTTAAATGCCATTTTTCCCCGCGAATCCTCTTTTTTTTGTTTTACTCAAGGGGGGCGTGGTTGAGGGGAAAACAAAAAACCTATCTTTTTTTTAGTGCTCACTATCACCCCTGGTTTTGGCACCTAAAGGGCAGTACAGCACCTTCTTTTTTTAGGCCTTATAACAGATACCTCTTTATATCGGAGCTCTTTATACTGAGGTTCCACTATACAATAAATATTTTGTTGTGGTAGTTATAGAAGAATGATAAAGAAATATATATTTAGTAAAATTGGTGACTGAGGAAGAGGATGAGAGAAGGAAGGAGAACAGAGTGATAGATGGTGAGAATGAGAGACGGACAGAGAGACAGAGAGCGAGGGCTTGATAGAGATAAGAAATTGGTGGTAGAAAAGAGTGGGTTGGGGTAAGAAAGGGAAACAAGAGAAAGAGAAAGGCCAAAATCGTAAGAGTGGTGGGAGACGAGAGAGAATGGGGAAGAGAAAAAAAAGGGCGAGAGAAAGAGAAGAACAGAGGAGATGGTGAGACAGGCAAATGGATATGTTGACAAAGAGAGCTAGCTGGATGAGTGAGAAAGAGAGAGAGAGGAGCAGAGAAAAGGGGAAAGCTCATTGAGGGGATTGGAACCTTGAATCTTGAACTGATACAGGGGTGATAGTGAGCACTAAAAAAAAAATAGGTTTTTTGTTTTCCCCTCAACCACGCCCCCCTTGAGTAAAAAAAAAAAAAGAGGATTCGCGGGGGGAAAATGGCATCTAACAACATTCCCCCCTTTCGAGTAAGAAAATTGGGACAAAATTTGACAAATTTTGAAGAGAAAAAATGGGCAAAATAGGAAAGAATAGAGAAAATAAGAAGGGAATCGGGGAAAATCGGGATACAATAGGGAAGAAAAAAAAAAAATCAGGTTTTTATCAGGCCTGCTGATAATTCCGTTCAGCAGCTCCTTGAAGCTATCCCGGCATGGTGACGGATAAGTGCATTTTCACACACAGTTAACGACTGAATTATTCATATCCTTGTAAAGCTGATGCTTTTCGTGTTTTTCATAACTCAAGAATGAAAGGTGGACTGAAATAGACTCAGGTAATGGGAGAGACTGAAAAGTGGGGAGAAGGGCGGACCTTTCAATCCAGCCCCGACGCCACAACTACCCGGTATCTGAGAAACGGTGCTTCACTTGCTAAATCTTTAAAAAACATCTGAAACCTTTATGCCTACTTTTCTTCTTAATTTGTCCTTGGACTGAGGGACAGTGCCTTGTATCATCTGGACACAGTTCTATCTACATCCAAGCATTCTTGGTATTATCATCATCATCCTCAATAGAATTATTGCTAGAATTATCATCAACAGTATTTCCATTGGTAGCATCATTAGTATTATCGTTGGTAGTATCATATTCATTATCATCACTGGTAATATCTTTAGTAGTATTATCATCATCAGTGTTATCATTAGTATTATCATTATCAGTATTATCATTGGTAGTATCATCATTAGTATTATCGTTAGTATTATCATAATAATCATCATCAGTGGTATTATCATAATTATCATTATGAGTAGTATTACCATAATCATCAACGGTATTATCGTTAGTATTATCATCACCATCATAATTATTCTCATAATCATCTTCATTATCATCACTAGTAATATCATCAGTAGTATCACATCATAATCACCATCATTATCACCTCTCAATTTATGAGACGACAACAAAACTAAACAGAGACGATAACTTCTCATGATTTCATTATTTATTAGAATAGAAAATAATTTTTTTCACATCACAACACAAATATGGCTTCAAAGGTTGAAAGTCTGTGGTCCATATTTTTTCAATTCAGTTCAACTCAACCCCCGAGTCTAAGATAACCTGTTAAAGCCCCACTGCACTACTTATAGCTACTTGCGCCTGTTATATAGCAAACGATGCCTAATTGGTCTCTGTTGGTCCCCCATGATCCTCTTTTTCTTATGTTAATTGAGAGATGATTTGATGAGATAACCATCTGTCAGTGACCTTGCAGGGTGGTCTAATCCCCCCTTAGTACTGACAGGCTTTAACAAAGGCAAACCTAGGATAAAGTTCCTCTGTTAATCCCAATGGATTCCATCAGAAAAAGTTGATCATGTAGACTAAGTATTGGTGTGTACTGCAAGGTTTTGGAATCATCAAAATGGTAAGAATTTTGGCCCAGTCTCGATAGAGTAACAAGCACTGCACGCGTACACAGAAAGATGTATATGGACTAGACAAACATGTGGCATAACAATCGAGCCTCATTTTTAAGCTGTTATTTGTCATAATTAGAATATGAAGGCATTGGAAGAGCCATGCTTTTCAGGAGACATGTCTTATCTGATGTTCTTCCACACTTGCATGATAAGAATGATAACGCTCACAACTTATTTTTCACCTCTCCCCAGAACTCGACCTTCTCTTTAAAAGCCCAGCATCAGATTTGAATTAAAGTATGACACACAACACAGGCTTATGTGCGTCAAATCTCAACACTAGTTCAAAAACAGTTATCTCTGCATTACTCAAATTTGCAATGGTCAAATTTCCCCCCAACTCGATGCAGCAGGGGCGTTTAGTAAAGTGCTCCTCCAATCCCCTTGTAATAATTATTTGATCCATCCCTGTAAACACACATGGAATGTACAAGAAAGCCCTAATGATGATTGTCAAAATCCAAAAACATGTGGTCTTTATAGACAGGTGGTCATTAAAGCAGGTTTGACTGCAACAATAAAAGTCACATTTATACTACATTTCTAAACTCTTTACATTGTAATTATAGAACAATTTAGAATACAGGTACTCTTATTAGTTCAGGATTTTGTGCAAGTTTTGTACAGAGTGCATCAGCAGTCGTGCAATCAACAGAGCTGATTGAACAGGAAGCCGTCTGGCACAAATTTCTTGTTGCTCCGAGCATGACCACAGTTGCACAAATAGTAGAGTTTGAAAATGACATAGCATCACAAAAATCCAAACGTCTTACACAAAATTGATAGTTTTGGTGTTATTTTACTTGAAAAACAATTCTGTATCCAATAGAAACAAAAAGCAATTATAATGCTGTGCCAATGATTCAGTTGACATTACATATATCAGGTGTTCCACTCATTGGGTACAGCGAAAAAATACACGGGGGCTCGGGGCAAATTAGCCCCCGAAATGCCAAAAAGAGCCCCAGAAAGTCATAAAAGAGCAAAAAAAAATTGCATAGAGTTCAAGACTAGAAGAAGATTACTACATTTCAATCAATATTGTCACATTATCATGGGATTCTTACATATCAGAGTATCTAGAAATTAGTACCAAAATTATATGAAAGTAACTAAAACCGATTACACAAGTATATACAAATAACATCATTTCTTATTGAGATATGGCAAAAATAAAGAATGTCAGAATTAATCAATAGAAGCTATAGTTCATGAACAAAGTTGGTCTATTAAGTAGATCTATGTCGAAGTACATAACAATTATCACACTAGTACCTGCATAAGACACATAGAAGCCAAGTACATGTAGTTAACATCTATTGCACCCCCGCCCCTTTCAGATGGGCCACAAACCTACAAAGAAATACTGGGGGGTGTTTCACAAAGATCCTAAGTTGAACTTATCTCTAAGTTGGACTTAAAATTTATGGAAAGCCATTAGTATCTATGAAAATATTTTGTAAAAGTTATTTTAAAAGGCATAGAATGTTGATTCAAATCATTCATATGTTCTATTATCATGAGAGATTTCATGTTCTTGATGTGGAATTTATGAAAAGTCTAAAATACTTGGATTTTTGCTTTTGAATATATTTCAAAATAAGGCTACAAATGGCTCTCCATAATATTTAAGTCCAACTTAGAGTTAAGTTCGACTTTAAATCTTTGTGAAACACCTCCCTGGTATACCACCCTGTATCACAATTAAACTATATACCCGATAAAACAAACAAATATATGTTTTAAAGGTAAAGACTAGTTCTGGTCATGCGATTGCATTGTGAAAGAAATGTTGTGGAATCGATCAGAAAAGGTTGCTCATCTAGCATATAAGTATTGGTGTGTACTGCAAGGTTCTGGAATCATCAAAATGATAAGAAATATGGCCCAGTCTTTGTAAAGTTACAAGCACTGTACACAGAAAGATGTATATGGGACTATACGCACACGTGCACGACACATGCGTTTATCTCTCACAGACCATGTAGATAAACTAATTTACCAAATATATCAATAAGTAGGCGGTTTCCCGGCAAAATTGTTATCATCATGTATTAGTCAAAATATATACTTTCACATGATTGGTAATAAGAGCTTCCATTTCATTTTTTGAAATTGGGGCGTTTCCAAAACTGAACTTTACCTTTAAGCATATTTGAATGCAAATGAGATGTATCGTTGAACAAATGGTGCATGTGTATGAGCTCATTATACGATCTATCCAGACTCCAGTTGAGGCTGTATGCATCTATCGTACAAAACCTTCACGTTGAGTGAGATAGGTGCATTAACAGCCTCAACAAGAACGAATAGATAGTCAAATAAATGAGTGAAAAACATGCATCATTTGTTTTATACAACAAAACTCCTAGATCCTTGCTAATTGATGTAAAGAGAAATCATTTCAAGATTGTTTTGTTTCATTATCGCTGACAAATAAACACTTAAGTTTAATAGGCTTACTTTGGCGAGCACACAGAGAAAAACGTGCGCAATACATTTACAACTTGTTAAGCGCGGTGTTACCCAAGTACTGGCCAACACACAGTATAAGCAAAAAATCATTTAGGTGCACTGCTGTGCATCGCAAACTTAAAAAGTGTTGGATAGTACTGGAAAAATTGCATGCTTTGCCATTAAAAAATGTGTGATAGTCTTGGTAAATGAATCACAATCAATTTGACCAATCAATCGATAAGGATGTAGGAGTATGTTGTATGGCTATACATATACACTGTACAATACCCGCATTTTAGAGAAATGTCAAAGTGTAAGTTGCACAAGAGATATACTAAATGCCCCTGGCATGTAATACAGCAGAAAATGCATATTTTCATATAGCCTGTTAACCTTAAAAGGGGGAGGGGAACGCCCTGTACTTTCCCACAATAACTACAACAATTTTTTTCCTTCTAATCCCTTGCTTTCATGACTTTTAAACCCCAAGCCTTGCGCATCTCATAACACCAAATTCATGAAATTTGGACACTGGGTAATACCGCACAGCATCGAAAATTTTGTGCAGAGCGATTGTGCAGCGCGGTCACAAAATGTAATCTCTCTAAAACCTGTTCACATGAATCATTAATAGGTGATTGTTCAAAAATGATTGGAGTTATGAAAACAAAATGTCTTACTTTTATGAGGATCTCCTTTTACAACATAATATCAGGGTGGACTCCCCCTTTCACCTATAGCAGTTCAGGGTCTACTTTTAGCAACATTTCTGTATAATCTTTTGGTCCAGAATGCTAGGAATGTCACATTATACATGAGCAGAAAAAGCATATAATATCACACACACACAAATCTGAGTCCATTGTGTTGCCCATGAATAAGAATGATTGAATTGCAAACAATCCTTAAAATCTTTAAATTGGCAATGCAATGTGGTATCATATAACCACTATTATTGTGTTCAAATTGGTTGAATTTATTAGTGATTCATTATTCACATTAATTTGAAATATTATACATTATTATTAGTTTTTTTTTTTACTATGAAGGAGCGGAAAAAGAAACCCAAGTTTGATGAGTGAAAGCTGACATTTTAACACCTTCAGAAAAATTCTGAACCGCTAAGGGTGAATATTTAAAGCCCCACTGCACTCCTTGTAGCTACTTGCTCCCTCTATATAGAAAACAATGCCTAAGTGGTGCCCATTGGTCCCCCATTATCCTCTGGTTCTTATGTTAATTGAGAGCTGAGTTGATGAGATCACCACCTGTCAGTGACCATGGTGGGTGGTCGTATCCCTCCTGGCCAAACTAGTGCAGACAGGCTTTAATTGATAGAGATTATACCGATATTGAGCCGTCCCTGAAGTCCGTCTTCCCGATGAAGCAGTTTATGAGGACAGGCTTTCCTTCTTTGCTGAGTTTCTGGGCCTCGATCAGTTTCTGACGGACCTCGTCTTTGGATTCGTTGGTGAGTTTGATGCCCACTCCTCCGATACCCTCGACCGCTTTATCGTAATCACAGAACTGCAAGGAAATGGCAGATATTCATCTATTAAGTCATGTCAGGACTCGGTCATTAACGACACTGTACAACATGTTTAAATTCCATTCATTTCACCCCCCCCCCCCCCCCCCGCAAAAAAAAATAAAATATTAATAATAATTAAAAAAAATATAATAATAACAAATCATCTTTTGACTCATTGGTGACCGCCTTGTCGTAATCACAGAACTGCAAGGAAATGGTGAATATTGATCTGTTTATGATTAAGAATTTGGCGTCACCTGAGCCTGGGAGGCGAAAAGAAAACTGAATCACAGAAACTCTAGGGTCTCTCTTCCTAGTTTTACTGATTAGGGGTGTGCTGGTGGATCACTACACCGGGGTTTCTACCTACCATACTCTTATATGAATAGTGCAGTGGGTTCTTAACATGCTAAGGTGGCGCCTCTCCTCAACACTGGTCATCCATTTAACATCCTATCTGAGGGACGGAGTGTTTTCCACTTTACATAGCCTGGGTCTATGAAATGCAGACTTCAGTCATCTGCCTGGGTTGGATTCTAACCCTAGCTCTTTTGTTAGATTAATTGTCTTGCCAAATGTAGATTAATACCATGTCGGGGATCGAACCAATGACCTTTGCATTTCAAGTCAAGTGCTTCCATCACTAGACTACAACACGTATATGACAGACCAGCCAACCTCTGAAGTTCAAAAACTGTATTCTTTAATCCCCAAAGATGTATTTTACTGACAAAAATTGTATTTAAAACAAAAACATGAATCAATGCCTCTTCCAGTTCGTATATACAGGAAGAACTTTTTATGGATCATTGGTTGAATATGCATGATTTCGTCATGACTGGTGTGTTCGATGAACCAAAGAACATCCCCAAATTGCAGATGTGAGATGCTTGTAGGATACTTTAGAGGACAGAATGGGCATTTTGCCAATGGCACACACACAAAAACAAAACAAATTGTATTTTATTGAGGGAAATCGTATTTACTTCTAAAAATTGTACGAAATACAATTAAATTGTACTGGTTGGCATCTCTGCGATGATGTTACATACAGACAGACAGACAAACGGACGGCACACTTACCGCTAGATCACAGCTGACCCTTGACCCCAGTATAGGCACCTGTTCCCTGCAGATCTGTGTCCAGCATGCGTCGTTACCAACCACTGCAATGACTGGTGTCTTGTGACGGCAGTACGTATCAAACTCCATTAGGCTGTAACCGAGGGAGCCATCACCGTACACGATCCAGATGTTGGCGTCGGGGTAGCAAAGTTTGGCGCCCAGGGCAAAGCCTCCGCCGACGCCGAGAGTTCCGAAGGCACCGGGGTCGAGCCACTTCAGTGGGCCTCTGGGTCTGTATGGAAATTGTAATGTGATGCATGGTAGTGTGGATGCCTTAGAAGCATTATCATCTTCATTGTTGTCATCAACTGCACTGCGCCCACAACCATCATCATTAAAACTATTATTACCAATCACCGTCATAATCTTCAACATCGCTATCAGTTTCATTTTCATTAACATCACTATCATCATCACCAACATCATCATCATTGTCATCATCAGCATCATCACAATCATAGTAGTCACTATCATCATCATAAAATGTCATTATCATAATCGTTACCATCATAGTTACCATCATCATCACCATCACTGTAACAAGCTATCATCATCATCATCCTCATCACCAACATCGTCTTAATCATCATCAACAACATCATCATCACCTTCATCCTCATCATAGTCATCACTATCATCATCATTAATATCATTATCATTACCATCATCATCACCACCAACACCACTATCATCATCATCTTCATCACCACCAACACCGTCAAAATCAGCATCATCATCTTAACCATCATCAACCCTTACCACCATCATCATCACCACCACCACCATCATCACCATCACCACCACCATCATCATCATCATCATCATTATCATCATCACCACCAGCACCATTGTCATCATCAAATTCCTCATCATCATCATCATTTTATTCAACATCATCATCACCACCACCACCACCACCACCACCACCACCATCATCATCACCACCACCACCACCACCACCACCACCACCACTACTAACATCACCATCATCATCACCACTGTTTACAGGGTACTTACCTGAGTATATACGCAGCGCTGCCGACAAAGTCCCCTCCATCTGCCACAATGACACTGTTCTCCTCCATCACATCCTCAACTTGGTAGAGAACACTCAGAGGATTCAGATACCGGTCAGCTTTCTCAGATGCCTTCGTTCTACAAGAATCAAGATAATAAGATGAGAGCGAGAGATAATAGTTTAATTTACAAGTCTAGTTTTGAAATATATAAAGTATTTAGGCAGTACATTCCGTTCTCCTCCATCACATCTTCAACTTGGTAAAGAACACTAAGATGATTCAGATACCGGTCAGCTTTCTCAGATGCCTTCGTTCTACAAGAATCAGATGAGAGAGAGAGAGAGAGAGATAATGGTTTAATTTAAAAGTCTAGTTTTTAAATATATAAAGTATTTAGGCAGTACATTCCGTTCTCCTCCATCACATCCTCAACTTGGTAAAGAACATTAAGAGGATTCAGATACCGGTCGGCTTTCTCAGATGCCTTCGTTCTACAAGAATCAGATGAGAGAGAGACAAAACGGTTTAATTTACAAGTCTAGTTTTTAAATATATAAAGTATTTAGGCAGTACATTCCGTTCTCTTCCATCACATCTTCAACTTGGTAGAGAACACTAAGAGGATTCAGATACCGGTCAGCTTTCTCAGATGCCTTCGTTCTACAAGAATCAATGTATAAGATGAGAGAGTGAGAGATAATAGTTTAATTTCCAAGTCCAGTTTCTATATATATTTAATGTATTTAGGCAGTAGATTTAATTAACATGTAGACTGATTAATACGCATCATAATCCTCAATCATCATCATCCTCCTTATGAACACCATCATCATGAACACCATCATCATCACCATCATCATTATCATGATTACCACTATCATGACCATGATAATCATCTCTTCAAGTCTCCATATGTCATAGTCATCACAATCACCTTCATCACTACCATGTTATCATCGTCATTACTAGGACAAATACATTTATCATCAACATCAATACCACATTATCATCAACATCATCTTTAAAGGGGAAGGCCACCCTGATAGTAAGTTGGTTTTAAAAGAAGCCGAAAAATGAGAGGTATGAATTTTTGAGGTTGCGATTAATCAAACACAAATTGGCAACTCTGATGTTTCGTGTGAGCCCCCCTTTTATTTGCTCTGTAATAGAACATCTGAAATGTTTATTTTTGCCCGAAAGCAAATTTCTTTTCATTCATGCAACCTATCTATACATGTATATAATTGTTGCAAATGTGTTTTTATACAACCCCTGTATGAAACAAATTATATATTCTGTCGTCAATGATTAAGAAAAGAAAAAAAATTAAGCTCCTTCTGCTTCTATTAAAACCAACTTGATATCAGGGTGGACTTGCCTTTAAAGCCCCTCTGCACCAGTTTGGCCAGGAGGGATTAGACCTCCCTGCATGGTCACCGACAGATGGCTATCTCATCAACTCAGCTCTCAATTAACATAGGAAAAAGTGGATCATGGGGGACCAATGGTCACCAATTAGGCATTGTTTGCTATATAGAGGGCGCAAGTAGCTATAAGTAGTGCAGTGGGGCTTTAAGATGTTATCCTTACAGATTAGCTGCCTCTTTCTCTCCATCTCGTTCTTGGAGCGTCTTAATCCAATCTTCATCGCACGTGTAGCTTCCGAGACCCTTCTGTAGTTCAACCAGGTAACTCGCTGGATCAGCTTGGATGGCTAGAGCAGGCTTCCAGAACAGATCGGTGTTCTAAAAGAAAATTCAAGATATTCAGATAATGAAGTGGTGGTGATTATTTTACCTGACTGCTAAGAAGGCATAAATGCTTAGTAAAATTAAGTCCTCTCCGAGGGACCCAGACCTGCCAACCTCTGGAGTTCAAAAACTGTATTCTTCAATCCCAAAAAAAGTTGTATTTTACTAACAAAAGTTGTATTCTTAAAAATTAACACGGACTGTTACGCGGATCAATGCCTCTTAACGTTCCTACATACAGGAAGAAATTTTTCAATGGATCATTGGTTGAATATGCATGATTTCGTGACCACTGTTGTGTGCGATGAACCAATGAACATCCTCAAATTGCCGGTGTGAGATGCTTGTAGGATACTTTACAGGACAGAATGTGCATTTTGCCATTGAAAATGGCACATACACACTCAAAAATTATTATTATAAAAAAAAAATTTTTTAAAAAAATTTAAAAAAAAATTAAAAAATAAATAAAATAAAATCGAATGGTTTATTATTATTCCCATTATCTTATAACTTTCATTGCAGGTATTCCCAGACGTTGTGTGTCTGGACAGGTTGTGTATTCAGACAGCCGATTTAAAACCACCATTTGAAGAAATTTACGAGCAATGCTTCATAAATCTTCCAAAACTTATGTCGGAAAATATTATATTATATAAGGACAAATATTCATGATGGTTAGTGCTATTTGATATAAATATTCAGTAAAATTTGATTGCGAAAGAGAAGTCTTTATGTTTGTTAAAGATAAAGATCAGTTATGGTCATGCGATTGCATTGTGAAAGAAACGTTGTGGAATCGATCAGAAAAGGTTGATCATCTAGCATATAAGTATTGGTGTGTACTGCAAGGTTCTGGAATCATCACAATGATAAGAAATTTGGCCCAGTCTTCGTAAAGTTACAAGCACTGTACACAGAAAGATGTATATGGGAATACACACACGCGCGCGACACATGCGTTTATCTCTCACACACCAATAGATAAACTAATTCACCAAATATATCAATTAGAAGGCGGTTTCCCGGCAAAATTTGTATCATCATGTATTGGTCAAAACATACTCTTTCACATGATTGGTAATAAGAGCTTCCATTTCATTTTTTTAAATTGGGGCGTTTCCAATGCTGGTCTTTACCTTTAAGTGTCTGGACACCAATCCCCCATGACAATCAAATTACTACTATTATGTACTCATTGCCTGCCTAGATGTTTAATACAAATACTTCCACTTAGAGGGCAAAATTTAATTCGTACTACTGTAAGTATTGCATAATAATTAGTTTGATCAATTCACTATGTACATTCAAGCTCAAGTTGACATTTATACAAAGGACATTTACACAAATTTATAAAAACAGATCATGAAATAAAAATATATGCAGAGACAGCTTATAAAACCAAATAATCTTCTTCTCCTTCTTCTTACTAGGGCTGGCATAACTAAGATTTGCAATCTTTAACACCGGTCGTCACTCGACCTGTTATCTTGTCTTATTTCTTTTCTACTCTGAATTAATATGATTTATTCATTGTAAATAATAATAATAATAATAATAATAATAATTACATTTATAGGGCGCTTTATACAGACGTTTCTAAGCGCACAGGTGGTACTGTCTAACTTATAATTATTCAACATGTTCAATACCTTAAAAGCAACAAAATAAAATGAAATATTACTCATACAATGCTTTGTTTTGTATGGTTTGGTTTTGTTTTGTTTCACTGGACACTTGAATATTGTAAACGCTCATTCTTTTTTTATCGAATGTATAAACAAAGTGACATACCTTATATAGTTGTTCTTTATTTCTGTTGATAGCAATGACCTTCGACCTGCTGCTCAACGATCGTCCATAATTCAGGCGGAAATCACAGACAGATCCTAGATGGAATCAAAATTGTTAGCATTATTAAAGACAAATAGAAGTGGGCTCTTATGGAGAATTTACCCAGTAACATGTGTTGTCAATCACCAGGGTTAGCCTTCATTTTTATGACCAATAGGCTTTAAATTGCTGTGTCTTTTCCTCATATGGTAAAGTCATTATCTGACATTTGCATCACCCAAAGACTCTCCGAAAGACAAGAGGGTTTTTTCTTGATTGGCCTATGGGTTTGCTGTGTGCAGACTTGTACACCCATTAATGGTCTTTTCACCAAGTCTGGTGTCGGCGAATTATGACCTTCTGCACATGGAAACTGACGACCCACTACCTTTACGTATTTGGAAAGTATCATTTTGTATGTCTTCATCACCTCGAAATTGCCAAATAGCCCGCTATTTTTGATTTGGGAACTAATCCAGAAGTTACAAATCGCGGCTTCATCAGCTCGAGACTCGACCTCAAAACTTGAAACTCGAGCTCAAGAAATTAGTTCGAAATATTTTGCTCAGCGTTCGCACAGGACAAATAGAGGGATATTTTGCAAACTAGCCCAAGATATCTTGAGGAAACTGGTTATGGATATGGTAAAGAGAAGTGGATTGAGATGAATGGTTAATGTCTTGAGAAGGGAAGATGATGAACCTGTGAAAAGAGCATGGGATCTGGAAGTGGGCGGCATAAGAGGGAAAGAAAGAATTCATGGAAAAAAATAGTGAAGAAAGAAAGCAGTAAGGTTGGTCTAAATGCATACCTGCCAACATTTCAAATAAGAATTAGGAATTTCTAGCACGGTATGCCTTCGAAAAATAAGAAATCTGTACCCTTAACAGGCGTTCGCACATTTAGCGCCAGTGTAACTGGCGAAACAAACCTTATACCTTAAAAATTGAATACAAATTCGCTGCTCCATCATGCAGCCATCCAAACGAACGCAATAAGTGAACTCTCAAATCGCGGCACATGATAAAACAAGCTTAATTTGACTTTAACACACAAAACAAAAATAAATAAATCAGAATTTGTAGGTTCTTAAAATCCAGAAAATCTGAATATTCTGGATTATTTGGAAGGGTTGGCAGGTATGTAAATGAGGACTACTACTTCTACTTCAGTGTAATACATGTACTACATCAGGTTTGCTAACTCCCATGATGCTTTGTACTGACCTGCTAAAATGACTACGTCCGCCTCCTTGGGTTCATACTCTTTCTCATAAATTTAATTCCATGACTTTCCATGACTTTTCTAGCCAGAATTCCATGACCTTTCCATGACTTTTACACATTTTTTTTACACGGTAGACTGAAAATTTGATCTCAAATCAAAGCGAAGCAAAGTGCATGTTTCAAGTCTACTAATAGAAAGGCAGCTTTTGTTATCTAGTTATTTCATCTGTTACAATTACATGTTATTTTTTCATCATATTCGATATGCACTGCTATATAATATTCTTACAATTACACATACATGTATTCATATCAACAATTGTCCATTTTTTAATGGCAATTTTCACTTCTAAAGAATACAAATTGCCTGTTCCTGGTTTCATGGACCACCATGATTCCTTCAATAGCTCTCCTTTGCATGTACAAGGTAACTACCCCCCCCCCAAAAAAAAAAAGAAAACAAAACAACACCAACACACAAACTCACACACATACCATCACCAATTTTGATTTCACCAACAAAACACAGTAGGCCTACTCACATCAGCTGATGAATTCTTGTTTCGCTAGCATTAAGCTGGTCAATAATTTCTGAATGAGTTTTTTCTTGAGACATCTTCATGTAGCTGTTTGAAAGAAATCCCTCTACACATTGCACCTGTCTGAATATTTGGTGGCATTGGTAACAAACTGTCCAAGTTCTTTAATAATTCTTAATGGCATTCAGCTGTTCATCAATCTGTTTCTGAATTACTTGTAACTGGGATGCCTTCTCCTTTGCTGTACGTCGGAGGCTGTTTGATTTGGAAATACAAGTCAATCTTCCTTGTGACTCTGCTTCCTCAGCATACTTGTCTGCTGAGGTGTGAAGACTTTTCACATCTGCTTGCAGTCTCATTTGTTTGGCCTTTAGTTCTTCCAAACCATCCATCAGTCCTTTTCTCTTTCCTTCTTTCTTTTCCTTTTCCTTTTTACGCCTCTGTTCATCGAGATAGATGTGGTATTTCTGCCTGCCTGCAGACGCAGCCAACATGATTGATTTGTCAATAGTCACATTCTTGATTCCTCCAACATACTTGATATGGTCATAAATGGCCCTCAATGATATCAGTGAGTGTCCCAGGAGATTGTCCTCTTCAACTTTGTTGTTGATTGAGAAACCTCTCTCAATGGAGGCTTGTCCATGGGACAAGACAAGCAACATGCGGACCAACTTTAAGAGGGTCGAATAGCGAGACTCGGACAGAAATTTGCACATTACAGAGTCCAATCTCTCTTTCTTTGGATCAAAGTCTCTCATCTCTGCACTTCTTGATGCCTCATCACATGCTTCTGAGTATTCTCTTAGGATATCGTCACATGAATCCTTAAGTCTGTGGGCATCACTAAGGGTGTTAAGCACCCTCTTCAGCTTTGCAGTGGAGTTTTCTTTGTCTTTTGCCATGTTCTTTGGACTCAAGCATCCTATATTTCTCACAAGTGCATACTTAAGCGGACATCGCTCAATGAGCTTCCGGGTCATTGCAGCAAGAAACTTCTTTGCTTGAGTGCGAAATTCCAGAACTTTCAGCTCACTGATGATATTTTTCGCCTTCAGATCTTTCAGCTTCTTCTCAGTGTAGAATCCAATGTCCAACTTGGCCAAGGGCAGCTGAATGGCCTCACTGCTAACATCTACCTGCATTATCTTGTAAGGAGAAGTAATGGTACTCCTGTCCAGCTTTAAAAATCGCTGCATAAGGGATGCAAGCATTCTAGTAAGGTCTTCAGCTAAAAAGGGCAGCATTGGTGCATCAGTCTGATAGTCTGTTAGGAAAGGATTGACCAGCTTTGCAACAGATATGAAGAAGTACAGTCTTGCTAAGAAATCAGTTATATGAGTACATTTTGAAACAGTTTCAAAGGACTTGTTCTTTGGGTGAGGGATTTTCTTCTCTTCTACTGCTTTAACATACGCACATACACTCTCCCAGATGCTGATTGCTCTCTCTGCAACAGGAAGGTTTTCCAGCCATCGGGTCTTGCAAAACTTAAGTGGCATGGTATGATCTCCAGTTATCTTCTGATAATCCTCTCTTCTGGCAGGGGAATCAGAAAACAGGTAATACAAGGATGATAGAAAGCTTTCCACCTCCCAGTCAGCAGCCTTGGCACCTGTCAGAAAAGCACCATTAACTATATGGAGCCCGCATGAGCCTATATTCAGTATGGATTTGGTCAGGTCAGCAGTGTACTCTCGCGTAAAGTCATCATACATCTTCCAATTAACGTTGGGACCATCCATTGATATTTGCAGTAATTTTTCCAAGCCAACTGTGTGCAGAACTTTATTCAGTTCTTCCTTGAGGTGAACAGCTGAACCATGTCCGATGAACACAGACGTCAAGTAGCGAGTGCAAACTTCATTGTGTTGCCATGTTCTTATGAGGAAGTCCATCTGCTTTTTCTGGAGCTTCTTGTTGAGGCTTTCATCAAACAGTATCACATAGTGGTTTGATTGTTTTATGTTGTCATAAAGGAGGTCTTGCACATATGGGCCCAAACCAAACACCGTCATATACCGACATTTTGTTTCTGACAACGTGAAACCCTTAGCAATAGCTGAGTCCGGAAACATTCTTTGAAAGAGCTCACTGTTGTGCTGGCAAGAATGAAATGATAAATGATCCTCCACCACTTTCAGACACCAGAGTATTTCAGCTTTTAAAGTTTCCTCTCTTGCAGCAACAGGAATGGGAGTTGTCACTTTAGAGGTTGATGGCGCACAAGTACTGGTTGTTGCATCTGTAGACGTGATAGATACTGATGAACTTTCTGCACCTTTTGCCTTGAAGAAGCTCTTGAGTGAGAGAGTAGAATCTAGGAGAAAAGAAAAAAATGTCTATTAAAATAAATAAAATATAAATATCATCATTTGGTAAGATTTAGGGCCGAGTCAAAACGTTTAACTGCCGTTCAAACGACCATTAAAAGCATAAACGTTTTCCTATTTTGACAACCGTTTGACAGTATGGGGAAGGAAAAAAAAAAAAAATTCACGGCAACTTTTGGCCAATTGATGTAAGTCACTAAGACAAGTGGACTAATTTTTGACTCATTCCTTAAAAACATATTTTAAAGAAATAGAAAGGAGGAAATACTTCTCAAGGCAAGCAAACTGTTGGCCCCAATTGTAAGTACAAAATTTAGTTTTATGATTTTTGGGGTCAATTTTAAGGTAAATTATTATTATTTTTTTTCTTCTGCAGTCCACATACAGTGCCCGGTACAACACTGGCGTGTGAGTGCGGAGCCCCCTGGGTTAGCGTTCGGGCTGTTGCATGCAGTAACCTAGCCGGCCCGGCCCGGGGCCGGGGACGCTCCCGAACGGGCTGGTCGCAGTAAGCAGTAACCAATGCCTGCGAGGTGACATCGCATCGCTAAATAATCTCAAATCTTTCATTTTTATATAATTATTATCAGTCATTATTTGGATTCATGCTCAATAAAGGATCGGTAAAATTCACATTAAAAATGCTCACTTACGACGTTGTTGCTGTTGGAGGTTTGCTGTGTGTTTTTCACTCTTCTTGTGGCTCTTGACGGCTGCTTCGCCCATATTACGGACACTGAATTTACACATATTACAAACAGCACATCTAGCAGTCCCCAGATCGGAACTTTCTTTCAAAATCCAGCCACGGTAATCCGGGTGTTCTAACCAAGCATCCTTAAAATGACAATTTCCAGGCATTTTGAATATCACTTCCACAAAATTTGTAATGGTGAAAATATCCACGTGACGAGTTCCAAGGTCTGTGAAAATAAACAACTCCGTTTCATGAAGAATCAACACATGCACAAAAGTTTCAAAACACATGCCGTCGCGTCGATATATAGATCGTCAACGAGCTAGCGCTGCCAATTTGCCTTGTTGACACGTCAGTATTGTTCCTTTTTTATTTAAATAATGAAAATTAAAAAACAAATATTACTAATTTACTTTTTCCTCATTTATTGGAGAAGTGTAAAAATTGTAGTAGTCTAAGTGGTCGCAATGTAATGCAAAGCCAAAGTGCAATCGAGGCATTACATTCGTTCTTGGAGTGTCACATGTCGCGTTGGCACCATCATCATATGCACACACACACTGCACACGTACACGTGCGCTAGCTTGCTGAACTGAGCTAGCGCTAGCGAGCTCGCTCGCAAGCTAGCCATGTGCGCACGATGTGGACCGTACCGCCATACACTGACCATACACACGTAGTTCGTATCGTACACGTACACACCCACGTACACAGCGCTTATCCATCGATCATAGTGAACACATTCACAAGTACAATCAGTCGGTATGTTACGAATGAAAGAAAATACGAGAAGAAAATGGTTGAAATATCTCCATTTATTCACTTGTATAGTGAGAAAATACTATAGTTGTCCATAATTTTGATATTCCATGACTTTCCATGACTTTCCAATGGAAAAAATAATTTTCCATGACTTTCAAGGCCTTAAAAGCAATAAAGTAAAATTCCATGACTTTCCAGGTTTTCCATGACCCGTACGAACCCTGAATTATTGTTGAGTGCGTCTCTCCCACCACTACCACCACTACCACTCCTCCTACTACCACTACTACCACCACCACACCACCACCACTCCTCCTACTACCACTACTACCACCCCCACCCACCACCACCACTACCACTACTACCACCACCACCACCACCACCACTACCACTCCTCCTACTACCACTACTACCACCACCACCACCACCACCACCACCACCAATACCACTACTACCACTACCACTACCACTCCCACCCCCACCCCACACCACCACCACTAGCACTACTACCACTACCACCACCACCACCACCACTAGCACTACCACTCCTAACTCCATGATGCTTTGTACTGACCTGCTAGAATGACTACGTCCGCCTCTTTGAGTGCGTCTCTCCTGCGCTGTCTGATATGAAGCGGACTATTCCTTCCCAGCATACCCCTTGCCATACCAGCTAAGAAACATGGGATACCGATGGCCTACATACAAAGAGACAAATACCACTTACATTCAAATGTATCTGCTTATAGGCATTGTAAATCTGAGATGCATGGCCCCACCTGTTATCGGTGTCTGTGATATGGTGTAATATTGAAGCCCTCAAAAAATTGCCCTTCAAAATGATCATCAAGTGCTTCAAAAAAGTAAAAACCTTTGAGTGACCATACTCATTTTCTCCAATAGACTGCAGTGTTTATTGAAAACCGTTAGGAAAACAAATTTCTAAATTTCGATTTCCAATCATAAAATATCTTGATAATCAGACAGGCGATCGGCTTGTAAAAGTAATGGGGTTCTTGACTGACCTACCGTATTTGCCGGCGATAAAGCCGCAGCGCCGCATAGGCCGCACCCCCAATTTTGACATATCTTGCGTACAAAAGGTGATGTGACTAAAATCACCGCCTTAGACCACTCGGCCATTCCACACTGATGCCATACCTTGCAGTTTTCTCTGATGTATACATTGAAATGGATTGAAAATGGCGACTTCGCGTGCTGGATGCTTCGCGGCAGCTCCGTTAAACGGGCCCTTCTTTTACTTTTGCAATGCATTGGCACAAACTTAGATCAAGATCTATCGGCAGATGTTGTTTTTGGAAGTTTATTTTTGTCTTCATGTCAACAATGCAAGATAAAATTGTCGGTAAGATGTGTGGAAATGTCCTGTACCATAGTGGTATAGTTATTTTACCGTTCGGAGTCCCATATGTGCAAATTCGTGCTGGTTTGGACTTAAATTTTTTTTTTTTTTTACTCTTTCGCCGCAAAGGCCGCACCCCGACTTTTTGATATTTTCTCTTCCAGAAATACTGCGGCCTTTACGCCGGCAAATACGGTAATGGTTTATAATTATGATTGCAGTATGAGCTAAATCCAGGATTTTGTTTCCGAATCTGACAAAAAGTTACCCAATCCCTTTAAAACATAAAGTTGAGTTCTATGCTGTCAAACCATTTCTGAGTGAAAGAATCTGCATTAAAGCAATAGACCACAGGGGGGTTTTTCACAAAGACTAAGATCAACTTCAAGTTGGACTTAACTATGGCAGGCCGTTCATGCCACTGTTTTCTCTCACGTTTATGATCTTTAGATAATATTCTTCCTTCAATAAATAATGAATTATCAAAAAATGTAAATTCTGTAGATTTGTACGTTCCTTGGGATACCAATGCCAAAGAAACATCCATAAACTAGAATACGTTTACTAACGTATTCTAGTTTATGGATGTTTCTTTCCTGGCGACCAAGCGAATGAATTACAGTATGTGGAATCCAGTCTGCATTTTCATTACTTGTTGCTATGTCGGACAAGCCTGCGATGACCGTCTCATTTACAAGGGCCAGGTCTTCATCTGTGCAACCTGTTTCGCCGCACTGCCAGATGTGGGTCCATCGTCTGAGTCTCTCCGCAGTCGCAGAGAGTATCTTATTCATGGGAATAGTCCCCATCTTGCCATATTGGCCTTACATCGCCCAATTGTCATCTGCATTCAATTTAGGCATTGTCACTCCGGCCACTCCAATTAATCACTAATATAGCTTTACTGTATTCTCGACACTAATTAGATTATTTGATTGTTCAAAAATATCTGAAAATTTATTATTTGTCCAAATACGGACATAAAACATAACCATATTTTACACTTTGCTGTTCCTCTGGCTTTTTTGTTTGTTTTTTTTCCACTGTTTGTTTTTAGTTTGTTTACGTGTCTTTCAGTAACAGAATAAGTTTAAAAAACCAAATGATAATTTTATACTTTTAGGGAACCTCTTTTACAAGGCCCTTTGGCCTTATTTTAGTTCCCCTTTTCTCATTTTCGACTGGTAAATTTGGTGTCTTTGATACTATAAACATGTATGATTGCATGTAATTTTTTTGTATACCGGTAATGTATAATATTGTAATGATCTCTTGTTTGTATATGAAGATGGAATTAAATGAACAAATGAATGCAAGTTCACTTTACTTTACCTCTAAGGCTGTCCTGAGTTTCTCCACAGGTAGAGGAGGCAGAGTTGCTTGACTTCCAAGTATAATTACAGGCTTCTTAGCTCTGCTTAAGATCTCTATACCCTTTTGAACTGAAGACGAGAAAACAAAAAGCAATTCAATCTTTAGAAATAAAAGTTGAAGAAGACAATGATGATCCTTCACTTCATATAAAAACTACTATAACTGATTTAAATTCAACTCATTATTTTTCTCCTCCTCCTTCTTCTTTTTTTTGTTTGCCTCCTCCTTCCCTTCTCTTCTTTCTCCTCTTCTTTCTCCTCTTTTTCCTCCTCCTCCTCCTCTTCCTCCTCTTCCCCCCCTCCTCCTCCTCCTCCTCCTCCTCTTCTTTTTGCATTGGAACAAATAATACTGCAGCATTGTAACCTGAGACAACACATCCGATTACAACTGTTCTAACCGTTAAATAATAAATAGATAGATCTCTGAAACACCAGTTATATCAATAATATATTCTTTCATAAAGTTAATAGTGTACACTTTGATAACACTTTTGCACTAAATGCAACCTATATATCATAAAGTTAATGTTCATCAATATACTTCATATCATATAAGGCAAATAAAGATTCTAGACTTCTGATTGGTCAAAACTGTAGGCACAAAATAAGCCACTAACTGCTGGGCAGTAGAGCAAAATATATTGACCGGGCAAAGTTCAACTTGCGCATACAATGTAAGGACAAACAATGGATATAGTCTTTGCACACATACAATACTCTTAGAATAGTAAATTTCCTACAAATGAATATATTATCGTAAGGTATATTTTGTTGAAATATCTTTTTGAAGTAGGACACGCGGGTTACAGTATATCAAAAAAATATTGACTGCTTATTTATTTTTATTTATTTATTTATTTACTTGTTTGTTTTTGTTTTGTTTGTTTGTTTGTTTGTTGTTGTTTTGTTTTTTTTTTTGTTTGGGGGGGTCGCGGTTAAGACTATAGCTCCTTGTTGATCTTGAGACTCCACATCAAGTGTAGTTTTGAGATCACCTTGGGCATAAATTTAAACCATGCCCCCAAAAGCAGTAAATATTTGTACATTTGAACAGTTAGAGCCTCACGAAGACTCACAGAAAATGTGTTTCGAAGGCTAAATAATATTACACATGTGACATCTATTCCCCGAACCATCCTGCATAGGCCCCGCCCTACTCACCTTGAAGGGGCGTGGCAAGAGGTTGATTGACAGGCAAGGGGGAGGTGTCTCGCTTCTCAAAGGCTCCGGCAAAGATGTTATTGATGAATGTCATGATATACCTGAGATACAGTGATTAAAAGGAAAGGTTGAGTTCTGTTAAAGGGAGATGATCCTTGGTTTCCATGTGCAGTAGGTCATAAATCGCTGACACTACCAGACTTGGTGGAAATACCATTAAAGGTAATACAAAGTTTTGGTATGGGGTCATGAATTTGGTTCAAATTAACATATTGGAAGCATATGCGTTCCTACAATATTCATTGATCGTTGTCGCGGTTGAAATTGAGTCTAAAGTTATGCAATTATAAATAATAAACTCTTTATGTTGTATAGCTCCCTCTCAAGGTCAAGATATTAATTTAGCTATGAAACAATGTTTCTTGACTAAAATCGACCGATTAGCTATTCCCGTTTGGAAATTATATATCACAACTACATATTCTGAGATTTTCATGGTCGCAGCTACAATTGTACGGCCATAGACGCTATTTGAAATTTATCAAAATTTACCGGGAGCACCGGTAAATTTTTATATTCAATTTTTCTCGAAAACAGAAGTGTTTTAGGGGCTAATTTTGTTAGTGCTTATAATACATCCACAGGGGCATCCAAATATATCAAAAGTGTAAAGATTCACTATCCACCCGATTTTTAATGGGTGTGCAAGTCTCGCACACAGCAAACCTACGCTCTCTTTCGGAGAGTCTTTGGTTGAGGGAAAAGTGAGATAATGACTTTACCACGATATAGGGCGATGGGTAGGAAATGCAGAGCATTACATAAGATCATAAATCGGAAGGCTTATCCAGTTCATTGACAACACCTGGATATAAGCACCCAAATGGTGTCGAATTTTGATTCAGAGCAAAATATACCTGATACATGAGTGAAAAGGGCCAAGATTTCTGCGCACACTGCATGCAGAGCTGCCAACCTCCAGAACAGAAAATCAGTAATCACAAGGCTCAAAATCAGTAATTTTGGGTATAAATCAGTAATTTCCTATGTGGCGCTATGACTCTAATAAAAACGGCACGCCAACATTGCACAGACACATGATTATCTGAAATTTTTGGTGATTTTACTCACACAAAGTTGTATAATGAGTTTCATATCATCACAACACAGTCTTCCAGGAAAAATGGGGGGGGGGGAATATGTATTTAAAAAAAAAAAAAAAAAAAAAAAAAATCCATAATTTTAAACAACATTCCGTAATGGTCGTTAATTTCCGTACCACTTACGGGAAATCCGTACTAGTTGGCAGCTCTGTGCATGTCCATTCTCGTTTCATGACTATATTGCATTTAATGCTAGGAACTTTAAAAGGGAAAACAAGTTTTAAAACCCTTGCATTGGCAACATATTAAGAGATTAAATCTCATTGTTCTACGATCGAAACTGGCCATTTAAAAAAAAAAATTACGAAAACATTCTAACCCGTGTATATTGTTTCCAAAGGCATTGCAGAGCTGTTCTACGATCGAAACTGGCCATTTAAAAAAAAAAATTACGAAAACATTCTAACCCGTGTATATTGTTTCCAAAGGCATTGCAGAGCTGTTCTACGATCGAAACTGGCCATTTAAAAAAAAAAAATACGAAAACATTCTAAAACGTGTATATTGTTTCCAAAGGCATTGCAGAGCTGTTCTACGATCGAAACTGGCCATTTAAAAAAAAAAATTACGAAAACATTCTAACCCGTGTATATTGTTTCCAAAGGCATTGCAGAGCTGTTCTACGATCGAAACTGGCCATTTAAAAAAAAAAATTACGAAAACATTCTAAAACGTGTATATTGTTTCCAAAGGCATTGCAGAGCTGTTCTACGATCGAAACTGGCCATTTAAAAAAAAAAATTACGAAAACATTCTAACCCGTGTATATTGTTTCCAAAGGCATTGCAGAGCTGCCAACCTTTGGAAGTACAAATTAGTACTCAGCACCTCCAAAATTAGTATTTTACCATCAAAATTAGTATTTTTCAACCGGCCTTTTAAAAAAATTTAAAAGAAAACTGTAAATCAAAGTTTTTGTTGGGATTGTGGGGGTTTACTTGTACATGTTTCTATGCGATTCAATGGTTTTTATGGGTATAAAAAAAATATTTAAAAAAAAATATATATATATATATTAAAAAATTGTTTTTTTGTGAAATATCGTATTTTAAAAGGTGATATTGTATTATCGTATTTCACTCTTATTATCGTACTAAATAGGATTAAATCGTACTGGTTGGCACCTCTGGCATTGTAGTAATAAAAGAAAAATATTGGTCCCAATTTGAAGAACGATATGTGATCAATTTAATAATAAATCCTGTCGTGAAAGGGTTTAACCACTTGACTGTTCACCACGTACATGTACGTGCTTAGTGCATTGCATTTTCAAGACCGTAGCACTGCATAAGGCCTACCCCTACTGTGTAATTAGCACTGCAATAATGTTATACAGGTCTCGAACAGTAGATGGCGCTTTTCTAGAAAAAGACTGACTTTTTTGTGTACAGTGTACATTTTTTGTTAAGTTTTTGTACAGTACAAAAATGCTGTAGCACAGGCGGTATGAACGTGTTTTAAGCCATTAGCAGTCAAGTGGTTAAGGACAAGTACGTGTAGCTCACCAGTTTATGATGCCATTGACCAATCCGGATGGCTTGCCCTTCGCTGCTACTTCACGGAGCACCAGCTCGTGGCTGTATAGAACATCAATGGGAAGCTCTACAAATACTGGTCCTGTAAATCAAACAAGGGAGGGAGACTGGGTATTGTGAGATTATATTAACAATTAATACATGTAATAATAATATTCTAGATTCATATAGCTCTTAAAGTTGCTCATGCGTGGGTATATAGAGGGCAGCACACGGACGTATGCACGGGAGCGTAATACCTGATGGTTCAGTGTTATGATATGATCGCCAAGTTGCCTACTTCACGAACGACTATATAATGGGCAGCTCTACCAATACTGGTCCTGAGATTCAAACAAGGGGAGGGAGGAGTCATGAAGAGCTGGTTATTGTGAGATTTGATTAGAAATGAATAACAGTTAAACCTGCCTATAAAGACCACCCAAGGGAGGCAAGGAATGTGGTCTTTATAGGCAGGTGGTCTTTAAGTACAGGTGCCTCTAGTACGTGTTTCAATGTGAAACCATTTTCAAGGAAAACCAAAAAATGTGATCTTTTTAGACAGGTGGTCATTAAAGCATGTTTGACTGGAATAATCTAGATTCAAATAGTTCTTAATAGGAGATACCCTCTCTAAACACTTTACATACATTATTATCCTGATCATTGGATTCATTCATGCACAATGTGCACCCTCTCCACTCCCTGGGGTATATTCCTACCAAATGTTCACAGTGTGGGCAAATGGCAATTACTTACCGCCCCTGACTCTCATAGCTGGTATAATATCTCTGATTTGTATTATTGAGATACATATTTTACACAGAGTTTAAAGACCGTCAATACTACTGGGCCAAAGGGGATTAGACCACACAGCGAGGTCACTGACAGGTGGCTATCTCATTAACTCAGCTCTCAACTAACATAAGAAAAAGAGGATCGTGGGGGACCAACAGGCACCGATTGGGAAAGTTTCCTACATAGAGGGAGCAAGTAGCTACAAGTAGGACAGTGGGGCTTTAAAACAAATACTTGGTGTTAAAATTTGCATTCACACTTGAATATGAATACCATACCTGGCGTGCCTGACTGTGCAACCTGTATAGCTCTTCTCGTTGCTGGTATAATATCTCTGATTTGTGTTATTGAGATACATATTTTACACACAGTTTAAAACAGATAATTGGTGTTAACACCATCATTGCTTGCATTCACACTGGAATATGAATACCATACCTGGCGTGCCTGATTGTGCAACCTGTATAGCTCTTCTAATCGCTGGTATAATATCTCTGATTTGTGTTATTGAGATACATATCTTACACAGAGTTTAAAACAGATAACTACTGTTAACACTATGATTATTTGCATTTACACTGGAATACCATACCTGGCGTGCCTGACTGTGCAACCTGTATAGCTCTTCTCATCGCTGGTATAATATCTCGGATCTGTGTTATTGAGATACATATCTTGCACAGAGGTTTAAACAGAGCCATCTGGTCTATATCTTGGAGAGCTCCGCGGCCCTGCCATAAAAAAAAAGGATTAAATATTGAATATAAAGTATATTACATATTAAAGGTTGTTTGAAAGATAATTCATGGTAAAGATGGAAGGAAATTTGTGACTTTTTACAGAGGTTTCCAGGGGTTGTTTCACAAAGACTAAGATTGACTTTAAGTTGGACTTAGGTATGACAGGCCGTTCATGCCACTGTTTGCTCTCATCATTTACTGGCATTGGTCTCTTAAGGGACGCACAAATCGTTGTCACAAATTTAGAGAGTTAACATTTTTGATAATTCATTATTGAAGGAAAAATATTATCTAAAGATCATAATGGTGAGGGTAAACAGTAGCATGAACGGCTTGCGATAGTTAAGTCCAACTTAAAGTTGATCTTAGTCGTTGTGAAACATTCCCCTGGTCTAGTTGATACCTCAAAAGAATGTTGATCACATGGTTTGTGGTTCGGGTCCCGCCACGGGACAAATTATGTCCTTTGGCAAGATATTGATCTACATTTGCCCCCCTCTCAACCCAGGAAAGGTAAAAGAGTACCTGGTAGGAATTCATTGCTTGAGAGCTTTCTAGTGCCTTAGGGCAGCTGGGCTACAGCCAAGGCAACAATAATACTTTATTGGCACTTTGAGCATCCCCTGGGAAAGAATCGTGCGCAAAAAACGTAACTATCAACATTATTTCCCCCAATTCATTTCTTTGCTAGTTTGAAAGAATATCATAGTAGAAATGAAAAAGAATATCAAAAATATTCCTCCTAAAATGCCCTCATATTCGACACATGACAGGAAGAAGGAATACACTGTAGCTGAATAATTTGGACCAAACTGTTATGTGTGTGTACAGTGTGGACTTCCATGTACTTATTTCCATACTGTGCTATATGCTTTATCAGCAAGTCAATTTCAATTCATTTAAATGAAAATTTTAATAAATGAGCAATTGAACATTTCATATCACAAATATGGCATTGAAACTTGAGAACTTAACGGCATATTATCTAATGTAGTCTACACAAATTGTGACTACTGTGTCTGTGTAGTCCCATATAATCATTTACATGTGCATGTGCAGTGATTGTGACTTTTCAGTATTAAAGATTAGGTCAATTTCGTTCCATTTTAATACAAATAACAGACTAGAGGTAATTTGACCTCTAATTGGAACTTTTCAAAATAACTTTATGGCACACTATTCAGTGTAGAAGGTCAATTGTGACTGACAGTGATCATAAGACCTTAAGTTTGTTGACCCATTGAAAGCCTATTGATAGGAAATCAGGAAATCACGGGATGAAACCATCCTTAACCACAAATTGATATTATTTAAACAGATTCTGATCAACTAATGAGTTCAGTGATTCTTCATGATCTACATACAGGTTAACATTGTACAGTTGTTTTGCCCATCGGATATCCTTACTTCTCTCCTCTATATTTTGTATATTACTTACACTCTTTCTTCATTGCGCTCTCTTTATCTATATCTTTAAAGATTTGTTTACAGTGTAGGAATCTCTCTCCCTCTCTCTCTCTCTTTCTTTCTCCCACTCTCTCTCTCTCTCTCTCTATCTCTTTCTCCCACTCTCTCTCTCTCTCTCTCTCTCTCACAATCTTTTTCTCCCTCTCTCTCTCTTTCTCCCACTCTTTCTTTCTTTCTCTCTCTCTCTTTCTCTCTTTCTTTCTCTCTCTCTTTCTCTCTTTTGTTCTCTCTCTCTCTCTCTCCTTCTTTTCTAATAACCACTCACTTCATCTCTGAGTGAAATACTCTTACTTCTGACAAAAGTATTGTATTGAATTGAATACCACCACTGTTTTTCATTTGACCTATCCCTTTACCTTTCGACAAAAGTACAGCACATTGCCAATATGCACAAGAATACTATTCATACACATACATGTACACTCACTCTCAACCACTACAGTCAACATTGTTGTAAAACTAGGCCATTTCATTTTCTTTTGTAAAAAAGAGGGGGGGGGAGGGATATTGCATATTTTTGTCAGCAGTGCAAATATGAAGCAGTAAGAAAATAGAGATCGACAAACAGGAAGCTCCTGATCTTTGACCTTTGCCCTTTGTAGTACCAATCATCTCTTATCTGTTATTAAACAACGGAATACAAAGTATGAGACAACTCAAAACTATGATCTATGGAACCGCATGGTAGCATGTTTGTCAGCGAAAATGGTACCCTTTGTGCTTAAAACAAATTCCAAGTTTGGGGATTTCAAACAAATTATATGAAGGATAACTTTTACATTTTGTTTTCAGTCCTTTTCAAGATCCCCTAACCCTGCCTAACCCTTCCCCAACCCCTCCCTCCCTCACATGGTAATAGTATGACCTTGAAGTAATATCCACCTATGAAAATAACGTAAAAGTAGCCTTTAAAATAACAAACTAGGAGATTATGACATATGACCATTCTTTACTGATCATTGTGATTATGTATGAAAGCATACACCTAGTTCCTGCTGTAACATTTTCATAACACCCTGCATACCCCTACCACATTAAATGGTAAAAACCCACTACCCACCTTTAATAATGCATCAACGGCTCCTCCCATTAGCCAAAAGGGGGATTCTGCAATCTGAGCATTTCTCACTGCTGTATTGGTGTTTATAAACCTAGGAACAACTTATAACTTTCATATAATATAGTACACCCCTCCAGCAGAAAATGGTATGACCCACTACCCACCTTTAATAATGTACCAGCGGCTCCTCCCATTAGCAGAACGGGGGATTCTGCCATCTGAGCATTTTTCACAGCTGTGATGGTGTTTGTAAGCCCAGGTCCGGCTGTGACAATGGCAGCTCCAATCACACCAGATAGCCTTGCAACGGCATCGGCTGCAAACACTGCTGTGGCCTAAAAAAACAAAAGAAGAAAATATTGTAGAAATTGGATTTACATGTTCCCCCTTTTCCAAAGGTTAAAAAATGCTGACTTCCGGTACTATTAGCTCCAAATCTTATAATTGCATTCCTCAACCAGTATATAAAAGAAATCTGACATTTGCAATTTTCTCCAAACTTTCTCAATTGGACATGTGCATGTTGTACATTTAGAACGCGGCTCTGAACAGTGATATAAATTGACAGCTATATTTTTGATGGAGCAATGTGAGATTGGAAATATAAGAGTCTGTTTGTCACATTAACATCTGCACAGCAAGAGTTAAAGGGATCCAGTAACTTAACTTTGTCACAGATTTTGAAACAAAATCCTGGATTTAGCTCATGCTACAGTGAAATTATAAACCTTTAGGTCAGTCAGGAACACCAAGACTTTTATAAGACGATCGCCTGTCTGATTATCAAGATATTTACGATTGGAAGTCTAAACCAAATTTTGTGTTTTCCTAACACTACAGTCCATTGGGGAAAACGAGGATGGTAAAACCGGTCACTCAAAGATTTTTGAGGCACTTCTTGATCATTTTTAAGCGCAATTTTTTAGGGCTTCAATATAACACCATATTACAGACACTGATAACACGTCAGGCCGTGCATCTCAGATTAACCCTTCTTAAACGATCCCTTTAATTGGTAACTTATCATGACAACTTTTTGTTGGATCTCCTTGCTTGGCATTGATTGTGAGCATCTGTAAAAAAGTGCCTGGCTCGAATGCTCCCCAGGAAGTGGAGAATGTGCATATATTGCGAGCGGTAATACTAAAAATACATGCATTTGACATCATGAATGAACTTTAATAAGGCACTATTTAAACCAAGAATATACATATTACAATTATTATTAAATCTCCCTTGAAAACTCATCACAAATATTTGTTCACCTCCGTTTCCACGAACTCGAAATTCTCTTTTAATCAATAAATAAAATGTTTCTGACCTCATGTCTTGTGTCTACTATCCTGATGCCCAGTTTCTCAGCGGCCACGTTGACCGGCGAGATGTGGCCTCCGCACAGCGTGAAGAGAAACTTGACCCCGTGTGCCTTGAGCGTCTCCGCTACCAGCTCACCTCCTGTACGCTTGCAGTTCTTGTCTGCCTGCAAGGTCAAAGGTTAAAGGTCATGAGTTCTGGACCTCTAGTCATGAAAAATAGTAAATACATTAAAATATATATTGTTTTGGAAGACGAAAAGGCATAGCCTAAGTTGAATGCTGGGAGCACTGACATTGGTAGCCTAGACGAGATGGGTTAACATTGAATGGTGGATACGAGCGCTATAAAAAATCCAATATTATAATTATTATTATTATTATCATTAAATTCTCAATCTGTTTAGTATTGATAGATACAGTGATGTGTAAAGTGTATGTACATGTACATGTAAATAAGTTCAGCTTTTGGAAGAATTTGAGTGAATAAATATTAGGTTGAGCATACAAACTTGAAATACACAAACATATTTATAATAATGACAAATTAAAACAAAGCAAATGCTTATTAAACAATTATCATAATTAAACAACAGTAGTATTTAATCTTATGTTTGATGTATTGAAAGGTTATACGCAATGGAGATTCAGTTGAATAGCAATGCAGTAATGCATGCCTCAGAACTTTCCAGAGTTAGGCTTTTGTAAAACACGGGAATCAATCAAATTTACACTTATCACTTTAGAGCTAATACATGAACATCACTTCTCAAACTAAATCATCTGCATTGTTCATACAGACTACAGCCATATGAAGTTAGCGAAACACTTTAAGGTATAGTTGAGTTCTGTTGCAGAGGGCGCTACACATACAAAAATTGGTGAGATAATTAAAAATCTGAGTGTCAAATTTAAAAGAACATACAATTTAAACGGAAAAATCATCTTTGTTTGATCAAAATCGGTTCAGAGACAGCTGAAATATTCATAAATATATCGATTTCTAATATTTGTGGTGCCCCACAAAAAATTCGATAATTTAAACCAGCCTTTGAAAAAACGAGATAGAGCCTCATACGTTTTTTTCCAACCAATGCTGATGTTGTTTTTTTTGTGTTGGTTATGATACGCACAACCACCCAGCCCATGTATTGTTATTATTAATTAATTGTCACATTAATTTTTGAAAGTGGAGCTGAACTGGTATGATCGAATTGGCCAAATTTCACACATTTCGGGGTCTAAAATTACCTTCATAGCAAAAAGAGTACTAGAAATGTCATAAATAAGAATAAGAACAATAACCATGCACTTCGAAGGCATTTGCAGTCTGAAAACAGAACTCAACTATCCCTTTTACATGGTACAACAAATCTAATCCCATGAAGTCAGTTAGGGTCAAAGTCTACTTGAGATGTACACACAAACCACAGATTTCTGTAGTGAATCAACTTATTTTTAGATTACAAAACTCAAAAGGCTGATAAGACATAAAGGATTTAAAGTGGGTTGATAATCAGAAATGAGTGGTCCATGCATCGGATCAATTGTAGGTAATCTATAGCCTCCACTGGGCAATGTTCTATTCATTCTTCTGAAGACAATGAGAGCATACTGATTGAAACGTTGAGAACCAATTTAGCCCTTACTTTAATAGCAAAGCTCGCTATAGCCTTTGTCAGGGCTCTTATTCCTTCGAAAGAATTACACGGTGCAGGTGCAACTCTGAAAACTTTAGCTACAATTTAATTGCAAACTTATAGATCTTTGTTTTACTAGCCACTCGTCTTTATAAAGAGATTGGTACTCAACTTTTCATTAATTAATGGCCAAGAACTGCTTTTTTTACATTAAAGCTGGACTGTACTACTTGTAGCTGAAATGCACTTGCGCGCTATATATAGCAAGCAATGCCTAATCGGTACCCGTTGGTCCCCCATGGTTCCCTTTTTCTTATGTTAATTGAGAGCTGATTTGGTGAGATAACCACCTGTCAGTGACCACACACGGAGGTCTAAACCCTCCTGGCCAAACTAGTGCAGATAGACTTTAATATTCTTGCTCTAGAAAGAGCAACTAACTGACTACTGTATTTTATGATATCAATCTGGTGGACCTTAACCATTCCTTGTTTAGAATATGGACTTTGATTTGCTGTAGAGTATAAGGTCAAGATTCAAATAGCATCCCTAGAAATATAATCAGAATTGATTGTCTCAAATTCAAGTACATGTATACAGATGACGGGATTGTGTATCTGAATACTAAAACAAAAATAAAGCCATCAATTTTGCATTTGGATTATTTGATAACCGTATTTGTATTTCATAATGGGGTTTATACTGTGTTTTAAATAGATTAATGAATCAATCGAAACTGACCATCACAATTATTCATAATTTTAATATTTTCCACCATAATCTTTAAAAGATTTCCAATAATATTGCTTGTAATTAAGTTACACTTTTTAACTGTCCGGGGCCAGATAACCAACCTGTCTGGGCACAGTGGTGTACTGTGTGGACTATGGAGTATTGCTACACACCAATTCACATTCAAATTCGTTAAAAGATAACCTACAGGCTACACAACATCTAGACCGAAAATTTCTGTCTCCTTCGTTCGTTAGCCTAGCTCTGATTAGGGTAGGGTCGGCTCCTCTCTTTAGAGACAGAAGCCGACCATAGGATCTGCTCTGCAAACTGTGTGGCACGGATCTGACCACCAAACTTATGCCCAAATACTCAATTTAAGCGGATGCATATCCGATGCATTTATACTCATGCAGCACACCACACTGTTTGAACAGCATTGCAGCTTGCTCTGACTTGGTATCTGTCTGGGATTGTGAACATTAACTGAATCCTCACACTGAGTCTGTGTCACTGTCGAGCTGTCAGAGCTGTTCTGTAATTTGATCTTCCTCTTCCTCTTCCTCTTCCTCTTCTTCTTCTTCCTCCTCCTCCTCCTCCTCCTCCTCCTCCTCCTCCTCCTCCTCCTCCTCTTCTTCTTCTTCCACTACACCGGGGTTTCCCCCTACAAAATACTAATAGATCTAGTGCAAACGTGCAAAGGTAGTGACTCTTCTCTACACGGGGCCTCCATTTAACGTCCTATCCAAGGGACAAAGTGTTTTCCACTTAACATAGCCTGCGTCTATGAATTATCAAGGGGAGGGGCGCGTTAACACACAATGCAGGCTTCAGTCATCAGCCTGGGTGCGATTCGAACCCGAGATCTTTGGTTCAACACTAACTGTAACGCTTTATCGACGTCGACTGAGGGTCTGAGCCAATGCGCCTCCCTGAATTTTGAATTCTTCTTTACATGCAAATCTAATGGCGTATAGATCTAGGTCTAAATGCAATTAGAATCTAACTTTAGATCTAGCCTAGATCTAGGTATGTTACAATGTGTGTGCTTTCGCCATGAAGGTTTCTGCCATGGGGCTGTTATGCACTATTGGAGACCAATTTGGATAGCCTACGTAAATGTGATCTTTTGATGGGCTGATTAGATTTTTGTTTCATGATTTCTATTGGATGAGAAGAATGACATTGTTATCTTTCATTTCATACTAAACTTTTTATGATTTATGTTTTTGGCGGTTTGTTTTGCTGCACTGTTTCACAAGAGCCGTGTTTAGTGCCATTCTGTACCCTGATCCTACCTACAGGATTTGAAAAAAAGTATCTAGACTGATTGGTTAACATGTATGTGAATTTGCTTTTGGTGAAATTTCAGCAAAATCTAACGATTAGAAATATGTTTTTTTGGATGAGGAATGTGAAAATGTCATGCAAAAATGACGGCCCGATTAGCGTTTTTTGTGTATTAACATACATTTTGGGGTAATTTTATGTCATGAAATAGAATCTTTCGGTCACATTTGAGATTTGAGAGCTTTGTGTGTGGTCGCGAGTGGTCGCATCTTTTCGGCGCTCCCGTTTTTAACTTAAATTTTGTGCTGAATCTTACTTTTTTATCTTTAATTAAATGTGGACCTATTTAAATACTTATTGAACCTGAGTGATTCATTTTGAACCTTTTAGAGTAGATTTTGATCACTAATTCAGCATTTTAAGCTGACTTGTTTTTCGCGCCATTTCAATTGGAAGGAGTGGCGTTTCGTGCAGTAGCGAATGTACATGATATACAGTGTGGAGTACGCCTACATTGAAGATACATACATCGTGCTACATGACTCTGCAAATTTCCAATCCAGCGCCTATCGGGATTTTAAAAGTTTTTAGCTCAACTTTTTAGCGTTTTTGTGATTAAAATTTGGTCATCGTTCCTGTGGAATTGTTTAGTCTTTTTTCCTTTGGTTATTTGGTGACTTAACTGTATCTTAACTAACGTGCTTTGGACGAGCCTGATTATTAGAATCAAATACCCGGATATCCGCCATCTTGCCTTCATCCTTAACGCAATGGAGATTTATAGACGAAATCGGAAAAGTGGACCAACCACAACAACAGCCTTTGCCCTGTATACATTGGTTTGTATCACACTTCTGATCACTGGAATGCGCTTCTCACAACATTTACAACGGGAACTACAGGAGGAGAGCACATACGGTAGGATCTTACCATTTTTTGATACTACTTTCAACCCGAGATTTAGTAAAGAAATCCAATCTTTTACTACCACTGCCAGAACCGCTAAAGACAGTAAAGTAGTTATGTTCACTGTAGGCGTACTAAACACTGCTGACTTTAGTACTGAGGAAGCTTACTTGATATCGTTTTCTGACGCAACTAAAATTAATCTAGTAGGGAGATCAAGATTAAACTCAACACCATTTCTTGGATTGCCACGAGGGAGGCTACCACTCCTCATTTTGATAAACCTCCTGGCTGGAGATATAAGCCTAAATCCAGGCCCAGTCACAAGTAACTCGACTACAGAAATAGACCCTTGCACTACCACTAGAAATCGCCCTGTACACCTGGCCCCTGAGAAGAAGAGACGCAGAGGCCGCAAACCTAAATTTCCATGTGGCCTTTGTGGCTATGCTGCCAAAACTGATTGCATACAGTGCTCGAGCTGTGATGCATGGTTCCATGAAAATTGCTCAGGAATCTCCAACGATACAATGAAATTGCATGCTGACCACCCTAGCCTCATTTGGATATGCCCAGTGTGTGATGACATGAATTTGTCAAATTCCAGCAGTAACCTGCCAACAAGTAACTCTTTTAATATCTTGTCCTCCCTTAATGAACTTGAAGTGAAACTGAAAGAGAATTTACCAAAGGACACGCCTCATTCAAGCGAGACTAAAGGGCCTAGTCTCCGTAGTGAGAAGCCCGATGTGAAGATTACCCCAATTACGCTTAGAAAAAAGGGTAATAATTGGCATAGAGTTGACCACCAAACTGTCTCTCCAATAAAGATCTCAAACTGCCTGGGATCATGGATAGTAGTAAAAGGGAAGAATAAATCCACTCACAGTGTAGGACACGCATGTGGGAGTACAACTACAAGTACACCGCTAACGAGTGTGACCAGTCAGCCCTGCATTGGAACCCCACAATCAGTAAAAAAGAACCTGTTCCACCCAAGGAACCATGCTGATCCTCAGACATACCCGGCCGGAAAGGAGAAAACGAGAAATCACCGCAGAGATCTCAAGGTCATCGTAGTTAATTTCAGAAGCATTAAAGGGAAAGTCGCCGTCCTTGAATCACTACTGGATCAAGAGAAACCAGACGTAGTTATAGGCACAGAAACTTGGCTTGACGCAAGCATTAACTCTGCAGAAATTTTTCCTAGTTCCTTCAACATCTTCAGAAAGGACCGAAACTCTATGGGAGGAGGAGTCCTCACAGCTGTAAACAAGAATATACCCTGTTTTGAACGAAAAGATCTTTCACAACCGGACATCGAATCGGTCTGGTGCCAAGCTTCATTATCCAACCATGCTGATGATACTGTCTTGTTCGGAACCTACTATAGACCCCCAAATGATAGGTCCAAGACCATCGAGAATCTAGGAGATGCTCTTACTGAAATCTTTAAAAGCAAAAAGTCACCACACATAATCCTAGGAGGTGACTTTAATGTCCCTGGACTCGACTGGTCAGAGGATCCTGTGGAGCCGAAGAATGCTCTCCACGAAACACTCATTAATTTTATTCAAGAAAATCATCTTACACAGATAGTGAATTTCCCCACCCGACAAGATGCAAATGGAACTAAAAACACACTGGATCTGATTTTGACCACCCACCCATCATTAATGTCAAATGTTGAACCTAGCCCTGGAATCAGTGATCACTGTATCATCAAAGCATCAGTATCAACAAAGACTAAAATAGATGCCATGTCTCCGCGTAAAATCTATTTGTGGAAAGACGTCCCAGAGGAAGAATTCAAGACGAGGGCTTCCACGCTTCAGTCTGATTACTTCGATTGTAACCCAGAGAAGAAAACAGTAGAAGAAAACTGGTCTTGGTTCCGGAATAACCTGTCCAACATCATTGAAGATTTAGTTCCCACCAAGCTAATTAAAGGGCGTATGCGCCCACCATGGTTTACTAGCAAACTTAAAAGACTTTGCAAGAAAAAGGAGAAACACTATATTAAAGCAAAAAGATCAGGAAATGATAAGGACTGGGAACTCTTTGTAAATACCCGGAAAAGTACTGATAAAATAATTAGACGTGCCCACAGAAACTTTGTTGCTTCCATCATGGACTCTGACAATGTAAAATCCTTTTGGCGCTATGTAAAATCTAGAAGGAAGGAAAACACAGGAATTAAACCACTCAAAGTCCCAGGGGAACTTCTAACAGATGACCTGGATAAAGCACAAGCCCTCGCAAACCAGTTCAACAGTGTCTTCACACGGGAAGACGCCGAGATGACACCCAAGCCATCCATGAAAGCTGATCCTTTCCCTGAAATGCCACCTATTATAATTACGGAAGAAGGAGTAAGAAAATTACTACAAAACATCAACGTAGCCAAGGCGATTGGTCCAGACAACATACCCAACCAAGCCCTTAAACTGGCAGCAGACAAACTGGCTAGAGTACTGCAACACATCTTCCAGCTTTCATTAGACACGGGGGAACTACCATTAGATTGGAGACGAGCAAACATCACGCCAATATATAAGAAAGGGCAAACAACTGACCCAGCAAACTATAGGCCGGTGTCCTTAACTTGTACCTCCTGCAAGCTTCTGGAACACATCATCGATAGTCATTTAATGAAACACCTGTCCAAGCATGATATTCTCTCAGATCAACAACATGCTTTCCGTAAAGCGAGATCATGTGAAACACAGTTGATTGTGACCAACCACGACCTAACTAAAAACATGGACAACAAACTCACAACGGATATAGCTATCCTCGATTTTGCCAAGGCTTTCGACGTTATGCCTCACCAGCGTTTGCTCATCAAGTTAGAGCACTATGGCATACGTACTAAAACGAAAGACTGGATCTCATCCTTCCTCACAAAGAGATTCCAAAGGGTGGTGGTGAATGGAAAGTCATCTGACTGGTCCCCCGTACTCAGTGGAGCACCGCAGGGTACAGTACTCGGCCCCCACCTTTTCCTTCTTCACATTAACAACATACACGATGGAATATCCAGCACCGTCAGACTCTTCGCAGATGACTGTCTTGTTTACAACACCATCAAATCCCAGAGAGATGAAGATACCCTCCAACAAGACCTGCATAAACTGGTGAACTGGGCTGACGAATGGGGCATGAGATTCAACCCGTCTAAATGTACCACTATGCGGATTTCCAGGGGAAGAAACAAATCACACACCACATATAACATGATGGGAGTAACTCTTGAGAAAACAAAGGAAAGTAAATATCTAGGTGTCTACATTCAAAACGACCTGAGATGGAATGCACAGGTAAACTATGCCAGATCCAAAGCATCAAAAGTACTGAATTTCCTCAAGAGAAACTTTCACCATACCTCGCAGTCAACCAAGGAGAAACTTTATAAGACACTAGTCCGGCCTCACCTGGACTATGCGACGTCAGCCTGGGACCCGTTCACTGCTAAAAACATCAAAGACCTTGAACGTGTCCAAAACGCCGCAGCCAGGTTCACTACATCAACTTATGGCAGGGACACAAGTGTTACGTCGCTCAAAGAATCCCTTGGATGGCTGCCGCTGCAAGTAAGACGACAAGCAAACAGATTAACCTGCCTCTACAAAATACTAAATGGGACCATGGATATCGACCATCGGAAATACATCACCCCAAAGACCCACGGCAGAACACGGGGGCATGACCACCAATTCCAGCTTAATCACACGAGAACTGATGTCCATGCAAACTCGTTCTTCCCAAAAACCACGAAGGAATGGAACAACCTACCGTCTTCAGTAATTTCTGCCAAAACTACCTCTGCATTCAAAGCAGAGCTGTTCATTTTTTTAAAACCCACAAGCCAAAAGTAACTGACCACTCAAAGCCACACCTCCAGTTAAAATTCCCTAGTGGAATGTTCCGGAGGAATCCAATCCAAGATCCAAGATCACAACTTTTGGTTTAAAAACAAAGGAAAACAAAGCAATTAAATAGACCTACATGATTTCCGGGCGTTTAAAATTGGCATAACTTTCTTATTACTGGGGCTATTATGATGAATGAGGCAACAAATAAAAGGTCTTATCAAGCTCTGTCGAATGGCATAAAGCAGGAGCTTGAATTCTGAGATTTAATTTTTTTGTAACATCCCTACTAGATCTAGATAATAGATCTAGATCTAGATCTAGAGATCTACTTCAGCTTCATTTATTTGATTTCAAACCAATACAAAAAATATTTTGTTTTCAAACACTGGAAGGCAGTGCCAGTGCGCAGTACGTGGACTGGATCTGGAGCAGTGGTGGTCATCTGGCAGCTGTGAGGAGCTCGGTGCCGGAGATTCAGAGATTGCATATCATGATATGGAGCCGGTGGTAGAGTGGAATCGGCGCGGCCGTGGCCCCGTACCACACCGACACTTTTACCGGCAGTAGGCCTATAGTATCCGGTGGGCGTATGTCCAAATGGTCTAGACGAAATCGAAAACAAAGTCAAAGCATTGCACACAATATACTTACCGGATGAAAGTATTGATAAATCAACTTGTTCTTCCACACGACGATTCCAAAAGCAAGGAGGGGGAGTGCCAGTATAGTGACAATAATGCACAAAATCACAAACAGAAAAGTAGCCATTTTGACATCAAAAAGCGAACACCACACACAAGTACAGGCGAGTCATGGATATTTCGCTAGCCAACTTTTTATTTAGAATTGCGCAATTTCAATGCGATCTCAGGAGACTCAAGCTGGCGCTATGCTAAAAACGTGGAAGAGGCATCAGAACCGAAAACAGAATCTTCAAAACGAGATATGTGGAGAACCACGTTGTAGCGATAATACTGGCTTGAATTTTTTTTTGAACGGGGGCCGTGGTGAAACGAGTTGCAGGGGTGTCATGCTCTCTGCATGGGTCACCTATGGTTCGACGGATGACTTTCTTTTATTTTCGGCGGATGAATCGGGTGCATGTCCCCCTTGTGCCCTCCCCCTATGATGCAGGTGATGGAACTGTTTTGCATCCTATACTCATGGGCGGAGTCAGGATTCTCCAAAGGGGGGGGGGGGGCATTAACAATTATTGTGCCTAAATCGAAAGCTCGTTAATAAAGAGAAAGGATCGACGGGAAGGGGAGATAAAGAGCGAGGGGACGGAGAGAGGGGAGAGGGGGGGGGGGGATAAAGGGAAATTGGAGGGGTGGGCTCGGGGAGAGGTGCAGAAACTGAGGGCCAGAGAGAGAGCCGGAGAGAGAGGGAGAGCGAGAGAGAGAGAAGGGGGAGGTGGATAGAGAGACAGAGAGAGAAAGAGAGATATAGAGAGGTGGGCGAGATAAAGAGACATAGAGAAAGAGAGAGAGACTGGGGGAATTGTAAAATGAAATAAACCGAAAATCATAGAGAAAGAGAATGATAGAGAAATTAATGTAAAAACATACAGTTGCCATGATACGGGAAAGAGGGAGGAAAACGACAAATAGAGGGAGAAAGAAAGAGGATAGAGAGAAGGACGGAAAATAAAATAGTGAAATAAGAGAGAGAGGGGACAGAAAATAATCGTTGACTGAAAAATCGTTGACGAAGCTGTTCATGATGATCATGGCCCGACTGGAAATGCCGGGCAAGTGTGAATAGAGAAAGATGTGTAAAAAGAGTAAGAGGGAGAGAAAGAGAGAGAAAGAGAGAGAGAGAGAGAGAGAGAGGGTCAATTACTAGATGAAGAGTCCGCATACAGTTTCTGTTTGGAACCAGAAGGGCGTTTACTCATATACTTTAACACAGAGTTAACTCCCTCCTGGCTCTCAACAGACTATACTGGTAAATGAGAGAGGGCATGACGAAAGATACGATTGTTTTAAGAGATAGAAAATGATCAGTAATTTACAAGTACGTTTGAAATCACCAAGTATTACAAAACAACTCTTCACAAAGCACAAACAGCACAATACATTGACATTAATAGAGTGGTGAAGTGTGACGTCATCAAAAAATCTTGTTATTTTTTTTTTTTTAATTTCTCAATTTCTGCTTCATTTTCCGAATGAGCATCAAAAATAATGTCCAAATGTCGAAAACCAATTGAATATATTAAGTATTGGATGAGATATGATCATCTGAATAAATATATGTCCTATGCGGGAACTCAGTGTTATAGTGCTCTGGTTCATAACATTAGGAGCCAGAGCACTACGGTATATTAACACTGAGTGCCCATAGGACATTTTTTTTAGATGGTCACATCTCGGCCAATACTTATTCAATTGGTTTTCGACATTCGGACAATATTTTTGATGCTCATTCGGAAAATGAAGAAAAAATTGAGAAATTCTAAAAATAGATTTTTATGATAAAGCTTCGGTAGGCTACTCTATATGTAAACTCTATATGAAAATTATGTTACGTTTCGCTCAGTATACTACTGATTGTCGCGACCTCAATACAAACAATATAATTATTCACATATATTTTCATGTCAATATATAAAGTCCAGAGGGACTTATCTTCAGTCAATAAATCCGCATCATGTGACAACGATTGTTCCCTCTAATTGCTTATTTCTGCACGACATAACGAGAAAAGTATTTGCTTTGTAAAGGCAATCGCGGTGTCAGGTTTGGTTCAGTTTGGATGGTATACATGAGACGCCATCTTGATTTGTACAAATCACCAGTACATTATCGAAAATGTCTTCTTCAGGCGAAGATTAAACATCAGAGGACAGCCAATCGAGGACACTATCTCGATTTGCACAAACCACCAGTTCATTATCGAAAACGTCTTCTTCATGCGAAGTTTAAACATCAAAGGACAGCCAATCGAGGACACTATCTTGATTTGCTCAAATCACCAGTTCATCATCGAAAAAGTCTTCTTCAGGCGAAGTTTAAACATCAAAGAACAGCCAATCGAGTACACTATCTCGATTTTCACAAACCACCAGTTCATTATCGAAAACGTCTTCTTCAGGCGAAGTTTAAACGTCAAAGGACAGCCAATCGAGGACGCCATCTTGATGTGCACAAACCACCAGTACATTTTAGAAAAGTTCTTCTTCAGGCGAAGTTTAAACATCAAAGGACAGCCAATCGAGGACGCCATATTGATGTGCACAATTAATCACCAGTACAATATCGAATAATTCTTCTTCAGGCGAAGTTAAACATCAAAGGAAAGCCAATCGAGGAGTTGAACTTTCTTTCGGATTTCAAAACAAGAAGGTGAGAACAGCAACTTACATGACTTTGTGTAAGAAGTGAGCCGGGCCGTTTTCATAGGGGAGTGGACAATATATTATGTCGTAAACACGGAATTGAAAGAAATATCGATGAAACGGTTATGAAACGAGCATAAAACGAGTATGAGACGAGGATTAAGTGAGAATGAAACGAGAATGAGTATTAGTATGGATCTAGTAAGTAAAAAAATGGAAACATCAAAGAGCTGGGGCACGTTATAAATTATCGTCATGAGAGATCGAAGTGAAGAAAACAAAATTCATTTTCCCAATGTGGAAGCTAAATCTTCTTGTGTTATCTCTCTCTTTGATAGATAAGGTCATACTTATTCAAGGAACACAATAATGTAATATATATCGATTTTCCCTCTCTCTTTCTCTCTCTCCTTCTCTACATTTCCCAAAACTGTTTACATTCTTCTATATCAATGTCCACTCTCTCTTTCTCTCTCTCTCTCCTTCTCTACCTTTCCCAAAACTGTTTAAATTATTCTGCATGTCCCAATCTACGAAGCCCGTTTCATTCCCCCAACGCTCTTCCCATTTTTTCGTTATCAGTAACCACCCCCCCCCCCTTTCTCTATCTCTCTATATATTATTATATCTATTTATGCATCTATGATTATATTATTATAGTGCCAGCATTGCCAACTCTGACAGACATGAGCTCTACAGAAGAACCAACTATTATTATTGTTATTATTATCGTTATCATTATTGTTATTATTATTATTATTATTATTATTATTATTATTATTATTATTATTATTATTATTATTAATGGTATTATTTGGGCTGTGTTCTATACAGGTCAATATTCTGATCAGTATGGCGGCTAACTTCAGCTCTGCAGAAGACATCTGTGAAGGAGAGAACTGTGCTGCAATCACAGATGTGACGTACTACGTGAAGGAGAAGAAGAAGCTTTGCGATGACTGCGCCTCAAAAGGGGGATGCATCGGAAAAGCAAGAAAGGGTGGGTCCAATCTGTATTGTGTGAAGCATGATAAAGATATTGATTTGTATTGTCAAACACATGGTGTAGCACTGTGCTATTCATGCGCAATGATAGATCATCATGAGCAGTCTTGCGTGCGACAGGATATAGAGGGCGCGATCCTGGAAAATAAAGCAAAACTAAACATTCTGAAAGAAAAGGCAAAGGACAAATTAAAGCTCTGTCGAGATTATGGAAATCAGATTCGCCAGTGTAGAAAAGACACCGACGCCCATTTACAAGCTTTGAAAGGTGAAGTTGATTCGGTAATTAATGAGGCGGCCCAAACAGACAAAGACATAGAGAAGGAGGATGCTGCAAAAATCAACCAGGAGATTGATGAAAAGAATCAAAAACTTCAAGAGGAGATTCGAAAGAACAATGAGGAGAGAGATAATCGACTTGAACTTAACCGTACAAATGCAGAGAAAAGACGAGAACCCATCGACAATAAACAGCATGGTCTTCAAACAGACATTCAAAAAATCTCTGAAGAGAAAGAGAAGAAGATTGTGGAATTGGAGAAAACATGGCAAGATGACACGAAAACCACAGAGAATACAGTCAAGACACTTGACGCAGTACTCAAAGACGATAAATATGTCGTCAAAGACGGGCATCATGTGATGACATCAGTGAGTGATGAACTAAAGAAGCCACTGAATGAGGGTGATGTGAAACAGATCACCGGTGCCATATCGGGCGTGAGGTTTGTGAAAGGTGCTGGGAGAGAGAAGTATAATGGGAGGATTGATTGGTATATATGATGGGGAGTGGAAGCTCATTGATACAATCAATGTCAGTGATAAAATCACATCCCCAGCCATTTTAGGATGCATAGATGAATGCAATGTGATCATATCACAAAGACCATTTTATAACCCACATACATACAGGTTAGATATCAAAACTAAAAAAAATCGGAGAGTGATAACCAGTAGTGGTATATTTGGGATTATCTCCTGTGCATTGCTGAATGATGACAAGGTAGTATGCAGTAAACACTGTGGCAAAGAAGGGTGTGCAGGTGACAGTTTGACTGGATGCATCAGTGTGCATGACAGACAATGGAAACACATCAATGACATCACAATACCAAGATATAAAACGGATTATTACGCATGTGCGGATGTTGCTGTTGACCATGATGGGATGATCATCGCTGCTGAATGGGGTCAGTCTAAGATATACGTCATCAACCCAGCTGATGGTAAGATCATGAATACCATCACATGTGAACAAGATATAAGGATTCATGGTGTACTATCATCAGGTCACATCATCGCTAAACCCTCACCACGAGATCACAGAGTGTTCATCATCGACAGACAAGGTGCCCAAAGGGAAATCCCCCACAGTGATGTCATCTGGCATGCCTGCATCGATCCTATGACAGACGACCTCTACGTCGTGACATCAGATGATGAGAGGAAGACGTGTGTGATTGATCAGGTGATGAGTGGGGGTGACATGACGAAGAGAAGAGTAGCATCATTCCCTCTATCAACTAGACTGGACTCACTGCATGGGATGGAGGATATACTTATAGTATCTCGCGTGGTGATGACGTCATCAGGGAATATGATTGCTAGCGATGGGGAAAACATTCTCGTGTTCAAAAAGGTATTGAACCTATAAAAGCCTCGTTAACAATTGACGCGGTAAACTGATGTTTTGCTTTGTTTTTGTCTCTCTTTACTTTGTTGGGGGTTTCGTTAGTTGGTTTCATCTCTTTTATTTCTGTTGTTTTTGCCTGTTTTCTTTCATGTATCTTTATAACAATAACAAATCTTTGAAAATCGGGTGGCAGGAGTATTCTATAGTTCGGCGGTGGGCTTAATCTTTTATGTTCAGGAAAGATATATGCATGATTTTGTGAAATGATTCCAAGATTCTTCAGACAAGGAATGAAGTAAATGATAAAGTTATCACAATATTTATTCATATATTTATTCACTCGTACTGTCAAGGAAATCAAGATTATTAAGATAATGTTTGTTTTGTTTATTGTATTTATTTCTTCATCATCAAAAATAATATCAATCAGTGACAGACAATAATGGTATAAACATGAATATTATAAGCAAGTGAATATAATACACTTCATAATGAACGAAAAATGAAATTTCGTCAAAGAATATTCGAAGTGATGAAAGGATTCAAATCGCCCTGATCAGATCACTAATGACAAGTTTACGATATTTTTTTTGACATGCACTTTCTTGATAAGTATAGAAGGTCTATTATGACAAAACTAACGCTATATAACAATGGTACAAATTGCACGTTATTATTTATTTGTTTGTTTGTATATATATATATAAGCTTTCGTTTGTGTAATATAGTATATAATTGTAAATAGCTCGGCCACATCATACGTAGTATTTTAAGACTGATATTGTATATTGATTTGTTGGGCTGCTAAGAAACATTTAAGTCATTCATGTATATGTAGGGTCTGTTTTGAAGAAAAAATATAGCTATAACAATGACGTAAATTTCACGCTGTTGTATATATAAATATATTTGTTTTAAATAAAGTTTTTGGTGTAATCTATATTCGTTTATAAATAAAGAGCTAAACTTTACATAGAATATGGAAGACTAATGTATATCAATTTTTCGCCGTACTATATACAGATAAAAACCATAATAATACTCGATGTGTCGTGAAAAATCGATTGCTATAACAATGACATTATTTACAAGTCTTTGCCATTTGTTTGTTTTTTAGTAGGCCTATTATTTTTGTTTATATCTGTCATAATTTGTATATAACTTCATTATTTGTAAAAGTGAACTTTATTGATGTTTCGTGTCGGTAGGAAACTTGGTACTTTCATGTAAGACTTATTTTGACAAACCAAGTACTATAACAATTTCAGACAGAAATTGCACGTAATTGTTTTGTTTTGTTTGTTTGATTTAGCATTTTATTTTGTTTAATCTGTAATAATTTGTAAATAGCTAAGTATATGGAACAGTGAACTTTATATCGGTTGTTCTTCTCAGTGCTATTCAACATGCATGTGTTACATGTAAATCCGTATATATGTATTTGACAAAGAAAATGCTACAATAATGACTTAAATAGCACGTTTTTGCAACCTGCACTTTCGCTCATAAAGTTGGAATATTTTGGTTTTACCCCAATTTATGGAATATTTTAAAAATAATTTAAAAATAATAAATTATTTGCCAATGTGTGTTTTGCGTGACTGCTAAAGCATGTGTATGCTACTATGCTTATCAACACGGGGACCTACGCCCTTAAGGCATAAATGACAGTAATGAGGATTAATGGCCCACAACCCAGGTCGAAAATCCCATAGAAACCAGTAGAGAAAACCAGTACAGATTTCTAATGGTTTCTACAGGTCAATTCTCTACTGGTTTCAATATGGAAAGTGGCGCTTTTCCATTAAAAACCAGTAGAAAAAAATCGTACTGGAACCAGCAGAAGACCAGTAGAAGACCATTAGAAAACCCTAATGGAACCATTAGGAGACCAGTAGGAATCCCAACTGGAACCATTAGAAGACCAGTAGGAAACAAGTACAAATCCCCACTGGAACCAGTAGGAGACCAGTAGGAATTGATACAAAAACCATTAGGAGACCAGTAGAAAAGAAGTCCTGGAACCATTAGACCAGTAAAAAAGAAGTCCTGGAACCATTAGGAGACCAGTAGGAATCCATACAGAAACCATTAGGATACCAGTAGAAAACCCTAATGGAACCATTAGAAGACCAGTAGGAATCCCAACTGGAACCATTAGGAGACCAGTAGGAATCCCAACTGGAACCATTAGGATACCAGTAGAAAACCCTAATGGAACCATTAGAAGACCAGTAGGAATCCCAGCTGGAACCATTAGGAGACCAGTAGGAATCCCAACTGGAACCATTAGGATACCAGTAGAAAACCCTAATGGAACCATTAGAAGACCAGTAGGAATCCCAGCTGGAACCATTAGGAGACCAGTAGGAATCCCAACTGGAACCATTAGGATACCAGTAGAAAACCCCAATGGAACCATTAGAAGACCAGTAGGAATCCCAACTGGAAGCATTAGGAGACCAGTAGGAATCCCAACTGGAACCATTAGGATACCAGTAGAAAACCCTAATGGAACCATTAGAAGACCGGTAGGAATCCCAACTGGAACCATTAGGAGACCAGTAGGAATCCCAACTGGAACCATTAGGATTTCAGTAGAAAACCCCAACTGGAACCATTAGGAGACAGGTAGAAAACAATTTGTTTTGATCAGTTGAAATTCTACTACATCAATGCACTTCCAACACAGTACTCCTCACAAAATCTGCCAGTCCTTGTTTTGTTTTTTTTACTTTAAAAGAGCATGCTGGTCTGCAGAGTAGACACGAAAATGACAGGAGCTGGCATGAAGTTTGCTTCCAACACAATTAACCATTTTCTTGAGGTTCAGCCACTTCTCTCGCAAACATCTGTTAACAAAAGACATCACAATCATGTTGGTTCATCTTTATCATATTTAACACTTAACAGTGTATCATTTTATTATCTGTCAGAATATCATACATCATATAGTGATTACAATTACATGAACGTTTAAAAACAAGGTTAACAGCTTAAATGAAAAAAGATTTTTTTTTTTTTTTTTTTTTTTACACATTTCAACGATAAAAAAGAAGACCCCCCAAAACAGTGTTAAGTTGGCTAATTATTGTCTAAAAGTTATGGCCAGCTTTAACAAAGAGAAATCAATCTTGAAAATTTGGAGTAGATGTTTAAAAGAGTAGGTTTGGCAATTTGCAATTTGCAATAGTTTTCTTATGGTAGCCATCATGAGTAGAAACAATGAGCATGCATTTTTGCTGAGAAATTTCATTTGTAATTTTCCACCATAGAGAATAAGTTCATTTGCACAAATTTAAGTACTTTATTTATGCATTTAAATTTGGAGAATAATTCATAAATGATAACGCAAAGCATGATTTTTACCTGTAGATTGTCAAAGTACATGTAAAGGATTGATATTAAGTTGCAGCGATTGGAAATGAAATATTGTGTACTACATACTATAAGCCTACTACATTCACAAGCAAAACAAAATCATTTATGGCCTTATTATTTTGACAAGTGATGTGATATTATGGTAACTAAAGAGTGTGCTATTCATCAATAAATGTAACTTGATAGTACAGTGTATTATGACAAATTTCAATTTCCTCCTGACATTTGATAAACAAATGAAATATGGTCCATATTTTAAAAGGTTTGAATTTAGAAATGAAATAGATTTCATAATTAGGAAAAATAAATAGGGTGCGTAATTCTGGAATTGAAAAAGGGGCGTTAATAACGATATTGAAATAGGGTTAATATTTCCGCAAATGAAATGGTATTATTTTGAATATGAAATAGGATTCATTATATTGACGGTTCGTAATTCCTAAAAGGATAAAGGGGTTCTATTTGCATTTTAAGAATAATAAACTTTTGGAAGTATATTGAGCCCTATTTAATTTTCTGAATTATGAACCATATTCCATTTTTGGAATTACGAATCCTAGTTCATTTTCAGAATTAAGAACCCTACTTCATTTGTAGAATTATGAACCCTTTAGAACATATAAAATTATGAACCCTCAGAAAACGACATATAACAGTTCAAAGATTTCCTATCCATATGAATACATGTAGGTCATTTTCGTATTGTAATCAAATTTAATGAATAGGTCCTCGTTAAGTGCCTCATTACCAATTATTAAATTCACCTTTTACGAATAAATGTATTTAAATAGTCAGAATGCAAATTGAATACATTATGTGTTGGTAGTACTAGGTACCAGAAACATTATGACTTGCACTACCTAACAACACATGTTTGCATTTCGCATTCTGACTATCGAAATCCAATTATTCTTAACGGGTGAACGGAATAATTTGTTCCGCGGCACTTTGCTTTGATTTTATAACGAAAATTGCCTCAACACATTATGTTACATAGGGCTTACCCTTTACACTTTTTAAAGGGAAAGCCAACCTTAACAGACAACTATAATTTAAAAAAATACCAAATAAAATCTGACAGAAAATAAGGTGGTTATGGATTGTTGAAAGCTGTGATCACTAAACCTATGGGCATTTTAAATTGGCTGAATCGGTAATGTCACTATGATGAGCTGCAGGACTACTTTCCCATTTATTTCAAGACCCAAAATGATTATTTAATTTTTGTTTCTTCAAAATGTATGATTCAGGAGGGGCTTCTCTATGTAGAGGACCTGTAATATTGTGCTATCCATAATATATTTTGAGTAGTTCTCAAAGGGAGAAGGCACTTAAAATAAAAAGATAATTAATTATATTTCAGTAACAAAAGGGAGAGTTGTCCCATGACTACGTCATAATCCACTGACCAAATTGCCCATTTGAGATGTGCATGGATTTAGTGATCTCATATTTTAAACTTTGTATAACTCCCTTAATATTGGCCCGATTTATTTCAAACTTTCACCTTTCTATATTTCTCTTATTTTTCAGCTTCCATTTCGATGAACTTATTACAAGGGTTAGATTGCCCTTTAGGGCCCGTTCAGATATGATGCTGGAGTTGACATAAAGCTCAATATGCTTTACATAGATCACTGAATATGCGCAGTCCCAAACATACAAAAGCATACATGTAGGTCCTTTGTTGCCGTTCACTTTACACATAAAACAAAACTGCAGCATTTTTGGAATTTTTTGGCGGTTCACGTGCCATACTTGAATAAGTTTTAAGTGCTTAAGATTGGAATAGATTTGTATTGCATTTACCTCACTTAATTTTTCTCTATTACCAACTTATATAATTTGCCACAGGTTTTAGGAATTGACATTTTGATACGAAGGGGGTGGGGATGAGCACGAGACTGATCTATTACATAAGCATTATGAAACAGGTCTACTTCATAAATAGTAATAACAAATATGCACAAATACCGAGATCTTTTACCCAAAGCGTTAATATGTAGGCATACATGTATGTTTGTAAACCCTGTAATTCATCAAATTGGCAAGTGACATGAATGGGCATTTCAGTTCTACAGCTAAGCTATTCAGGTTCGTGACTATAACTCCTCCCCCCTCCCCATCTCTCTCTCTCTCTCTCTGTATCTCTATAATGAAGGGGAAAGTGACCTCTGTGTGTGTAGACCTCATTTTGGAAATATTCCTCTTCAGCTGGGACTCATGGTTTAGATTTTGGATGGAATCTCCTGTATAATGCAAGTGCTTGATCCAGAGTACATGCACGCAAAGAATTCTAATGCATGAATAGAGCAAAAAGAAAGGAATACAAGTTAAGAAAAACTTGTATACATTTTAAAACTAGAACGTAAACAATGAATTAAATAATGAATTCTGTCTGAAAATGCAAAATAAAATAATCTCTCATTGCTTACAAACATAATATAAACATACCTTTGCATTTTAAAAATTTGTTGGCAATGCAAACGTGATTCAGGATTTTTTTGTAAATAATTATCAATACAATTCTAGTTTGCTGATGAGAGCTAGTAGAATCAAAGCTTTATTGCTGAGGAGGGAAAAGAACACTGTTCGAAACTCACAAAATATGGTCGGTTATTGCTACATACCTGCAGGTTTTAGTGATCTGAAATTAATTGAATTATATATATTTGAAACTTAGGAAAAATAAGCCTTTCGAATGAAATGATCAATTCTTGATGTCTAATTAATCAGTGTCATGATCATGGAAGAATGAAAAATATATGTACAGAAATAATACAAGTACATCTGCACAATTACCGATAAAGGCTTCAACTGTGTCATGAGGCTGCTGAATGCCGATCCAGAAGGTTGAGAGAAAGTAGCATGGTCTCACGTCAATATACTGTGGCCACAATGTGCTTCGAATCCACTGTTTGGCGAAAGATGTCAAAAGATGCCTACAATTAATAAGAAAATAAATAAAGTTAAAACAAATTGAACGGTTGATGCATGTGCAACACACATGCATGTAGGCCTACTACAAACTTCTTCGTACAGCCTGTGGGTATTTTGTTTACCATTTACGGGTCTAGCCGTTTATTTACAGCTAAGGGCTTCTGTATATATTGTGTGAACACACCATAAATGGATTAAATTTAAAGCCCCCTCCCCCGCTTGTCTTGAAATTAGGGTGCGTTGAGAACGGAGTACCGCTTTAACACAATCTTTCGAGATAAGCGCGGGGGAGGGGGGGGGGGGGGAGTGAGTTATAGCCACAAACCTGAATAGCTTAGCTGTAGGGTGCGTTGACTAGTGCGTTGGGTGCGAAAGGGTGCGTTGACTAGTCTTTCAAATCAGTAGTTTAAAACAGAATTTAAGGAATATAAATTGAAGTCGTTTAAATTGAAATACATGTAATCAAAATTAAAAAAGACTAGAAAAATTAGATAAAAATAAAACTTTTAAAATAATCTTTTAAGTAATCTTGCAGATCAGGCGTTTATGCTTCTCAAGCATGCAGCACTTTATTTATTAAAAAAAGAATAAAGCACTAAATTGTCAAAATTGACATGGTTTACAGCAGAGCCCTGGTTAAAGTGACTCGGTCACATTGCCTCAGATTCTGAAACAAAATCCTGGATTGAGCTCATGCTGCAATCATAATTATGTACCTTTAGGTAAGTCAGGAATCCCATGACGTTTACAATCCAATCGCCTGTCTGATTATCAAGATATCTATGATTGGAATTCAAAATTTCAAAAACCGTTTTCCCCCACGGTTTTATAACACTACAGTCTATTGGGGAAAATGAGTATGGTAAAACCGGTCACTCAAAAGTCAAATATTTTTTACTTTTTGAGGCACTTCATGATCATTTTGAAGCGCAATTTTGTCAGGGCTTCAATATTACACCATATAACTGACACTGATAATACGTAGGGCCATGCATCTCAGATTTAACATTGTTATACGATGCCTTTAAAGCCATGTGTAGGTGAATGCACAAACTTTGCTTTGAATGATGATCTCATCAAGATGTAACATAAAAATACATAGATGGGACAATACAATACATTTCTCATCTTGGCGGCAGGCGTTGGAAGCACTCCTACTACTAGTTCACAATCATACATTACTACGTTTCAAAACAGAAAACAGTTACTGCACATATTGCAAATAAATTAGGTAAATCTAAGACTTACCCATATTGAAGATTAGCAGGGGAAAACAAAGTAATAAAGTAAAAGGATTTGTCTCTCTGCTCTGGCTCCTGTACCTGCAGTGTAGCTGTTGATAGGAATGGCTGTCTCGCTGTGTGTATGTACGTACGTGTACGTGTCTAGTCTCATAAGGCATACATGGGCCTGGCGCACACACTGCATGTCTAGTCTTGATTACATGTGCACACACACACAGTGCTATAGTGTAGCCCAGAGGGATGCCATGCTGTGTACCCGTTCAAAAAAGGCGGGAGTAGCTTGTAGTCTTGATCAATATTGCAGACCTTATAGGGCATGTCAAGATGTTGCACAATATCTGTAAAATAAAACTATTAATATAATGACTAATGAAATTTGAGAGTTTTTCACCCCTGTTTTGGGGGCTTAAATAAATATGTTAGATTGATCCAGAGGCGGTGCTAGATATCATACTGGTATCTATTTGTTTCAACTGGTTTTCAAAACCATTGAGCTCGATCTGCTGGTTTGTAACGGTTTCTAATGGTTTGACTTAGGATTTTTACACCCATGTTAAAACCATTAGATTTATTGGATTCTACTGGTCTTCAAATCCATTAGGCTCTACTGGTTTGTAAAGGTTTCTAATGGTTTGACTTAGGATGTTTACACCCAGTTCAAACCATTAGATCTTAATTGGTTTCTATGGGTCTTCAAAACCATTAGGCTCTACTGGTTTGTTAAGGTTTCTAATGGTTTGACTTAGGATTTTTACACCCATGTTCAAACCATTAGATCTTACTGGTTTCTATTGGTTTCTATGGGTCTTCAAAACCATTAGGCTCTACTGGTTTGTAAAGGTTTCTAATGGTTTGACTTAGGATTTTTACACCCTTGTTCAAACCATTAGATCTTACTGGTTTCTATTGGTTTCTATGGGTCTTCAAAACCATTAGGCTCTACTGGTTTGTTAAGGTTTCTAATGGTTTGACTTAGGATTTTTACACCCATGTTCAAACCATTAGATCTTACTGGTTTCTATTGGTTTCTATGGGTCTTCAAAACCATTAGGCTCTACTGGTTTGTAAAGGTTTCTAATGGTTTGACTTAGGATTTTTACACCCTTGTTCAAACCATTAGATCTTACTGGTTTCTATTGGTTTCTATGGGTCTTCAAAACCATTAGGCTCCACTGGTTTGTTAAGGTTTCTAATGGTTTGACTTAGGATTTTTACACCCATGTTCAAACCATTAGATCTTACTGGTTTCTATTGGTTTCTATGGGTCTTCAAAACCATTAGGCTCCACTGGTTTGTAAAGGTTTCTAATGGCTTGACTTAGGATTTTTACACCCATGTTCAAACCATTAGATCTTACTGGTTTCTATTGGTTTCTATGGGTCTTCAAAACCATAAGGCTCCACTGGTTTGTTAAGGTTTCTAATGGTTTGACTTACGTTTTTTACACCCATGTTCAAACCATTAGATCTTACTGGTTTCTATTCGTTTCTACTGGTCTTCAAACCATTAGAGTCTACTGGTTTGTAAAGGTTTATACTGGATCTACTCCACAGTTCCTCCTGTAACCATTGGACTCTACTGGTTTCTGGAAAACCAGTAGAAACCGTTAGAATGTCTCTACTGGTTTCTACTGGTTTCTATAGGATTTTCGACCTGGGAAAAGGGCACTAATATATCACATCGACACGGTTTTGATCCTGGGGCCTCACAGTTACGAGGCCATTGCTTTGACACTGAACCATGCTGTACGCAGCGGGGGCTAGGGTAGGGGGCAGTTTCCATAAATTAAAAAAAACAAGGAAAATGCAATACATTTTCAATAATTTATTGCATTTTACCCCGGTTCCCAACATAAAAAAATCCTCTGTGTGCCCATGCCTTGAGCAGTAATGCATGGCCGTCCAGAGGAATTTGTTATGTTGGTGACCGTGGTAAAATGCAATAAATTATTGCAAATTTATTGCATTTTCTGTGTTTTTTTTATATTATGGAAACTGCCCCCTACCCTAGCCCCCACTGCGTACAGTCGTGGTTCAGTGATAAAGCAATGGCCTCGTAACTGTGAGGCCCTGTGAGCGACAGTGTATATCATATTATCATGGAAATAGCTCAGTTGTTTCGTATAATTTCTAAGATTGAATTTGGTTAACTTCCATTCTGTTATATGATACATTTAAACTTTGAACATGTATTGGATGGATAAAATGCTTTATAACATACCAATGAAATATGCTGCACATCAGCTAGTCTGTATATTACAGTCGGATGGATACATACAAATTAATGTACAATTCAAATTCGTGGATGTTTTTTTGCATCGTACATGTATTGTTTAAACATGTTTGTCATGTTTTTGGTTTGACGGTTTTGTTTTACCTGGTTGCTAATAGAAAAGTTTATACGGTATTTCTATCCACACAATGATACATTAAATGTAAAAAGCTATATTGTACTATAGTAGTTGTACAATTCGTTCATATTTTTCCTTGCATTATATATGATGTTAATCTTTTCTATCTATGAAAGGAAAAAAAAAATATTGAAAATAGTTTCAATTAAGTTTAGTGTCAAATCTTTATTGATCCAAAATACCATACAATATGCACTGTCACAAAATGTAAAACGCTGCATTATACTAGTATTTCTAAGATTCGTTCATATTTGTTTTCCTTGGCGAATACCATATCAATCTATTTCCTTGTTATGGACTAAAAGGTATGATATTAAAATAAGTTTCTATATATTAAGTTTTGTATAAAGTTTCGTTATCTAAAATACGTAAATATCTGCATTGTACTAGTGTCTGTGATAATCATTCATATTTGTCCTCTTATCAGATAACCATCTTAATCTTTGATTGAAAAAAAAGGTTTAAAGATAAAGTTGAGTTCATCAAAATGATAACAAATTTGGCCCAGTCTTGGTAAAGTTACAAGCACTATATGCACAGAAAGATGTTTATGGGACTACACGAACATGTGGCGTAAAAATCCGTCCTGATTTGTATGATGTTACATGCCATATTTAAAATATTAAGGCATTTGAAGAGCCATGCTTTTCAGGGAACACTTTGTATCTGATGTTCCACAATTGCATATGCAATGATAACGCTCACAAATTATTTTTCACCTCTTCCCAGAACTCAACCTTCTCTTGAAATAAGTTTCAATTCAATTTTGTGTTATTTTTGTTATCCACGATACCATACAATATGCACTGTCGTAGAATAAACAGCTGTATTGTATTAGTCGTTCTAAGATTTGTTCATATTTTGTCCTCATCAGATATTTGTTCTATATATCATTTCTATTTTTGGTATTAAAAAATGCTTTAAAAAAAAGTAAGTTCCACTGCTGTGTAATTAAGCTGTGATTAATCAAAAGAGCAAACACAATATGTGTTCTCATTCAAATCTGCACTAAGTAAAAATCAAATTGATTGATTTCTGCTAAATTGTGTCACGTAAAATTATGTTTGTATATTCTGCGTACATGCCTGGTAAAGATCCTGTACCTCTTTATGTGGAGAGCTTGTGGTATTGTGGTTCCGTCATTCGCTATACTCTCATAGCTCAGTCAAAGGATAGAGGGTTCAAAGCCCAGCTCGGCACTAACGTCGTTCATTGATCCTCATTTGCCACTCTCTACCCAGTTGTAGTAAATGGACACCTCATTACGCTGAGGTAATAATAATTGCGAGACCCACATAAAGAGCATGTGACTACCTTTGGTAAATCACATTACACAAAATCGCCCCATGGAGTACGGAAGTGCTAATGTCATATCAATTTGTCATCCTGGGTACTGGTTCTAAACAAGAGAGCCTGCGCATGAGGTTCACCGCGAAATTATTCAAGCAACGGACTGGAGCAGGGACAATGCTGTACATGTTTGCCACTAGTGACGATCACTACGCCATTGTTGAGCACAAGATTGATTTGGTACATCAACCTTGTCAACTTGGCCAGTATGACGTCACACTTCGGTACTCTATCGTTTATTTGATTTAAACGTAATATTTGTGAAAATATTAAATCGTCAAACTTGAAACCCAACCTTCCCCAATGCTACGATTTGATGACAAAGCCGTTCTAGAAAGGCATCAATTCGGGGACAGAGAAAGATAAATCAACAAATTTGACTATAGATGGGTCTTATTGTGCCCAGAATGCGAGAAATGTTTTTTCATTCTTCACGTAAATCATCCCCAAATCAAGAAGCTATACATATAACCGTTGAATAGCAGTGTTTTCTCCAATCACTTCCATTAGTCATATCAATTTTGTTTTAATTCATTTGTGAAAAATATGGTTAAATGTCATTTGTCATAATGGGACGCATTACACTGAATCGCCAAATGCATGTATATCGCTTTCCATTTCTCACAACAGGGGAAAACAAAAATTCTCTCGCATAACTTACATAGTTTTTAATTTCTTTCCGAACTTGGTAATTTGTTTTTTGTTTGTTATGAAATTGCTATTTCAATAACTCTTCCACTGTATTTTATTATTATGCTACTATGTTGTGATATTATTTCTTGAGTTAACGGATGTAACCATGAAAGAGAAAAGTCTTGTTTTATGTAATTAAATTATACTGATCTCATTTGTGTATTTGTCAATATTCATACCGAAATTACAAAATGTGCGATAGAGAAAGAAAATAACAGAAATTGTAAAATAGAGGCGGGAGAGAGAAAGAGAGAGAGAGAGAGATGTTGAATGAAATAAACCGAGAATCAAAGAGAAAGATAATAATAGAGAAATAAATGTAAACATGAAGTTGAAATAAAAGATAAAGAGAGAATTAAGGGAGGAAGATGAAAAACATAAACAGAGGGAGTAGGAAAGAGGATAGAGAGAAAGGGGGGGGGGGGGTAGAAAATAGTGAAAGAAGAAATAGGGGACAGACAAGAGAATGAGAGAAAGAAGAGAAGGTGAGATAATAACGAGAGAGAGAGAGAGAAGGAGGAACAGAGAGAGAGGAGAAAGAGAAAAGAGAGGGGAAAGAGAGAGGGAGGGAGAGATAGAGGTCAATTACTAGAAGAAGAGTACGTACAGTAATTCGGTTATGAGCCAGAAGGGCGTTAAATCATATACTTTGACACAGAGTCAAAGACCCTTCTGGCTCTCAACAGACTATACTGATGAATAAGAGAGGGTATAATGAAAGATAAGGTGGTTTTAAGAGAAAGAAAAATGATCTGTTTCAATAAGCCAGTTTACGGTTGCATTCAGAGCATGAGCAGATAAAGGTCATTGTACCAAAAAGGTTAAACCCACAGAGATGAATACTGGATATGCGCTCATGAAAGTTATGTAACATTATTCATTTATGCACCAACGGTACATTCTAAGAAACGCAGGTGGAAGTAATCTTTTCAAGAGGGCAAACAAAAGGTATTCATGAAGCACATCGACCTAGGAATTTGACAGTTATTATTCTGAAGCAGGGCTCCCACTTATATAGCCGAGTTATATTAGCGAGTAATGGCGAGTTGTGGCGAGTCGCCTCAAAGAGGAACTCGCAATACCTCGCGAAAGCTCTTCTTGTAACTCGGGATAACTCACAACAATTCTGTATGGCTTAGCGTAACTCTTTACAACATTCCACGACTCTCCTCGAAGTTCCAAAATGTTGAACATGTTCAAAAATGTTGCCGATTCGTTGTAATTCGAGGTCAACTCGCCTACACTCGTAATATACTCACAGTACTCGTAACAAGCTCCCGCTGCACTCTTCATAATTTGAAGCAACTCGCCACCTTATGCAGAGTGCGTCGCGAGCTTGTTACGAGTAATGCGAGTATGGTGAGTGTAGGCGAGTTCACCTCGAGTAACAACGGATCAGTGAAAAATTTGAACATGTTTAAACATTTTGCCGATTCGTTGTAATTCGAGGTGAACTTGCTTAACACTCGTAATATACTCGCATTACGCGTAACAGGCTAGCGCTGCACTCTTCATAACTCGTAGCAACTCGCCACCTTATGAAGAGTGCAGCGCAAGATTGTTACGAGTATGCGAGTATATTACGAGTGTAGGCTAAGCCATACCGAGTTGTCGCGATTTATTCCGAGTTACAAGAAGAGCTTTCGCGAGTTATTGCGAGTGCCTCTGTGAGGCAACTCACCACAACTCGCCTTAACTCGCTAATACAACTCGGCTAGGTGGGAGCCCTGCTTTAGATGCTCAAAGTGGAACTTCTCCATGTGTAAAAGATCTGTGGATATTTGGGGTCATTTGTACCATGTGCTATCTGTAAACTCCCTTATTATGTTTAAAAGCACCAAGTATTACAAATAACGAAGGCACAAACAGTAGAATACATTGACATTTAAATGCAAACATAATGACGTTTTGCATAATTATTATGAGACAGTGCATGTTGATACATTATTCACCGGTTCGGGTGGAGGCGTGGGAGGGGTCAACAATCCTGTGAAATACGCTCCCCTCCCCCCTCCGTAAACTCATATGGGCATCCCCCCCCCCCCCCCTCCACATACACATACACTCACACCCGTTTCCGCCTCTACTGGCCTTGTGAATGAAGCCAATACATTCCTTATGTGTGACGTTGAAATATTATCCACACATTTCATGTCGATCTATTCACAAAGTGCAGCGGGGCTTCTTTTGTCAATAAATCTGCACCCGTCACAATGGTATTTATTTTGTTCCCTCTAACTTGCCTATTTCTGCGCGACTTGCACCCAAGCGTGAAAAGTATTGGCATTGTAGAGGCGGCAAGTGTCAGATTCAGTTTAGTTAGGATTGTATATTTAGACGCCATCTTAATTTGCACAAATCACCAGTACATTATCGAAAAGTTCTTCTTCAGACGAGGTTAAAACATCAAAGGACAGCCAAAAGGTGAACTTTCATTCGAACTTCAAATACAAAGGTGAGACATCAACTAGATGTGTTTAGAAGTGAGCTGGGTCGTTTTAATGTGAATGTGAACATTTTAATTATTATGTCGTAAACACGGAAGTGAAATAAATATTGTTGAAACAAGCATAAAACGAGTATGAGACTAAAATGAAATGAGAATGAAACAAGAGTGAGTATAAGTATGAATCTAGAGGGGAAAATGTAAACATCAAAGAGCTGGGGCACGTTATATGAAATTATCATCATGAGAGAGAAGTGAAGAAAACAAAATTCATTTCGCCAATGTGGAAGCCTTTCTTCTTTTGTTATCTCTCTTTTTGATGGAGAAGGACATACTTATTAAAGGAACACAATAATGTAATACTATATCGATATCCCCTCTCTCTTTCTCTCTGTCTCTCCCTCTATCCTTCTCTCCTTCTCTACCTTCCCCAAAACTGTTTCTTCTGCATGTCCCAATTTATGAAGCCCGTTTACGGTCCTCAGTTCCCCATGCTTTTCCCATCTTTATCAATTATCACCATCCCCCTCTTTCTCTATTTCTATCTATATTATTATATTTATGCATGCATGTATAATTATATTGTGGAAGGTGCCAGTATTGTCAAATCTGACAGACATGAGCTCTACAGAAGAACCAACTATTAGTATTACTATTATTATTATTATCATTATTATTACTATTATTATTAGTACTATTATTATTATCATTACTATAATTATTATTATCATTATCATTATTATTATTGTCTTTATTATTAATGATATTACTTGGGATGTGTTCTATACAGGTCAATATTCTCATCAGTATGGCGGCTAACTTCAGCTCTCCAGAAAACATCTGTGAAGGAGAGAACTGTGAGGCAATTACAGATGTGACGTACTACGTGAAGGAGAAGAAGAAGCTCTGCGATGACTGCGCCTCCAAAGGGGGATGCATCGGAAAAGCAAGAAAGAGTGGGTCCAATCTGTACTGTGTGAAGCATGGTAAAGACATTGATTTGTATTGTAAAACACATGGTGTAGCACTGTGTTATTTATGCGCAATGATAGATCATAATGAGCAGCCTTGCGTGCGACAGGATATAGAGGGAGCGATCATGGAAAGTAAAACAAAACTAAACATTCTGAAAGAAAAGGCAAAGGACAAATTAAAGCTCTGTCGAGATTATAGAGATCAGATTCGCCAGTGTAAGAAAGACACCGACATCCATCTACAAGCTTTGACAGATGAAGTTGATTCGGTAATCAATGAAGCTATCATAAAAGACAAAGACACGGAGAAGAATGTTGCTGCAAAAATCAACCAAGAGTTGATTGATTGATTGATTGATTGATTGATTGATTGATTGATTGATTGATTGATTGATTGATTTTATTCGTCAAGTATAGTACATTGAATGCATACATAAAGCAAAATGGAACGAAAAGATACATTGACAGGATAACCCATGAAAGCCGGAAAAGGCTTATTTCCAACGGGGTCCTATAAAGTACGTGTACAGTACGGCATGAGAATAAAATATCACAACTAATAACTACTACGAATATTACGAATAAATAATATAACATAAACAACAACAAAAATTTCTAGAACTTATAGCAAACAATGATCTACGGTATATTATGCAAGATTAAACTTAAAAACATGCGCTACACATAATGAACTGTGATTTAAGATAACTGATATTACTGTTCTGGAAGGGATTCATGCTTTAGGTATTGTTTTAATACACTTTTAAAGTGTGAAAAATTCTTAACTATTTTGACATGTTTTGGGAGAGAATTCCAAAATTGGATACCATTAAAATAAAAAGAGTTTCCAATTTGTCCTTTTCGCTTAGGTAAAACAAAATTAAAATGACTATTTCTTGTATCGTATCCATGGATATTTGAGACACGAGTAAAATTATTAGTAATATAATGATCTACATCTGAGTAGTATATTTTATGGACATGGTGTAACACGAGTTGTTTAGACCTTTGACCTACATGGAGTATACCTGCTTCTTCAAGTTCATTTTTCCCGACGTGTGTTCTTGGGCCTAAGCAATTAATAAATCTTACCATCTTATTCTGAATTATTCTTAACTTTTTCTTATCCATCTTGCCCAGACTACTGTACCAAGCAGCATTAACATAATCAAATAAACATTGTATCAAAGCAAAACACAAAATACGTCTCGACTTCATGTTCATACAAGTTTGGTATCTATACAAAAATTTTAAGCGAGAATTAGCCTTTTTGGCAATTGAATCTACCAAACCTGTCCATGACAGATCACTAGTTAAATTTATTCCTAAATATTTTACTGAATATTTTCTCTCAATCACTTGATTATTATAGGTAACCTTGAAGTCACGTATATATTTAAACTTTCCCTTCGAACAAAATAAAATACTTTCTGTTTTTCCAACATGTAAACTAAGCTTGTTGTCTGTCATCCATTCAATGCATTTTGCCAATTCTGCACTTAGTTTTTCTTCAATTGACTTAGGATTTGTATCTGAATATAGTAACACACTATCGTCAGCATATAAAAGTAATTTAGAATCATTAACACAAGTACACATATCATTAATATAACACATAAAAAGAATGGGGCCTAAAATGCTCCCTTGTGGAACCCCGCATTTAATAGGCAGGGAATCAGATATTACCTTCTGCATAGTTACCACTTGATGACGATTAGTTAAATATGATCTAAACCATTTAACACATGCCGAATCCAAACCCATCACTTCCAATTTCTTTAACAGTATGTTATGATTTACAGTATCAAAGGCTTTTTGTAAGTCCAGAAGAACCATTCCAACAAAGCGCCCTTGAGAAACTTCATTCCTAACAAAATCCGATAAATGTATTAAACATGTTTCAGTGGAATATCCGTTACGAAAGCCGGACTGAAATTCATATATTAACTTTTTTTCTTGAAAATATTTCTCTATTTGAGCATGAACCGATTTTTCCAAAATTTTTGAAACTACGCTTAAAACACTGATAGGCCTATAATTACCAACGTCAGTTTTGTCTTTCTTTTTATGTAGCGGTGTTACTTTTGCAATTTTCATGTCGTCAGGAAAGGTAGAAGACATAAGAGATAAATTGATTATATAATTCAAAGGTTCATACAAATTTCTCGCCCCATCTTTTAAAAATCTGGCTGGTATCATATCTAGTCCAGTACTTTTCGATACTTTCAACTTGTTTAACTCATCTAAAACAAACTTTTCTGTAACTGGAGAAAAGTGAAAACTATCTTTTGAGATGTCTTTCTCGTCATAAAACTTTTGAAATCTTTCACTGTCGGCATGGAATTTGTTCGTGTTTACTGGTAATTTACACGCTAACTTGTCAGCCACAGTTGTAAAATAATTATTGAACTCATTTGCTATTCTTGATTTATCATGACATAATTCTCCCTGGACATTAATAACTGTCTCTTGAGCACTTTTCCCTTTGCCTTTTAGACCTAAACCCTTCAAATTTTTCCATAACTTCCTGGAGTCATGTTTGTTTTCTTCAATTTGATCTTGAAAATATTCGACTTTAGCTCTTTTAACCTTTCTTTGTACTAGATTCCTTAATGCTTTGTATTTTCTTGCGAGATCCAAATTACTAATATCCCTTTTCATATTTTTGTAAGCTACATTTCTCTCTTTAATTATCGCAATAATTTCATTGTTCATCCATTTTTCTGTTCTTTGCTTGATTCTTACTTGTTTAAGAGGTGCACTCATATTAACTATTGATAAAAAAATAGTTTTAAAATTTGCCCATGCCATATTTACTTCGTTACATTCTGTTATTTTAGACCAATCGACTAGAGATAAATTTAAATTGAAATCATCTACATTATAACTTTTCATTCTTCTAATGGATATAGTTTTGTGGTGCCCAAACACGGGCCTAATAAGCTTCCTCGAGCAATAAGTTAGTGAATGATCACTTATGCCAAGGTCAATAACGCCACTTTGACATATATGCTCTTCTTTACTACATAATACGTGATCTATTAATGAGGAAGTCGTCTGTGATGTACGAGTGGGCAGATTTATAAGTTGGTTCAAACCATTTAAATTCAATATATTTTCGTATTTTCTGGATAATGGAGACTTTCGCAAAAGGCAAATATTTATGTCTCCTAAAACTATGACCTCATCGTCTTTTGTTAATTTATCAAAAGTTTCGGAGAGTCTTTCAATAAAAGTATGATCTTTAGGGGGTCTGTAGTAGACGCCAAATGTAATTGGTTTGGTTCGTGGTAAAAGGACATCGACCCACAATGATTCAACGTTTTCTAACATGAGATCGGCTCTTAAATTGAAGGCAATATCGTTTCTAATAAAAAGGCAAACACCACCTCCTTGCCCAGATGTTCTGTCTCGTCGTAAAATGCAATATCCATCTATACAGACTTCTTCATCATTTACAGACGAGTTTAACCACGTTTCAGAAATTGCGATAATGGAAATTTTATTCTTAGAAAAAAGTAATCGAAGTTCAGAAATTTTATACAAAATGGATCTAACATTTAAATGGACGAAATGCAGGCCTTTTGCCTCGAATTTATCATTAAAGCATTCATAAAGTGTTGTGTTATCGACATTGGTTGGGGTACTTAATTCAGATTCACTTATACGTCGAGTACGTGCAACATTTGCAATGGAGTTTGTGAATAGCGAGTCGCAAAAAGAGGGTAAAGAACATGTTAAACAAGTCCATTTTTCATTTGGGTTTTGGTATAATCTAGTATACTCGTGTATACTTATATCTTGGCATTTGGTATGATGCCATTTTTGACATATGGAACACAGAAGACCGTTTTGATTATTCTTAACTGGTTTTTCACATGTTCTACATGGAAATTTATAGTTTGGACCGGGATTGGTTTCCACATCACCACTAAGAAGTATAAGATTAAAAACACAATTCTCTACTCGATATATTTCCGTTTGAAAGGTGGCTGATGAATTATGATAATATAAAATTCGTGATCGGAAATATTTCAAACGTTTTAGTGATTGAAATCGAACATATCTAAAACTTGTGTGGACATTGTGTGAACATAATAAAAAGATAGACATATAAAATACTAAGACATTCATTTTCAAATACAACGACTAATAATTAAAAAGAGAATATGATTATAAATACATGTACACAGTTCACTACTAGGAAGTAAAATCCTTGCTCCTCAGCTCGAGTAAGATCACCAACGAAAATTCCGGACAGTCTACTCACTGCATGGCTCCTTCCTGACGCCGCTGTAAACTGGACCTCCGTCGATGATCACCACGCCCATCAAGCCCGGTGGTAGAATCTCGTTCCCCCGCTCTCCTCACCACTGCCTCCCGATGAGTGACACTTGTCCTTGGGTATCCCCACAGCAAACTTTGCTGACAATAAATGATGTTGTCCAGCTGCTCCCCGGGATAAGCCATGTCTACTTTCACTTTCAATGGTATAACACTCTGGACAGTCTGACACAAAAAGTGTGTACTAACGGTGATTGTAAAATAAAATAAGATTCGAAAGAACGATGAGGAGAGAGAGAAGCAACTTCAACTGAACCGTATAAATGCAGGGAAAAGACGAGAACCCATCGTCAACAAACAGCATGGTCTTCAAACAGACATTCAAAAAATCTCTGAAGAGACAGAGAAGAAGATCGTGGAATTGGAGAAAACATGGCAAGATGACACGAAAACCACAGAGAATACAGTCCAGACACTTGACGCAGTACTCAAAGACGATAAATATGTCGTCAAAGACGGGCAGCATGTGATGACATCAGTGAGTGATGAACTAAAGAAGCCACTGAATGAGGGTGATGTGAAACAGATCACCGGTACCATATCGGGCGTGAGGTTTGTGAAGGGTGCTGGGAGAGAGAAGTATGATGGGAGGATTGATTGGTATGATGGGGAGTGGAAGCTCATTGATACAATCAATGTCAGTGATAAAATCACATCCCCAGCCATTGTAGGATGCATAGATGACTGCAATGTGATCATCTCAGATAGACCATTTGATAACCTACATACATACATGTTAGATATCAAAACTAAAAACACTCAAAGAGTGATAACCAGTAGTGGTAAATATGGGGTATTCTCCTGTGCATTGCTGAATGATGACAAGGTGGTATGCGGTAAATCGTATAACAAGTGTACGAGGGGTAGTTTGACTGGATGCATCAGTGTGTATAACAGACAATGGAAGCATATCAATGACATCACAATACCAAGAAACATAACGGATGATGAAACATGTGGGGATGTAGCAGTTGACCAGGATGGGATGATCCTCGCTGCTGAATGGGGTCAGTCTAAGATATACGTCATCAACCCAGCTGATGGTAAGATAATGAATACCATCACATGTAAGGAGAATATAAGGATGCATGGCGTACTATCATCAGGTCACATCATCGCTAAAACCTCACCACGAGATCACAGAGTGTTCATCATCGACAGACAGGGTGCCCAAAGGGAAATCCCCCACAGTGGTGTCATCTGGCATGCCTGCATCGATCCTATGACAGACGACCTCTACGTCGTGACATCAGATGATGAGATGAAGACGTATGTGATTGATCAGGTGATGAGTGGGGGTGACATGAAGAAGAGAAGAGTAGCATCATTCCCTCTATCAACTAGACTGGACTCACTGCATGGGATGAAGGATATACTTATAGCATCTCGCGTGGTGATGGCGTCATCAGGGAATATGATTGCTAGCGATGGGGAAAACATTCTCGTGTTCAAAAAGGTATTGAACCTATAAAAAACCTCGTTCACAATTGACGCGGTAAACCGATGTTTTTGTGTTTTTGTTTTTGTTTTGCTTTGTTTTTGTCTCTCTTTACTTTTTTGGGGGTTTCGTTAGTTGTTTTCATCTCTTTTATTTCTGTTGTTTTTGCCTGTTTTCTTTCATGTATCTTTATAACAATAACAAATCTTTGAAAATCGGGTGGCAGGAGTATTCTATAGTGCGGCGGTGGGCTTAAAGGTAAAGACCAGTATTGGTAACGCCCCAATTTCAAAAAATGAAATGGAAGCTCTCATTACCAATCATGTGAAAGAATATGTTTTGACTAATACATGATGATACAAAATTTGCCGGGAAACCGCCTACTAATTCATATATTTGGTAAATTTGTTTCTCTCATGGTCGTGTGAGAGATATAGGGTAGTCCCATATACATCTTTCTGTGTATAGTGCTTGTAACTTTACGAAGAATGGGCAAAATTTCTTATCATTTTGATGATTCCAGAACCTTGCAGATGCTAGGTGCTAGATGATCAACCTTTTCTGATCGATTCCACAACGTTTCTTTCACACTGCAATCGCATGACCATTACTGGTCTTTACCTTTAATCTCTTATGTTCAGGAAAGATATATGCAAGATTTTGTGAATGGGAGAGCAAAATGATTCCAAGATTATTCAGACAATATTAAGTCACTCGTACTGAAAAGGAAATCAAAATTATTAAAAAAAAAAAATTCTTCTTATTGTATTTATTTCTTCATCATAAAAAATAGCATTAATGACAGACAGTATGTTCCAACCATGAACATAAAAAGCAAGTAAAACAAAATTATAATGAACGAAATATTCGAAATTTAGCAACATGTATCTCTTTCGTCAAAGAATAATAAAAGAGATGAGAGGAACCAAATACAGCAACATTTATCGCTCGAGTCGGTCCCCTGATCAGATCACTAATGACAAGTTTTATGATGTGTATTTTTACATGCAATGTATTGATATGCAGGGCCTGTTATAAACAAACCAATGCTATAACAATGACATAACTTGTACGTTTATTGTTTATTTGTTTGTATTAGCTTTCGTTTTTGTATTATATTATACAATTGTAAATAGCCACATCATACGAAGTATTTGTTAAGACTGATATTTATTGTTTTTTCGTGTTGCTAAGAAACATTTAAGCCATTTATAATTATGTAGAGCCTGTTTTGAAGGAGAAAAAAAAAACAATGCTATAATAATGACGTAAAGTGCACATTATTGTACATTTGTTTGTCTATTTCAGTTTTTTGTTGTAATCTGTGATAATTTATAAAGAGCTAAATTTTACAAAGAATATGGTAACTTGAACTAATCTATATCAATTCATACTTGATGTGTTTCGACAAAGTGATTGCTATAACAATGACATTATTTACACGTCTTTGCCATTGTTTGTTTATTGGTTTGATTTCTGGTATTAGTTTTTTTTTGGTTGTATATCTGTGATAATTTTTAAGTGGCTACATTATACTTAGTATTTGTAAGAGTGAGTGTTGCTAAGAAACTTGATACGTTTATGTATGACCTATTTGGCGAAACAAACGCTATAACAATGACAGAATTTGCACGTTATTTTTGTATTTGTTTGTTTGTTTATTTGTTTTAGCTTGTTTTGTTATTTAATCTTTCATAATTTGTAAATAGCTATATTATACTAAGCATATAGAAAAGAGAATTTTATATTGATTGTTTGTCTTGCTATTAGAGATGCATATGTTACATGTAAATCTGTAGATATGTATTTTGACATAGAAAATGCTATAATAGTGACATAAATTGCACGTTTTGTAACCATTATCATGGAAATAGCTCTATTGTACTGTGTAATTTGTAAGAATCAATCTTGTTGACTTTCATTTTTTAAAATACATATGATACATTTACATTTTGAATATGTATTTTAGATGGATAAAATGCTATATAATACACCAATGAAAATTATGCTGCTTACCATCTTGTCTGTAAACATTACACATAATCATCGCAGTCGGATGGATACAAAACAATTAATGTAAAATTCAAATTCGTGGTATTGTTGTTATTGTATATGTATTGTTATTAACATGTTTGTCATGTTTTTGGTTTGACGGTTTTGTTTTACCTGGCTGCTAAGAAAGCGTGTGTATGCCTGTAATTTAGCAGCCAGGGGACCGACGGCTTTAAGCCTTCTCCGAGGGACTTGGTAATGAGGATTAACTCCTTACCAAAGGGCACTAGCGCATCGACCTTTTTTTTGCATAGGCATCGACTAGGTAACCTCCCGATTACGATACCACTCACTGAGCCATCGCGTTTCTTGTAAACACTTTGAATCAATTTTAAGTCAATATCAATCGACCTTTATATCCTAGTTATGGTATCATTGGAAAGATTAGAATATTTGCTTTTGAACGATGTGTGTTTACAAAAAAGGGACACAACATAACGAACTTAAATATAAACAGTCTTTCGCTTATTATTTTGGATGATTGGGTTTTAGACACGGCCACTTCAGGATGTCTGAAATGGGCCGTGCGTGATTTATTGAACATATTTCTTTATTTCATATGAGAGAAGAGAAACCAAGCTTGCCGAGGATGTATACATTAATACGAACGTACTTCGGTGATTATTGATTAAATTACCATCAAATATTAACTCCCTTTTTCAGTTTGAACGGTTTCTTGATCTTTCAATAGATTTCATAATCGCTACATTATGACAAGAATTCGGTAGGATTCAATTTCTTTTTAATTTGCGGTTGCTATAAAGACATGTTGGTATTTAGATGGATTATGATAGACAAATTGAAAAGTTTATATGGTATTGCTATCCACACAATGATACATTAAATGTAAAAAGCTACATTGTACTATAGTATTTGTAAGATTCGTTCATATTTGTCCTTTTATTATACGATGTTAATCTTTTCTATCTATGAAAGGAAAACAAAAATATTAAATTTAGTTTCAATTAAGTTTGGTGTAAGTTCATTATTGATCCAAGATACCGTATAATATGCCAAGATACCATGACAGATACCGTACTTACGCGGCTTGCCACGTGTGACGGACGTGTCTTTGGTTCTCTCTCGGAAATACCGAAATATTTGGAATTATCTTTGAAATGTACTTTGGAATTCAAATGGTAGCATTTGGAAAGATTTATGAATCTGGATTATTTCTGTAGGTAAGCAATTATTTTGTGGGCTTTCTAACACAATCCTGCACCTTCTAACCTAATATAGCACGTGTCTACGTACGACGGCATTCAAATTTCCCGCCTTTTCTGGGAGGCCAATCATGGCGACGGCTTCGGCTTTCTCTGAGCCGGAACTGTCTGTGAGAAGTGAAAGTGATGATGTGTTCAGAGTTGTTACTCATAATCGACCTAGGAAAGGAGAACCTAATCAAAAAAGAAGACGAGAAGAAAGTGTAGCGGTAGAAAACTTAAATACTAAAACATCAGAATCAGACTCAAACAACACGGTTTATCAAACCCCTTCTCCTGGCAAAGATACAAAGCAAACAGATTTTAAACTGTTCATTACCCCAATAGACAAAAATAAATCTTTAAAAAACATGAGTCCCATAAAAATCGCACGAGCGATTAAAGATGTGTGTGTCAGTCCCGTGGAATTCATAAAACCTGTTAGCTCTGGATTACTAGTTAAGTGTAAGAACACAAAACAAGTTCGAGCAATCCTACAGTTGGATAATATAGGGAATATTCCCGTCAAAGTGACCGAGGGTGCAAGAGGCGCCAAAGGGGTAATTTACGCCATTCCAACAGAAATGACCGAGGAAGAAATTTTGTCTGAATTAAGAACGCAACAGGTAACAGCGGTTAAAAGAATGACAAAAAGGGTGAAGAATGGAGAAGATAAAGATCAAATGGAAACATACGAATCAAAGCAGATTCCTCTAACAAGCGTCATCCTGACCTTTAGTACATCCACTCTACCAACATCGATAAGGATGTGCTACCAAATAAAGTTGGTAAAATTATACATTCCCAAAGTAGTCAGGTGCTTCAAGTGCCAAAGATTTGGGCATGGGGCAGCAACATGCCGGTCTAACATGAGATGCGTTAGATGTGGCGAAAGCCACAAGTTTGAGGAGTGCGCCAAAAAAGACACCCCGAAATGTGTTAACTGCGGAGGCGAGCATTCTGCTGCTTATAATGGTTGCACACAAGCAAAAAAAGCTAAACAAGTACAACACATCAAAATCACAGAAAAAAATCACATATGCACAAGCATCACAAATATGGACAAATAAACAAAATCCCCCTCAAACTAACAATAGCGAGTTTTCGCTCACCAACATAAGGAACCTTCGCGGAATCAGAGCACTCAGGTTTACGGCCGCGCACACAGACCGCTCTGGTTACAATAAGCGGTTTCGCTCTTCGGTGAATGCGGACGTATAATTACAGAGTAGCTGACGTCATCATCGCTTGGGAATATCCCTCTCCCTCAAACATGGCGAATTGACATCGAGTGCAAGATGCAGTTATGGCAGCCTATGCTTTCGACATTATAGATGATGTAATTGTATTTGAATGTTATAATGCTGTAAGTTTTTTTTATTGGATGTGAAATAAACTGAACTTGAACTTGAACTAGTGTTGATATTGTAAAATAAATTTATTTAAACTGAAATTAATGGCTACAAAAACACATTTTCTTTAACCCCCCCCCCCCCCCCCAATAAAAAAAAAGGGACAAAAAAGAAAAACAGTACTGGATGATGAAAGAATGTGGTGTGTTGTGGAGTGTGTAACTGTATTTATGTACAGTTCTGTAAGTGTGTTTTTGCTATCCAGTTCCAGTATGGATATAATGTGCTGGCCATTTGGGTAGTTTTGTGTGAATGCTCCTGCACGATTCGGTACTTGAATTTGAAAATTCATATTGTTTGCACATATCATTTGCAAATCCAAAGGGTTGAGCAGAGACTAGTTATCCCTGCTCACTCCCCCAACACATACACATAAGTATACACACACACTGTACCACATTACTCATACTCTTGAAATTATTGAGCATAAATGCCACGATCAAGGTACAAACGTGAACAATTTTGAAAGAAAATAAGCCCCCTTTGGTGGTATGACCCCACCCCCTCCTCGCCTTCAAGATTTTCCAGCTTCATTAGCTTGGACTGCTGGAACTAACATTGTATTTAGATCATTTCTTTATCTACAACCTGCATTCAAACTAGTTAAGATTTTTTGAAAACATAGAAACACCTGTGATAAGAAAAAATATTAAAATCAAGTACTTTTTAATTTTTATTTCTCAATAAAATTAACAAACACACATATATATATATATATAAATATATTTAAGTATATATACATAATAAATAAAATTCCACAACTACATAAAATGCCACTTTCTTTCCACTATTAGCCTAATCAAACCCTGCATTAAAAAGGTCACATTATAAAGGGTAAACAACAGTGAGTAGACCAGGGATTCAAAACACCTCCCTGAGTAGACGCAAAATACTAATTGTATTAATAGTATCTATTCTACAATCTATTCCACCCTGTATCACCTATTTCAATAGAACTTGTGTAAAAGATTTGTTTTCAAAATACGCACTATTAGCTGTATAAACCTGTGTTACTGTTGGTACTGAATACATCAATGAATAGAAAATATGAAGTAATACTAAAACTGCAGTACAGTGCAATCCATGATTCCACTCTAGCCTCTATCACCTATTTCATTTCAATGAAATTACCATAAAGTTAGATACATGAAATAAGCTAAAAACCTGAACTTTCAATCACTTATAAGTATCAACTTACATGTACCATAAACTTACTTACAATACACCAAATATCTATTGAAGAATTTGAAGTACCTGCGCAAAAAATATTATTTAGTATTGATCCTGAGATGATTTATGTAATAGCTGGTTTACTTGGATCTTAACTTGTATAATAAATATATATAATCCGCTAGCTCTCTAGTGATGCATAATTTCAAAAATGAGATTTTCTTCGCGTAGCTACTTAAACAAAACTATGTTAACAAGTTACTCTGAAGGCTAAACACGTAAATGTATCAAGTTCAACGACATACTTGCCTCAACACCTTCATAAAATTAACACAAGCTGGCATTGTGAAAACATAACATATGCACAACACAAGTAAACACGGTCAAAGTCACCTACTAAAGACCAAGGTGAAATATCTTGATTTCATATATTATGGTATCCAGATTTGCAGTTGAATGAAAGGAATATAACATTGGCAATGGTAATGGTACATAGAAAGAATGTGATAGCACCAACTACATACAAATGAAACTAAGGAGCAAAAAGGAAGTCACACACATAAAAAAAAGGCAAGATGCTGTTGAATTGCATATATATACAAGTTAACACAATGTATCTTTGGCATATACATGTACATATCATAATGGCAGATGGGTAACTCTTAGGAAGACCATATAACTTAATACACACAGACTTAGCAAAACTGCCAAAGTCAATATTTTAACAAGAATGTTATTGTTAACAAGTCCTGCAGCCGTAAAAATAGAACTATATATCTGAAAAGACAGATTTGTAATAAATTATGACAAAGTAAAATGTTCACTGTTGGTCACTCAAACTCATTATTCCTAAGTTTCATTTAAGGTGTTCACACTTGTACAAGCATTGCTTTTTAGTGGACCCCTCTGTTTCCAACATGTATTTCTTAAATTTGTTTTAAATGCTTATAATTGATTTGTAATGTTTTGTTGGAAACTGAATACATTTTAAATATCTTGAATAACATATTTCAGTTGAAATGAATGAGGAAAATAAGATATTTTTCTTTACTTCTTTTCTAAAGATTTAATGAGAGCTATCATCATTGATTGCATTTGTTGATTATGTTGCTGTTGTTGTTGTTGTTGCTGGAGGGCTTGTTGCTGTTGATGCAGCATCTGATGTTGCATAAGCTCAAAGCGACGCTCTCGGATTGCTTCTTCAGCTCCCGGTCTCTCTTCTTCCTCTCGTCTACTCTCCATCTCTTCAGCTCGCTGTCTCTCCTGTTCCTCTGGTGCCGCATTCGCCTTGGTGTCTAAAATGCTACATGTATATTAAAAATAAGAGAAAAGGGGAGTGTCAATTTTAAATTGTGTAAGATATTCAAGAGCCTGCATGATGTGGTGCGGGTACTGCATTCACCTTGGTATCTCACATGAAATATAAAACATAAAAGAAAAAGGAGTTTTTAAAGTCAATCTACATGTTGTACATGAAGAACACTAACTGAATATTGGTTTACATAATACTAAAAATATATTAACCCATTGCTTACGGGAACCTGGTGGTCCCTGTGTTAAGCCAATGGGAATAAGATAATTCAGTAGTCAAAGGGTTAAAGGGATAGTTGAGTTTGGTATAGAGGGCGCTACACAAAATAGTTTTTTTGTCAGATAATAAAAAAACTGAGTGTCAAATTCGAAAGAGCATACAATTTTAATGACAATAAGCTTTATTGTGGGGCCCCACAATTAGTTAATAATTTTGAACCAGCCAGTTTCTAAATAGTTGTTGTAAATCTCTTTTTCTTATCACTATTTCTAAAAAACATCACATCCACAATATATGCACAAGTGTTTAGAGAGTGCCCTCTTGATTTTTAACGGCTTTTTAAAAACGATAATGGAATTTTTACTTAGTCATTTGTAATTTTGTTTTCCTTTCGACCATGTTGAGTTATAACTGTTAGTTTGTAATGTAATGGTGTAGTTTTTATGTGTGTTGAGAGGGGAGCAGAGGGGGTGTTAGGGAGTACACGTAGAATATGTTAAATTTGAAAAATCTTCTGAAAAATACCTCTTCCTCGTTTCTCCTAATGTTTCGCAGGCCCTCTTTCTCAGCTATTCACCTTCCGCCTTCTTCGTTTGCTCATCTCCTCTCTCCTTTGGTGCCAACTCAATGTCCTCCTCTTCCTGTAGCATCCGCTCTATCGCCTCTCTGATAGCTTTCTCCTCCTTGTCTCCTCTACTACGATGCCACTTGCAGCCTTCTCCAAATAGTTCTTTGCCTTCACTTAATCTTTAAGGATGTGGATTCGGTCTCTCACTGCTCAGGAGTCCACCTTCAACCCCTTCCTCTGCATGCCTTCCGCCACCTGTTGCCATGCTCTGGCTCAATCTCCAGTTCTGTATTTGTACTGGAAGGGGTTGGCCAGAACCACTTCCCCTATTAATATATTTATGCTGTTGTTGTCCCAGGACATTCTGCGGTACAAAAAATGAAAAATAAAACAATGATTTAGATAAAATGGAATTCTGAAATCATGTTAAATGGTACTATACATGTGTAGACCTATCTATATTGTAATAATGAAAAACATCATAATCATATCATGAATGCATTATATTTTTGGCGTTATAATTTTATGACAAAAAAGGTGGAAAACGATTGTACAAAGGATTTTGAGTCGCAAACACATACCTATTCATGCATGTTTGTTTCTCTTTGTATAGACTAACCCCTTTTCTGCTTAAATGCTTATGTATCATGTGCTATGTAAGAACATTATCATTATCATTGAATTTCAAATTATATTTAATTCTAGTAGGCCTATGGATCTATAGCTATAATTTAACATGTTGCACGTAATGGAAAACATACCGATTCACAGATTTCGAAGGCTTTGCTGCTTTCACAGGCACGATAGGTACCACCTCGCCAACCTGCTGTAACAAAAAGATGAGAAAGTAATTTGTAACATTCTGACATTAAAATTTCCACAATTAGTTTAACGTCATAAGTTTGAATGCACTGGTGGGGCATAAGAAGATAATTTTGTGATGCTGCAGACATAATTGTGTGTGTGTGTGTTTTTTCTTACATTTTATTTAATTAGGCCTACAGTAGACAAAGGAAATCAGTCTGGTACAGGAGCAGGGGTGAAGTTTGTGGTACCCCTGCTCTACTAATTAGTAGTTAGATTCCTTTCAAGAATGAGAGTGAGATTGAGTGAGAGAGAGAGAGAGAGAGAGTGAGCTGTCTGACTCTGACTCCGAGTTGAGTTATTGTGTTGTGAATGTGAGGGTAAAACCAAACAAACCCTAGACCTAGATCTAGGCTAGCCTGGAAAACACTTGCAAACAATACATTTTCAGGGATGTTTAATTCAGGACACAATTTCAAGGAGAGTAGGTCTATAGGCCCCTATAAACTAAAACTAAATCACCATTTTGCACGATCAGAGGCTATAGGCTAGCCTAGATCTATAGTCTATCTATAGATCTAGACTAGAGTCTACTACTAGTCTAGGCCTACTAGTACTACTAGAGGTCTACTACTAGCCTAGATCTAGTAGGCTATTAGCCATCAAGTAGGCCTAGATCTACTAGAAGTAGGTGAACACTCGATCACTCACACTGACCCTGTCAAATTCAAAATTGCCCTATCGTCCCCCCATCTACAAATTAAAACACCTTACCCGCACCTCCAGTTAAAACTCAGACGAGTATTTTGGAGGACCAACCAACCAAGAACCAAGAACTCAGACAGAGTCTGAGTCAGAGACGATAAACTGGCAATACACAACAACATTGCAATGCAATGCAATGCTGGCCCTGCGCATGCAATACAGTACCGTACAGACGGGACTATACCGCACGACTAGTGTACTACTCAGTAGCACAACTTGTCTCGAACAAGCCACAAAACGGCTTTTATCATCTTTAAACAATTCATCGTCCAATTTTAAAACAATTCATGTTATATCCATAGTATAGTTAAGAAACAATAATCGATAAAAGAAACTCACCGAAGAGCCATTCGCGTTGAAATTCATTTTCTAGTCTCTGTTTTGATGTCGATCGCGTCTGCATCTATACACTTTTATCAGAAGAATAAAGTTCCCGGGCCAGCTATACGAGCTCTCTGATTGGCTGCTGATTCACTTGGGTTGTCAATTGAGAACGAACATAGATTTGGCCAAAACCCGTTCTAGATTTTAGGGCCTCAGCGGTCATCCAACTGTTACTATAGTAACTTCTCGATTTTGCACACGAACCGCAGATTCTAATTCCCCAATGAGTTTGCGAAAATTGCCTATTGTCACACAAACCTCCCAAATGAGGAAAGAGGCGGAACAAGAAAACACACAAATTAATCCAATTAGAGATGCGATACCTGGCTCATATGCCAACGCTGCAACCACACAAAACGTACCTCCCGCAACCACCAGCACCCCACAAACCCAAAATGTCTTACCACCTCGAACAACCTCAAAACATCCTTCGAAAATCCCTCGAAAAATCCCACAAAATCCTTCAACAACATCAACAAACTCCACAACAATCACTTCAAAAAAAGACAATGAAAAGAAAGAAAATCCTTATGTACCCCTGAACTTTATAGCTACAGCAAATGATGATCAGATAATTGACTTTATATGTCAATTGATCCTCTCACTCACAGAGGGCAAAACTCTCAAAGAAATAAATAATTTAGTTCTGGTCGCAGCGAAAAGATCGCTGCAGCAAATAAGTAGTGCTAACAATGTTGATAACGATACTTAAAACATTGATGATACTGTTTTCCATACTACAATGGAATGCACAGAATACACTCAGTACATTAAAAATATAATAACATAATGTAATAAGAAAATAAAATAAGAACAGTAAAACATAATACAATATTATAATATGCTAAATCACACTCAGTACATTAAAAATATAATAACATAATGTAATAAGAAAATAAAATAAGAACAGTAAAACATAATACAATATTATAAATATGCTAAATTACACTCAGTACATTAAAAAATATAATAACATAATGTAATAAGAAAATAAAATAAGAACAGTAAAACATTATACAATATTATAATATGCTAAATTACACTCAGTACATTAAAAATATAATAACATAATGTAATAAGAAAATAAAATAAGAACAGTAAAACATAATACAATATTATAAATATGCTAAATTACACTCAGTACATTAAATATATAATAACATAATGTATTAAGAAAATAAAATAAGAAAAAGTAACAACAATGATAAAAGGTATGATAAGATTATTGAATATAGAGGCTTGTGTATGGTGTGTATGTGATATAACAAATAATCTGCACGTACTGTTAAGAAACACTAACAAAGCCCATGAATGTTTTGCTTACGATATTATTTTTCGATACTATCTTAAAAGATAGATAAATATAAAACGAAATAAATATATTTTTAAAAAATACAAAATTGAGAGATTTAACACGTGCCGTAAAGTTTGGCGACAATAGTCAAATTACTGACTAATCGCCAATAACTCAAAACACAACAACAACAACAACTGTCATAAAATATAAAAAGCTGCATCGTACTAGTATTTCTAAGATTCGTTCATATTTGTTTTTCCTTAGCAAATACAAAGGTATGATATTGAAATAAGTTTCTATTAAGTATTGTAAGTTTTGTTATCTAAGGTACAAAAATATCTGCATTGTATAAGGGTATGTGAGAATCATTCACATTTTTCCTCTTATCAGATAATCATCTTTATCTTTAATAGAAAAAAAACGTTTCAATTAAATTTTGTGTTATTTTTGTTATCCACGATACCATACAATATGCACTGTCGTAGAATAAACAGCTGTATTGTATTAGTCGTTCTAAGATTTTTTCATATATTTTTCCTCATCAGATATTATGTTCTATATATCTTTTCTATTTTGGGTAAAACAAATGCTATACAAAACAAATAAGTTCCACTGCTGTGTAAGCTGTGATTAATCAAAAGAGTAAACACAATATGTGTTATCATGCAAATCTGCGCTTAGTAAGAATCAAATTGATTGATTTCTGTTAAATTGTGTCTCATAAAATTATGTTTGTATATTTTGCGTACATGCCCGGTAAAGATCGTGTACCTCTTCATGTGGAGAGCTTGTGGTATTGTGGTTCCGTCATTCGCTATACTCTCTCATAGCTCAGTCCAAGGGTAGAAGGTTCGAATCCCAGCTCGGCACTAACGTCCTTCATTGATCCACATTTACCACTCCCTACCCAGGTGCAGTAAATGGTCACCTGATCACGCTGTGGTAATAATAATTGCGAGGCCCACAGAAAGAGCATGTGACTACCTTTGGTAAATAAGACCCACCTGTAGTCAAATGTGTTGAATTATATTTCTCTGTCCCCGAATTGATGCCTTTCTAGAACGGCTTTGTAATCAAATCGTAGCATTGGGGAAGGTTGGGTTTCAAGTTTGATGATGTAATATTTTCACAAATATTACGTTTAAATCAAATAAACGATAGAGTACCGGAGTGTGACGTCATACTGGCCAAGTTGACAAGGTTGATGTACCAAATCAATCTTGTGCTCAACAATGGCGTAGTGATCGTCACTAGTGGCAAACATGTACAGCATTTTCCCTGCTCCAGTCCGTTGCTTGAATAATTTCGCGGTGAACCTCATGCGCAGGCTCTCTTGTTTAGAACCAGTACCCGGGATGACAAATTGATATGACATTAGCACTTCCGTACTCCATGGGGCGATTTTGTGTAATGTGCCCGGAATGCGAGATTTTTTTTTTTAATACTTCACGTAAATCATCCCAAAATCAAGAAGCTATACATATAACCGTTGAATAGTAGTGTTTTCTGCAATCACTCCCATTAGTCATAGACATATCAAAAATGTAAAAATTCATTTGTGAAAAATAATTATGGTTAAATGTCATTTGTCATAATGGGACACAATGCACTGAATCACCAAATGAATGTATATCGCTTATCATTTCTCACAACAGGGAAAAAATAAAATCTCTCGCATAACTTAAATAGTTTTCCAAACTTGCTAATTTTGTTTTTTGTTTGTTATGAAATTGATATTAAAAAAACTCTTCCACTGTATTTTATTATTATGCTACTATGTTGTGATATTATTTTGGGGGTAAACGAATGTAACCATGACAGAGAAAAGTCTTGTTACATGTAATTAAATTATACAGATCTAATTTGTGTATGTGTCAATATTCATACCGAAATTACAAAATACGCGATGGAGAAAGAAAATAACAGAAATGGTAAAATAGAGGCGGGAGAGAGAGAGAGAGAGAGAGGGGGGGGGGGGGGGGGGTGGATGTAGAATGAAATAAACAGGGAATCAAAGAGAAAGATAATAATAGAGAAATAAATGTAAACATTAAGTTGAAATAAGAGATAGAGAGAGAAGGGAGGAGATAAAGAACAAAAAAATAGGGAGAAAGAAAGAGGAAAGAGAGAAAGGGATGAATAGAAAATAGTGAAAGAAGAAAGAGGAGACTGAACGAGAGAAGGTGATGTAATACGGAGAGAGAGAAATTAAGAGGAAAAGGAGAGAAGGAGAAAGAGAAATAGAGGGGGAAAGAGAAAGAGAGAGAGAGAAAGGGAAAGAGGGGGGGGGGGAGAGAGAGGTCAATTACTAGAGTAAGAGTACGACAGTAATTCAGTTTGGAGCCACAGGGGCATTAACACCCTTCTGGCTCTCAACAGACTTTACTGATGAATAACAGAGGGTATAATGAAAGATAAGAAGGTTTTAAGAAAGAAAAAATGATCATATCAGTTTCAATTACGTTTAACCCTAATAAGGCCGGGGGGGGGGCATTATGGCCCCCCCCCCCCTCCACGATTTTTCTCATTGTTCGAGAACGCATATGGATGGCGCCTCGCCGCTCGCTGACTTTTTTCTTTAGAGTCTTGCGCATCTTTAAAAAAAAAAAAAAAAAAAAAATCGGACCTATAGTTACAAGGTCACGTGACCTTTTGTCTTTGCATGTCACCCCGAAAATCGCTCATTTTTGTGATTTGTGTACAAAACATATGGAAATGTCATTTTTCCTAAAAATAGATCAAACATTGGTTATTGGGTCTTGTTTAAAGTTTAGGTGGTTGTTTTGGGAGTCAAAATAGTTGAATTGTAGGAAGAAATGAAAAAAAAAAAAAAAAACAATAACATACATAAGTTAAAAAAACAATGAAATACATAAGAAATTATCAAAACAAGAGATAACATAAGGAATAAGCTGGCTCTTCCAAATTTTTTTGTCGTATTATTGTTCCAAATGGTCTAATGAATATATGTAGTGAAAACGAATGCTTAAATATGAATAATATAGGATTTATGGGTAAAAATATGATTTTATGACGTTATTTGCATAAATTACCATAAATATGCAAATGAGGGATTTTTTTCAAAAAATTGAAATTATCATATTGTTCTATACACTTCACTTGACATGCGTGCAAATTTTCGCGGAGATCGGCCGTTTCACGGCCGAGATCTTAGGGGGGGGGGCCATAATGGCCCCCCCCCCCCGGCCGTAGTAAGACTTCAAATAGCCCGGCCTTATTAGGGTTAAAAGCACCAGCAAGTATTACAAAATAACTCCTCACAAAGCACAGACAGCAGAATACATTGACATTTAAATGCACACATATCAATGACGCTTTGGAAAATTATTATGAGACAGTGCATGTTGTTACGTTATTCTCTGGTTCGGGTGGAGGCGTGGGAGGCAGGCGCGTAGCCACGGGAGGGGGGGGGGGGGGAGCACGTGCCCCCCCTAAATTTCCAGGATCGGTTGCATTTTTTAAACCCCTTTTTGACCTCGATCGATTACATGTATGTGCCCCCCCCCCCCCCCCCCCAAAAAAAAAAAAACATCAAACTCTGGCTACGCGCCTGGTGGGAGGGGTCAACCATTCCGTGTAATAACCCCCCCCCCCCTTCAAATCATTGGTGGCAGCCCTCCTTTCCTCCACACACACACACAAACGCACACAGGTCTTATCCGCTTCTACTGGCCTTGTGAATGAAGCCAATACATTCCTTATGCGTGACGTTGAAATATTATTCACATAATATTATTTCATGCCGATCTATTCACAAAGTGCAACGGGGCTTATCTTTTGTCAATAAATCTGCACCATGTGACAATGTTGGCGTACATTTTTTTTTCCCCTCTAACTTGCCTATTTCTGCGCGACATGCACCCAAGCGTGAAAAGTATTGGCATATTGTAGCGGCCGCGAGTGTCAGGTTCGAGTTTGGATGGTATACGTTTAGACGCCATCTTAATTTGTACATATCACCTGTACATTATCAAAAAGTTCTTCTTCACACGAAGTTTAAACATCAGAGGACAGCCAATCGAGGAGGTGAACTTTCTTTCGGACTTCGAAATACGAAGGTAAGATCAGTAACTTACATGACTTTTGTGTAAGAAGTGAGCATGGTCGTTTTGATGGGGGTGTGGAAAATATAATATGTCGTGACAGAACACGGAAGTGACAGAAATATTGATGAAACGGTTATGAATCGAGCACAAAACGAGTATAATACTAGGATGAAATGAGAATGAAACTAGAGTGATTATTAGTATGGATCTAGAGAAAAAATGGAAAAGAATAATTTTCATTTTGATTTGATTAAATAAATCAAATCAAAATCAAAACAATGAGCTGGGGCACGTCATATATCATTATGAGAGAGAGAGAAATTTAAAAAAAATGACAATTTTGCTATTAAAATAATGTGAAAGCCTTTCTTCTTTTGTCATCTCTCTCTTTGATGGATAAGGACATAGACCTACTTATTAAAGTACCAAATGTAAAATCGAAATCACCCCCTCCTCTCTCTCTCTCTCTCTCTCTCTCCTTCTCTTTCTCTCGCCAAAACTGTTCTTTTGTCTGTCCCGATTTACGAAGCCCCGTTTACAGTGGCAGTCTTCATTCCCCCCACGCTCTTTCCATCTTTATCAATAAGCCTACCCCCCCCCCTCTTCCCCTCTCTCTCTCTCTCTATATAAATATATTATAGCTCATGTTGTGGAGTGCCAGGATTGTCAAGTCTGACAGACATGGGCTCTACAGAATAACCAAATATTTTGTATTACTATTATTATTATTGTCATTATTATTACTATAATTATTATTATATTAATAGCAGCAGTATTGGTATTTATAGTATTGTGAACATTATTACCCATATCATGTCATCTCATATCTCGGCATCTGTCTGTCTCGAAAGTCAATAGAATATTGAGCTAGTTGTATTAGTTAGTTTCTTGGTGTGCAGCTCCTGCTGTGACTAAACAGTCCAATCCTAGAGAGGCAGGTCCTGTTGCAGTTGCTGCAGACAAAAGTCATTTGTGGCTGTGCTGTTGAAGCCGTAGCTAGCTGCTGTCGTTGTTGTTTTTTCTCTTCCCACTATTCTACTCTCCTCTGATCACTCCTCTGCATACCCGTCTTCACAACGCGTCTCCATTTAGGGCGGTCTGAAGCATAATAAGCTTCTCAGTTTGTAGGGTTGATTTCATTGGCCTTCATATCCCTCTTGCACACATCCTTAAAGCGAAGGACAGGTCTGATTATTATCGTTATCATAATTATTATCATTATTATTAATGATATTATCATTTATTACTTGGGCTCTCTTCTAAACAGGTCAATATTCTGATCAGTATGGCGGGTAAGTTCGGCTCTGCAGAAGACATCTGTGAAGGAGAGAACTGTGTGGCAATTACAGATGTGACGTACTACGTGAAAGAGAAGAAGAAGCTCTGCGATGACTGCGCCTCCAAAGGGGGATGCATCGGAAAAGCAAGAAAGGGTGGGTCCAATCTGTATTGTGTGAAGCATGATAAAGATATTGAATTGTATTGTAAAACGCACGGTGTAGCACTGTGTTATTTATGCGCAATGATAGATCATCAGTTGCAGCCTTGTATGAAACAGGATATAGAGGGCGCGATCATGGAAAACAAAGCAAAACTAAACATTCTGAAAGAAAAGGCAAAGGACAAATTAAAGCTCTGTCGAGAATATGGAGATCAGATTCGCCAGTGTAGGAAAGACATCGACGCCCATCTAGAAGCTTTGAAAGGTGAAGTTGATTCGGTAATCAATGAGGTGGTCCAACCAGACAAAGACATAGAGAAGGAGGATGCTGCAAAAATCAACCAGGAGATTGATGAAAGGAATCAAAAACTTCATAAGGAAATTCAAAAGAACAATGAGGAGAGAGATAATCGACTTGAACTTAACCGTACAAATGCAGAGAAAAGACGAGAACCCATCGACAGTAAACAGCATGGTCTTCAAAAAGACATTGAAAAAATCGCTGAAGAGAAAGAGATAAAGATTGTGGAATTGGAGAAAACATGGCAAGATGACACGAAAACCACAGAGAATACAGTACAGACACTTGACACAGTACTCAAAGATGATAAGAATGTCGTCAAAGACGGGCATCGTGTAGAAATATCAGTAAGTGATGAACTAAAGAAGCCACTGAATGAGGGTGAGGTGAAACGAATCACCGGTACCATATTGGGTATGAGGTTTGTGAAGGGTGCTGGGAGAGAGAAGTATGATGGGAGGATTGATTGGTATGATGGGGAGTGGAAGCTCATTGATACAATCAATGTCAGTGATAAAATCACATCCCCAGCCATTGTAGGATGCATAGATGACTGCAATGTGATCATCTCAGATAGACCATTTGATAACCCACATACATACATGTTAGATATGAACACTAAACACACTCAAAGAGTGATAACCAATAGTGGTAAAACAGGGGTTATCTCCTGTGCATTGCTAAATGATGACAAGGTAGTATGCAGTAAACACTGTGAAATTGAAGGGTGTGCAGGTGACAGTTTGACTGGATGCATCAGTGTGTATGACAGACAATGGAAACACGTCAATGACATCACAATACCAAGAAACATAACGGATGATTTCACATGTGGGGATGTTGCTGTTGACCAGGATGGAATGATCATCGCTGCTGAATGGGGTCAGTCTAAGATATACGTCATCAACCCAGCTGATAGAATGATCATGAATACCATCACATGTGAACAAGATATAAGGATTCATGGTGTACTATCATCAGGTCACATCATCGCTAAACCCTCACCACGAGATCACAGAGTGTTCATCATCGACAGACAGGGTGCCCAAAGGGAAATCCCCCACAGTGATGTCATCTGGCATGCCTGCATCGATCCTATGACAGACGACCTCTACGTCGTGACATCAGATGATGAGAGGAAGACGTATGTGATTGATCAGGTGATGAGTGGGGGTGACATGAAGAAAAGAAGAGTAGCATCATTCCCTCTATCAACTAAACTGGACTCACTGCTTGGGATGGAGGATATACTTATAGTATCTCGCGTGGTGATGACGTCATCAGGGAATATGATTGCTAGCGATGGGGACAACATTCTCGTGTTCAAAAAGGTATTGAACCTATAAAAGCCTCGTTCACAATTGACGCGGTAAACCGATGTTTTTGTGTTTTTGTTTTGCTTTTTTTTGTCTCTCTTTACTTTGTCGGGGGTTTCGTTAGTTGTTTTCATCTTTTTTATTTTTGTTGTTTTTGTCTGTTTTCATTCATGTATCTTTATAATAATAACAAATCTTTGAAAATCGGGTGGCAGGAGTATCCTATAGTGCGGCGATGGGCTTAATCATTTATGTTTAGGCAAGATATATTATGCATGATTATGTGAATGGGAGAGCAAAATAATTCCAAGATTCTTCAGACAAGCAATGAAGTAAATGATAAAGTTATCACAATATTTATTCATATATTTATCCACTCGTACTGTCAAGGAAATCGAGATTATTAAGATAATGTTTGTTTTGTTTATTGTATTTATTTCTTTATCATCAAAAATTATATCAATCAGTGACAGACAATAATGGTATAAACATGAACATTATAAGCAAGTAAATATAAGACACTTCATAATGAACGAAAGATGAAATTTCGTCAAAGAATATTCGAAGTGATGATCACTAATGACAATTGTATGATATGTATTTTGACATGCACTTTCTTGATAAGTAGAAGGTCTATTATGACAAAACTAACGCTATAACAATGGTATAAATTGCACGTTATTATTTATTTGTTTGTTTGTATATATATATAAGCTTTCGTTTGTGTAATATAGTATATAATTGTAAATAGCTCGGCCACATCATACGTAGTATTTTAAGACTGATATTGTATATTGATTTGTTGGGCTGCTAAGAAACATTTAAGTCATTCATGTATATGTAGGGTCTGTTTTGAAGAAAAAATATAGCTATAACAATGACGTAAATTTCACGCTGTTGTATATATAAATATATTTGTTTTAAATAAAGTTTTTGGTGTAATCTATGTTCATTTAGAAAGAGCTAAAATTTACATAGAATATGGAAGACTAGTGTATATCAATTTTTCAGATAAAATCCATATACTTTATAATACTCGATGTGTGGTGACAAATCGATTGCTATAGCAATGACAATTTTTTGCACGTCTTTGCCATTTGTTTGTTTTTTGGTAGGCCTATTACTTTTGTTTATATCTGTCATAATTTGTATACAACTTCATTATTTGTAAAAGTGAACTTTATTGATGTTTCGTGTTGCTAAGAAACTTGATACGTTTATGTAGGACCTATTTGGCGAAACAAATGCTATAACAATGACAGAATTTGCACGTTATTTTTGTATTTCTTTGTTTGTTTATTTGTTTTAGCTTGTTTTGGTTTTTTAATCTGTCATAATTTGTAAATAACTATATTATACTTAGCATATAGAAAAGTGAACTTTATATTGATTGTTTGTCTTGCTATTAGAGATGCATATGTTACGTGCAAATCTGTAGATTCAAAGAAAATGCTATATAATAGTGACATAAATTGCGCGTGTTTGTAACATATCATAATTATCATGGCAATATAGCTCCATTGTTCTGTATAATTTGTAAGATTCAATCTTTTTGACTTTTATTTTGTTATATATACATCATACATTTAAACTTTGAATAGCCTATGTATTTTAGATGGATAAAATGCTATATAATATACCAATGAAATATGCTGCATAGCGTCTAGTCTACATTACACATAACCATCGCAGTCGGATAGATACAAAACAATCAATGTAAGATTCAAATTTGTGGTATTTTTGTTTTTGCACATGTATTGTTATTAACATGTTTGTCATGTTTTTGGTTTGACGGTTTTGTTTTACCTTTTTTGAATTAATTCTAAGTCGATATTACTTGACCTGTCTATCATAGTTATGGTATCATTGGACAGATTAGAATATTTGCTTTTGAACGATGTGTAATACAAAAAAAAGGACACAACATAACTTAAATATAAACAGTCTTTCGCTTATTTTGGTTGATTGGGTTTCAGACACGGCCACTTCAGGATGTCTGAAATGGGCTGTGCGTGATTTATTGAACATATTTCTTCGTTTCATAATTATGAGAGAAGAGAAACCAAGCTTGCCGAGGATGTATACATCAATACAAACGTACTTCGGTGATTATTGATTAAATTATCATCAAATATTAACTCCCTTTTTCAGTTTGAACGGTTTCTTGATCTTTCAATAGATTTCATAAACGCTAAGAGCATGTTAACAGCTACATTATGACAATAATTCGGTAGGAATCAATTTCTTTTTAATTTGAGGTTGCTATAAGACATGTTGGTATTTAGATGGATTTTGATAGACGAATTGAAAGGTTTATATGGTATTGCTATCCACACAATGATACATTAAATGTAAAAAGAGCTACATTGTACTATAGTATTTGTAAGATTCGTTCATATTTTTCCTTGTATTATATGATGTTAATCTTTGAAAGGAAAACAAAAATATTGAAAATAGTTTCAATTAAGTTTGGTGTCAATTCTTTATTGATCCAAGGTACCATACAATATGCACTGTCATAAAATGTAAAAAGCTGCATCGTACTAGTATTTCTAAGATTCGTTAATATTTGTTTTTCTTAGCAAATACCATATGAATCTATTTTCTTTTTTATAGACTAAAAGGTATGATATTTAAATAAGTTTCTATTAAGTTGTGTAAGTTTTGTTATCTAAAATTTGTAAATATCTGCGTTTATACTAGTGTCTGTAAGAATCATTCATATTTTTCCTCTTATCTTATCAAAGTTTCACAAGTATTACGTTTAAATGAAATAAACGTTAGAGTAGCGAAGTGTGACGTCATACTGGCCAAGTTGAGAAGGTTGATGTACCAAAACAATCTTGTGCTCAACAATGGCGTTAGTGATCATCACCAGTGGCAAACATGTACAGCATTTTCCCTGCTCCAGGCCGTTGCTTGAATAATTTCGCGGTGAACCTCATGCGCAGGCTCTCTTGTTTAGAACCAGTACCTGGGATGAAAAATGGATATGACGTTAGCACTTCTGCACTCAATGGGGCGATTTCGTGTAATGTGCCCAGAATGCGAGAATTTCTTTTATTCTTCACGTAAATTATCCCAAAATCAAGAAGCTTTACATATAACCGTTGAATAGAAGTGTTTTCTGCAATCACTTCCATTAGTCATAGAAATATAAATTTTGCTTTTAATTTATTTGTGAAAAATATGGTTAAATGTCATTTGTCATTATGGGACACATTGCACTGAATCGCCAAATGAATGTATATCGCTTTCCATTTCTCACAACAGGGAAAAACTAAAATCTCTCGCATACTTAAATAGTTTTCCAAACTTGCTAATTTGTTTTTTGTTTGTTATGAAATTGATATTTAAAAAACTCTTCCACTGTATTTTATTATTATGCTACTATGTTGTGATATTATTTTGGGGGTAAACGGATGTAACCATGGAAGAGAAAAGTCTTGTTACATGTAATTAAATTATACTGATCTAAATTGTGTATGTGTCAATATTCATACCGAAATTACAAAATGTGCGATAGAGAAAGAAAATAACAGATATTGTAAAATAGAGGCGGGAGAGAGAAAGAGAGAGAGAAAGGGGGGTGTAGAATGAAATAAACCGAGAATCAAAGAGAAAGGTAATAATAGAGAAATAAATGTAAACATTAATTAAGTTGAAATAAGAGATAGAGAGAGAGAAGGGAGAGAGATGAAGAACAAAATAAGAGGGAGAAAGAAAGAGGATAGAGAGAAAGGGAGGAATAGAAAATAGTGAAAGAAGAAAGAGGGGACTGACAAGAGAATGAGAGAAAGAAGAGAAGGTGAGATAATAAGGAGAGAGAGAAATTAAGAGGAAGAAGAGAGAAGGAGGAACAGAGAGAGGAGAAAGAGAAAAGAGAGGGGAAAGAAAGAGGATAGAGAGAAAGGGATGAATAGAAAATAGTGAAAGAAGAAAGAGGGGACAGACAAGAGAATGAGAGAAAGAAGTGAAGGTGAGATAATAAGGAGAGAGAGAGAGAAAAGAAGAGGAAGAAGAGAGAAGGAGGAACAGAGAGAGGAGAAAGATAATTAAAGGGGGAAAGAGAAAGAGAGAGAGAAAGGGAGAGAGAGAGAGAGATCAACTACTAGAGTAAGAGTACGACAGTAATTCAGTTTGGAGCCACAAGGGCATTAAAGATAAACTTGAGTTCTGGTTAAAAAAAAAAAAAATGAGTTCTCACAGAATCAAACGAAATTTACATTGAATGTTCAAGTGTTCAAAATTAAAAATAAATGTCATGTGCCAAACAATGTTGGAAGAAAATGTATACTGGCTGAGTAATCAGCATAGAAAGATAAGGAAATCGAGATTAGCTAGCCCCGACACCATTTGTGTATTCCCATACACATCTTTCTGTGTACAGTGCTTGCTACTTTACCAAGACTGTGCCGAATTTATTATGATTTTGATGACTCCAGCACCTTGCAGTGCACACCAGTACTATAGATGCTACGTGACCAACTTTTTCTGATCCATTCCACACCTTTTCTTTCACAATGCAATCGCATTACCAGAACTCACCTTTATCTTTAACACCCTTCTGGCTCTCAACAGACTATACTGATGAATAAGAGAGTGTATAATGCAAGATAAGGTGGTTTTAAGAGAGAGAAAATGATCAGTTTCAATTACGTTTTAAAGCAGCAAGTATTACAAAATAACACCTCACAAAGCACAAACAGCAGAATACATTGACATTTAAATGCACACATATCAATGACGTTTGGCAAAATTATGATGAGACAGTGCATGCTGATACATTATTTTCTGGTTCGGGTGGAGGCGTGGGAGGGGTCAACGATTCCGTGAAATAACCCCCCCCCCCCCCCCCCCCTCCTCCTTAAAATCATTGGGGCAGCCCTCCTCTCCTCCACACACACACACACACACACACGCACGTACATACACGCACACCCGTTTCCGCTTCTACTGGCCTTGTGAATGAAGCCAATACATTCCTTTTGTGTAACGCTGAAATATCATTCACATATTTCATGTCGATTACAAAGTGCAGCGGGGCTATCTTTTGTCAATAAGTCTGCATCATGTGACAATGGTACATATTTGTTCCCTCTATTTGCGTGAAATGTATTGGCTTTGTAAAGGCAATCGCGGTGTCAAGTTCGGTACAGTTTTGATGGATCACATTTAGACGCCATCTTAATTTGTACAAATCACCACTCACCAGTACATTAACGAAAATTTTAAACATCAAAGGACAGCCAATCGAGGAGGTGAACTTTATTTCGGACTTCAAAATACGAAGGTGAGATCAACAACTTAGATGTGTATTACAAGTGAGCTGTGTCGTTTTGATGGGGATGTGGACAATAATTATGATTATTATGTCGTAGAGACGGAAGTGACAGAAATATTGATGAAACGGTTATGAAACGAGCACAAAACGAGTATAAGACTAGGATGAAATGAGAATGAAACTAGAGTGAGGATTAGTATGGATCTAGAGAAAAAGATGGATACACCAATTTTGTTTATGGTTTGAATAAATAAAATAAATCAAATCAAAATCGAAACAATGAGCTGGGGCACGTTATCATTATGAGACAGAGAGAAACAACTAAATCACTATTTTGCTATTAAAATAATGTGGATTCCTTTCTTCTTTTATCATCTCTCTCTTTAAAGGATAAGAAAATAGGCCTACTTATTAAAGTAAAAATAATCGAAATCCCCCCTCTCTCTCTCCTTCTTTTTCTTTCGCCATCCCCTCTCTCTTCTTTCCTATCTCTCTCCAGCTCTACCTTTCCCCAAAACTGTTCTTTTGTCTGTCCCGATTTACGAAGCCCCGTTTACAGTGGCAGTCTTCATCCCCCCACGCTCTTTCCATCTTTATCAGTAGGCCTACCCCCCCCCCCCCCCCCCCCACTGGCAACCCCCCGCTTTCTCTCTCTCTCTCTCTCTCTCTCTGTATATTATAGCTCATGTTGTGGAGTGCCAGAATTGTCAAGTCTGACAGACATGGGCTCTACAGAATAACCAAATATTTTGTATTATTTTTTTTATTATTATCATTATTATTATCATAATTATTATTAATATAATAGTAGTAGTAGTAGTATTGGTATTTATAGTATTATGAACATTATTACTATGAATTCTATAATTATTATTATTATTGTTAATTCAATTATTATCATTATTATTAATGATATTATAGTAATAATGACTGGTATGAGAGACATAGTTGTTTTGATACGCTCAAGGGGCGCGGGCGATAGCACGATGTACCCTCCCCGAGAGCCTATAAAAACAACTATGCCTCGAATATTAAAGCCCAAATCCACTTTTTAATGACATTAAAGAATTTGAAAATCACTAGACAAATTGGCAACTCACTCATGAGTCTGTGATGTCATGTCCTCACTATCCACTAATTATTTTCTTTATATTGATGATATAAATTTCCTTTTTTCTCCTTAAGAATCTTATTTCTTCACACCAGCATCCAAGTTAGATTAATAGTAATATGTTTTTGTTTGGATGCACTAATATAGAGTAATTTTTCCAATTAAATTCATAAAAAATGGGAATTCTGATAAACTATTTATATAAAAATCAATCATTATGAATCTACAATATTCAGAAATGTGTGAAATGTCATGCACGCAATATGATACTAATCATTTAACCTGGGCAAAGGCATGGGGAAATCAAGCTTTGGGGAATAAAAAGGGAAATGAATGGGATTATAGAGCAATTGATAAAGAGTGAGGACATGACGTCACAAACTGATAACCATCTTGGCAATTTGTGTTATGATTCTCATTGTTCCATAGTTTTCCATACTTTTTCAAAAAATCATAACTTTCTTATAATATTAGTTATCCGATTTTGCTCAAACTTTTTTGGATTGGTTCGTCTGATCTTTCTGCTTTTATTGAAAGTCAGTTATTTTTAGAGTGGACTTGTCCTTTAAAGCAGTCATTATAACTTGTATATACCGAAAAGGGTCATAGACTACATGTGCGACTTACCAATCATGGTAATCAAGTTTGTTTACGCTATCGAGACCTAGTCTTAATAGGGTGTCTGATCGCGCTCCACTCCAGTTTGTGTGCTAAAATCCTTCCCTTTGAGATTGCACGCATATATACGTAAAATGCCCAAACCGGTCAATAGTCTTTTGAAAAGTGCTGGCGTTTTTCAAAAGACTATTGACCGGTTTTGGCATTTTACGTTTCTTTACGGGAATGGCTAAAATCACGACTCTAATTTTGATCAATCAGATGGCTGGATTTCTAAAGTGAGGTATATAATATAATTTATTACTTGGGCTGTCTTCTTAACAGGTCAATATTCTGATCAGTATGGCGGCTAAGTTCAGCTCTGCAAAAGACATCTGTGAAGGAGAGAACTGTGAGGCAATCACAGATGTGACGTACTACGTGAAAGAGAAGAAGAAGCTCTGCGATGACTGCGCCTCCAAAGGGGGATGCATCGGAAAAGCAAGAAAGGGTGGGTCCAATCTGTATTGTGTGAAGCATGATAAAGATATTGAATTGTATTGTAACACGCACGGTGTAGCACTGTGTTATTTATGCGCAATGATAGATCATCAGTTGCAGCCTTGCGTGCGACAGGATATAGAGGGCGCGATCATGGAAAACAAAGCAAAACTAAACATTATGAAAGAAAAGGCAAAGGAAAAATTAAAGCTCTGTCGAGATTATGGAGATCAGATTCGCCAGTGTAGGAAAGACACCGACGCCCATCTACAAGCTTTGAAAGGTGAAGTTGATTCGGTAATCAATGAGGCGGTCCAAACAGAAAATGACATAGAGAAGGAGGATGCTGCAAAAATCAACCAGGAGATTGATGAAAAGAATCAAAAACTTCAAGAGGAGATTCAAAAGAACAATGAGGAGAGAGATAATCAACTTGAACTTAACCGTACAAATGCAGAGAAAAGACGAGAACCCATCGACACTAAACAGCATGGTCTTCAAAAAGACATTGACAAAATTGCTGAAGAGAAAGAGATAAAGATTGTGGAATTGGAGAAAACATGGCAAGATGACACGAAAACCACAGAAAATACATTAGAGACACTTGACACCGTACTTGAAGATGATAAAAATGTTGTCAAAGACGGGCATCATGTGATGACATCAGTGAGTGATGAAGTAAAGAAGCCACTGAATGAGGGTGATGTGAAACGAATCACCGGTACCATATCGGGTGTGAGGTTTGTGCAGGGTGCTGGGAGAGTGAAGTATGATGGAAGGATTGATTGGTATGATGGGGAGTGGAAGCTCATTGATACAATCAATGTCAGTGATAACATCACCTCCCCAGCCATTGTAGGATTCCTAGATGAATGCAATGTGATCATATCGGATAGTCCATTTTATAACCCACATACATACATGTTAGATATCAAAACTAAACACACTCAGAGAGTGATAACCAGTAGTGGTAGATTTGGGATTTTCTCCTGTGCATTGCTGAATGATGACAAGGTAGTATGCAGTAAGCACTGTGGCAGTGAAGTGTGTGCAGGTGCAGGTGACAGTTTGACTGGATGCATCAGTGTGTATGACAGACAATGGAAGCACATCAATGACGTCACAATACCAAGAAACACAACGAATGATTACGCATGTGCAGATGTTGCTGTTGACCAGGATGGGATGATCATCGCTGCTGAATGGGGTCAGTCTAAGATATACGTCATCAACCCAGCTGATGGTAAGATCATGAATACCATCACATGTAAAGAGAATATAAGGATGCATGGTTTACTATCATCAGGTCACATCATCGCTAAACCCTCACCACGAGATCACAGAGTGTTCATCATCGACAGACAAAGACAAGGTGCTCAACTGGAAATCTCCCACAGTGATGTCATCTGGAATACCTTCAACGATCCTTTGACAGACGACCTCTACGTCTTGGCATCAGGTGATGAGGGGAAGACGTGTGTGATTGATCAGATGATGAGTGGGGGTGACATGACGAAGAGAAGAGTAGCATCATTCTCTCTACCAACTAGACTGGACTCACTGGAGGATAGAGAGGCTCACCTTGTATCCTCTCGCGTTATGATGATGTCATCAGGCAATGTGATTGCTAGCGATGGAGAAAACATTCTCGTATTCAAGAAGCTATTGAGCCTATAGAGCCTCGTTTATAATTGACGCGATAAACCGATGTTTTTTGTGCTTTGTGCTTTGTTTTTGTCTCTTTTTCCTTTGTTTTGGTTTCTTTATTTGTTTTCATCACTTTATTTCTTTTGTTTTTGTTTGTTTTCATTGATGTATCTTAATAACACAGAGCTCAGTAGTACGCACAGGAACTTTGTTGACATTTATTAATCACTTATACAAACCTATGCCGCGGTTTATCGCTTTATATATCTGAACGAGTCATAAAGAAATTCGTGTTCATTCAAGCTTATTAAATAAGCGTATACATTCTGTGCATAATACAGTATGAAGATCAATATTGCCTCAATTTTAAATGTATTCAGATTAGTTTAAAGCCCACATCACACTACGCGATCACGATCTGACTACGACCCAACTTCGGAATAATTCGGAATTAGTTATTGATATCAAAATTTAATATGATTAATAAAATCTAAATTTCAAGGGATGTTATGCTTCCTTTGAGAAGGAAAAGCTAAATCGGCTCAGAATCGTAATGACGTCAGACCAGTGGTGATTGCTTGTGTGATTGTCTCCGATTTGAAGCCGATTCGGCTTATATTCTGCATCAAAGTCACTAAAATGCCAGATGTTAGCATTCTTATCATTATATAAAACCTACAACAGGTAGATGATGTTTTCTTAGATTTACCATACCCGATATGATTGCCATTTCTTTGAGAATCAAGTAGCCGGAGGATCATAGTGTGCGGTGGGCTTAATCTTTTATGTTCAGCAGAGGCATATACAGGATTTTGTGAATGGGAGAGCAAAATGATTCAAAGATTCTTTAGACAAGCAAAGAAGTATTATGATAAAGTTATAACAATATGCATTTACTCGTACTGACAAGAAAATCAAGATTATTAGATATTATTTTTTTGTTCATTTCTTCATCATGAAAAAAAGCATCGATGACAGCCAATATAGTCCACACATAAAAGCAAGTAAAAGAAAATGATGATGAACGAAAAATGAGAAATCCAGCCACATCTCGTTCGCCAAAGAATATTAAAGTGATGAAAGTAACCAAATACAGTAACATTTATTGCTCGAGTCGGTTCCCTGATCACATCACCGATGATAAGTTTATGATATGTATTTTGACATGCGATTCATTGATATGTAGGGCCTGTTATGAAAAACCAATGCTATAACAACGACACAAATTGCACGTTATTGTTTATTTGTTTGTTTGTATTATGTTTCGTTTTTGTATTATATTATTCAATTGTAAATAGCCACATCATACGTAATATTTTAAGAATGATTTTTATTGATTTTTTGTGTTGCTAAGAAACATTAAAGTAATTTATATGTAGTGCTATAACAATGACGTAAACTTCATGCTGCTGTAGGCCTATATTTGTTTGTTTATTTTAGTTTTTTGTTGTAATTTATGATAATTTATAAAGAGCTAAATTTTACCCTAGATATGGAAGACTAATTTACAATAATTATCACGAAACTATAAACAGATACAATTCATACTTTATCTGTCGTGACAGAGCGATTGCTATAACAAACAATGACATTATATTTACGTCTTTGTCATTTGTTTGTTTGTTTGTTTTCTGGTATTATTTTTTGTTTAATCTATCATAATTTGTAAATAGCTATATTATACTAAGCATATTGAAAAGTGAATTTTGTATTGATTGTTTGTCTTGCTATTAGACATGCATATGTTACATGTAAATCTGTAGATTCAAAGAAAATGCTATAATAGTGACATAAATTGCGCGTGTTTTTTAACCTATCATATTATCATGGGAATATCTCCATCGTATTTTATGATTTGTAAGATTCAATTTTGTTGACTTTCATTCTGTTATACATTTAAACTTAGAATATGTATTTTAGATGGATAAAATGCTATATAATATACCAATGAAATATGCTGCATAGCGTCTAGTCTACATTACACATAACCATCGCAGTCGGATGGATACAAAACAATTAATGTAAAATTCAAATTCGTGGTATTGTTGTAAAAGTTTATGTATTGTTATTAACATGTTTGTCATGTTTTTGGTTTGACGGTTTTGTTTTACCTTTTTTGAATTAATTTTAAGTCGACATTTATCGACCTTTCCATCATAGTTATGGTATCATTGAAAAGATTAGAATATTTGATTTTGAACGATGTGTGTTTACATAAATCGAGCATCCAAAATCAATTTCTTTTCTTTAAAAAAACCCCAACATAATGAAATAGTAAATAAAAGAGTCATTCGCCTTTTTTGGAGGATTTGGGTTTCAGACATGACCTCTTCAGGCTGTCTGAAATGGGTCACGTGTGACTTATGGACCATATTTCTTTGCTTCATATGAAAGAAGAGAAATCAAGTTTTGCAATTATGTATACATTTATAATAAAAACGTACTTTGGGGATTATTGTTAGGATTTTGTTATGATGTTTTTATGATGAATGAAATAAACTTCAAATAAAAAAAATAAAAAAAATAGTGTAAATTACGCACTTATCAAACTTCAAAGTTGTAATTAAGATATGAGGCGATATATTAAATAAGTTAAAATTAAATGACTTAAAGACTGATTTTTTTTTTGCTGCTTCAGCTCACAATCACAATTGCATGTCGATGTCTCAACATATTTCTCACATCTGTAGTATATGGTTACGTTTTATTTAAGGAATATTGATAGAATAAGAATAATTTTGTAATTACTCTTTTTTGTTGTCTACAAATTACTCAATAATAAAGCCCTACAATATTTAGATACCTGTTTGAATTGTTATACACCTACCAGGGCACCCAGTGATCCTCTCCGTCTCACATATTCAGTTACTTGCACATTAGCCGGTGGTAAGACATTTTATTATATCTGCTCCAACATACTGGAATGATCTACCACTTATAATTAGACAGTTTTCATCAGTTATTACCTCCTGAAAGGCGTTGAAAACACCTTTTTTGGCAGTTTGTAGTTGTAAGTTTTTCTTATTACAGGCATGTATTCATAATTATTTTCATGTAGGCCTACTGTAAGCGCTTTGAGCCTTATGGGAAAAGCGTGGTATAAGTAATAATAATAATAATGATCATCCTTAAACATTAGTTTCCTTTTCATAGACACCGTACATACTTCAGATGACGATAAGATGTGAATAGCTGCGTTGCATGTGTAGGAGTGGAACACAATATTCTCTCGCATAACAATTCATTTCCGAACATGAAGTCGATATTTTAATAGCTCTTCCACTTTTTGGGGGTATTATTATGCTATTATGTTGTGATATTATATTTTGGATTAACGAATGTATAGCCATGAAAGATAAAAGCCTTTTTTCTGAGATCAAACTGTACTTATCTCATTTGTGTTTTGTCAATATTAATATCAGAATTACAAAATGTGCGAGAAAGAAAATAACAGAATAGGTTGTTTTTTTAAGAGGCAGGAGAGAGAGAGAGAGAGAGAGAGAGAGAGAGAAAGGTGTGGGGGAGGGACATGTAGAATGAAATAAACTGATACTCAGAGAAGAAAATAATACTAGATAAATAAATGTAAACATAAAGCTGAAATGAGGGATACAGAGAGAGGGGAGTAAGATGAAAACAAAACAGAGGAAGGAAGAAACAGGATAGAGAGAAAGGGAGGAAGAGAAAATAGTGAAAGAAGAGAGAGGGGGCAGAGAAGAAAATGAGAGAAAGAAGAGAAGGTGAGATCAGAAAAAGAGAGAAAAGGAAAGAGAGAGAGAAAGAGAGAAAGGGATGACAGAGAGAGGGGAAAGAGAAATAGAGGGAGAGAGGGAAAGATAGGAAGAAGAGAGAGGGGACAGAGAATATGAGAGCAAGAGAGAGAGAGAAAGAGAGAGAGAGAGCAAGGGAGGAAAGAGAAATAGAGAGGGGGAGGGGTATGAGGCGGGAATCTGTCTTCCAGCTTGAAAATCGTTCAGCATCACTCTACCGTATTTACTTTAGTCTGCGATCACAGACCTTGTACTTAAAGGTAGGATATCCCTTTTGCAGCCGACATCAAATTATGTAGAACTTTGCAGGAATTATGTGAAATATAAACGTGAGCAGTGTCCTATTATTCAAATTATGTAGAATTTTGCAGGAATTATGTGAAATTTAAATGTGAGCGGTGTCCTATTATTCAAATTATGCAAGGAAACCCGTTTTAATACTTTCTAGACTTCACTGTCGGACACCATTATTGAGTGACTCTACATAAACTTTTGTCTACATCAAGAACCCACTTCTTGTAATAGCCAAAATTAAACTGATTGAATCTTTGCGGGGGGGGGCAGGGGAACATACATGTAGATAAAACACAGATAAAGGGTTTCTTTAAAATTCTAAAACACCTCCCTTTTGCCAAGGGCGGGGGGGGGGGGGGTTGTCTGAACACCCAAAATGACTCCATCTCTTCAGAAGACCCCCTCCCATTAGTATAGCATAAGATCCCCCCCCCCTCCCCACCGCTCGCCGTCTCCTTTTATTGAGGCACTTGTCATTATATCACACCTCTGATTTCGTGGGGGGGGGGTGATGTTGTTTCCCTGTAACTCCGTTAGGTCCCATCCAATCCCCCACTCTTCCCCGCCGCTCATGACCCGACGGCCCATCCCAGCACCTTCTAGCAATACAGGGGGGCATTTCACAAAGCCTTCAGTTTCAATGACAAATGCCAAAATTCAGTGAAAAATCTGCTGATAACCAATCAGAAGCAAGCATTTCAGTAGCTTATAACAACTAAAAAAAATCATTTGTCACCGATGACAAGTTTTATGAAACGCCCCCAAGGTCTGCTTACTCAGACTACTCAAAGTCAGCACCCCAATCTGTGCTTGTTTGACTCCCACACCCCGCACCAATGGGCGAAGTAGTGATGATGATCCGAGCCAACTCGGCTCTAGGGTCAACCCAGACTCGGCAGACAATATTGCCAAGTTATCCAAGAGAGCGGAAATACTTGGGTGATTTTTTCACATAAATTATGTCTTTCAGGTCATCTGCATTCAAACATTTTCGATAAGATTGTATTGAAAAGTTACAAAGAAGTTTATGTAGAAAAATTCAAGACGTTATAAGTTCTGCAATCATAAGATTTGTGGTTATTTAGAGGCCCGATGTGCCGATTTTGAACTTCAACTTTTCAAACCCTTTCGCCGAGTGAGGCCGAGTTCCTCCTAAGCCGAGTTAGCCGGACCCGCGTGACGAAACCTACTTGCTATCTTGCCCAGAAGTGTGCCGTCCAGTCTATCATAATAGACATACAGAATAGTACTCTCGTCTGCGGAACATGTGTACCTGCCATTCACCCAGGCCGACAGCTGCCCGTGACATGACGTGACACGCGCGATGGAGGAATGAACTTCGCTGGAGGCAACATCAAAGTACTAAGCATAGTAAGCAAATTTGAATTTTACTCACACTTCTTTACTATTAGTTGTAACATATTCATTAACTGTTTTAATGTTCAGAGATGGGGATTCGGACATTATTAACAGTGAATTAATGAATAAAATTCTTAGATTCTAGATTTGTTTCTTTGCTAATTTATTTAAAGGGATATGCATTCTTTAGTGATTTGAAAAAAAGAAGGCCTTTATTTTCATTATCCAATTTTAAATCTGTTTTGAGCCCATGTGGGGCGTATAATATGAACGAAAAGTTTGAGGAGGAAAGTTATACTGAAATAACCTCCATCCCAAAATTAGGCATTGAGTTTACATGCCATGTATGCGCGTAGAATATAAAGTTAACAAATAAATTGTTCATACCCCTCTTGAAAAGTTAAATTATATGTGTGTGTGTGTGTGTGTGTGTGTGTGTGCTTATCGTAACTCAAGAATGAAAGGTGGCCTGGCTGAATTATGGTTTGTTGAATTCTTTTAGATGTATAAGTTTTAATATGTCATATTCTTTTTTCTCTTCAAATAATACTTATTAAGAATTCTCAAAGCAAATTAACAAAACCAAAATCATGAGTACATAACAAAAAACAATTGATGTGATGGCAAAAAGCAGTACATCATAATACACAATTACACACGATACAAACATTCTCCTCAAACAAATCAATTTTTCACATACTTACAAAACTTTGTATATGGGTATGATCTTTTTTTAATTACCCGAACAAAAAACGTAAATAATTATATTTACTCATTTAAATCTACAACTAAGACCGTAGTAGTTTTCCACTCCCATACCGATTAATGAACTGGGAGCCTTGAGGTACCCGAGGGCGTGGTCCTGGGGTCTTGACTCTAAGTTGGGATGTGTTTGTGATTCTTACTTTTCATTTGTGTTGCAAGGCTTGCCGTGTAGGCAAGCCGGAGAAAAATCTTTATAGACTCATCAATGTGTTCCTCTGCACGGAAATCTTTAGTAAAAGGCGAAAGATTTATGCGTATTGCAGAAAAACCAGAGTAAATTATTAGGGATTTTTGAAATATCAATATATATAATAAACAATATTTAATACGGTTATACTTTATGTATAGGCATAGCCAAATTGATCATACACTTTATAATGATACAAAGAAATAGTGATGTTAAATGTTTTAATACATTGCAACTGTTTTTAGTTCTCTTTCTGTATTAATTACTATCTTTAATCTACAAATATAACAGCTATGATGTATAGTCTATAATTTTATGTATTTCATAATCAAGAATGTCATTGATCGATTACATTTGCATTGATCGATTAACCAACCTCGCAGAGCTCTTTTTCTTTTTTTCTTTCTTCTTCTTCTTCTCCTTCTTGTTCTTCTTCTTTTCCTCCTTCTTTTAATTCTTCATCTTTTTCTCCTTCTTTTGCTTCTTCTTCTTCTTCATCAATACATTGAAATGACATATTCCGTCTATAAGCATTTACGTCTGGGCTTGGAAAATTGCAGTAGTGGCGGATTTTCCATTCTCGAGCAGGAGGAGTCACTTGTTAGTCCGACATTTCTGGACAAGAAAAGGAAGCGCTCATCAGCCCATGTTTTTTTTTTTTTTTGGGGGGGGGGGGCACGCGCCCCAATGAACAGGCCACTATTTTACGACCTATACCCTTTTTTAATGAAACTCGATATGCATGTAAATAACAAGATATGGTATTTGTTACAAGCTACTGAAATCCTTACATTTTGATTGGCTATTTTAAGCAGATTTTTCATAGATCGCTGCAGAGGTGCATTGCTTATGCGATGTTTGAATAAAACGATTTGGATTTGGGTATTAATTCAGTCTTTGCACAGAATAACACATATCACATATCAAATATCAAAGAACATTGGTGCTTGTGTGTGTGTGTGTGTGTGACTTTGCTTCTGCAGAAAGCATAATTCATGCAATGCATTTCATTTGATACATTAAATTCATTCTCTCATTTTAATACTTTTGCGCAAGTCGATTTTTGCAAACGCTTTACCTTCTTTAATAATAACACAGAGTTCATGAATACGCGCTATTTTGGGTTGCACCGTCAGTTGTCATGTTTTTAAAACGTCAAAAAACAAATAACCCAGGCGGTTTTTTTTTTAAGGGTGGCGGGGTGTCTGAACGAGCCTTAAAAATGGGGTAATCAGAGCCCTCTTTACACAGAGTGGCATGGTTTCAGTTTGTCACTCACAACATGGCGCAATTTGTTTTGGTCATTAAATGGTACATCGCCCGCCCCTCCTCCATCCCACCCCACCCCTTAACACGGTTATGACAAAAATACATTACCACCGGATCAACAAGTGAGGCTTAGGGTGTTTATTGAAATTAGTACGGATCAAACATCACATAAGCAACTTTGGCACAAGTCGGTTTTCGCACTATCGCAAACAATGCCTCCTGTTCATCCAAGCGTGAACACATACCACACAAAAATCATACTAAATGATTTGGGATAAAACACTCTTTCATAAGATGTATAATAATTTACTGTTCATAGATGATTTTTATTTTGTACTCACACGGTAGATTGACAAATCACGCGTTAGATGCGAAAGATAATGTGTGCTTCATGCCAAACGTTGCGAAGGATGGAGAGGTTTGGGATGAGGCATATAACATTTTCATTTATCACTGGCAGAACACTGAAGTCATATACACTACCATAAATAAAATGGGCACTCGTTGGTAACAGTTCCGTGATCAACATCCCATTACAATGCGTCTATTAAAATTAATATTTCGCTTGCTTTCTTCGCCTCTTAACACGGTTCCTCGTTTGCCAAACGTATATTTTTGCACTAAACAATAAAGGCACCAAATAACCATTTTCGTAATGTAACCACATTTATTAATATGCCTTTGTGAAGTGCATCTATACAAATGATTTCATTCACCTCTTACCAATAATTACATTTCAATAGTCAGAATGCAAATTGCATTTAGTACGTGTTGTTTGGTAGGGCATGCCATAATGTTTGCCCTACCTATCAATGACTACTGTATGCCGATTAAATTCTGAATATTGAGATAAATTTATTTGGTAACGAAATAATTCGTATTGAGGCGCCTCACAACGGCATAATTATATGCATAAATTTGGTTACATTACGAAAATGGCCTACTAACGGAAGTCAATGGGAGATGCCGGTGAACTTGCACCTATATCATCCCAGGCAGAGACTTCGTCCTATATTTCTGGTGCAGCTGTGTTTAGAGCCTTTGATAAAGAGCTATGGATTGTACGTAGTCCTACATACATCTGGATATGTTATAAATGGCATTCCTTACTAACCTAACCACCATTAGCATTTACAAATACTACATTCAAACTGTGCACCGTTTCCTATTCACCGTAGTCTTGATGTGAAGACCCTGTAATCATTTCACCATGCCAATCGTGTGTTTGCAATCAGGCGCAAACTAGTCTGCAGAAACAGACCTTTCTTCGCCAACTAAACCACACTGCAGTAGAGCCTAGCCTAGATTGGTCAGTCTCTGAAAATAAAACAGGGTCGATAAGGTGCGGTGTCAACGCCAGGTCTCCATAGCCTAATACAGACCCAAGAGGCTCTTACGCTTATATCTGTATTTTTCGGTTCTGAATACAAAATAAAATCAGTAGACATTGAAAGAAACATAAAGAAATATGAAATTATTTGAAACAGAACTGGTCAGGGCTCCAAGATAAGCAAAGCTTGATGCCTTGTGAGCCCTGACAATTAATAAACCCTTTGCTTACGGGAACCTGGTGGTCCCTGTGTTAAGCCTATGGGACCTATACAATTCAGTAGTCAAGAGGTTAAGTAGATATACAAGCAAACTGATACATAAATCAGGGAGTACTCCTGGTGATGTAACAGTAAAAGAAGACTGAGAGAGAGAGAGAGAGAGAGAAATGGAGAGAGAGAGAGAGAGAGAGAGAGAGAGAAAGAGATAGAGGGGGAGAGGGGGGGGGTGAAGTGAGAAGGAGTTACAGTTGATTGCACATATTATTATTAATAAAGCAGACATAAACATTCATAATTGAACAGTATATTGGACTTATGACGGTTTCGGGAAATGGTCCCCAGATTACATCGAAATTGTGAACTGATTTGAAAATAACAATGGAAATGACGCGGTAGAACAAATAAAGAAGAAAGAAACTCACTGTCTGCGATGAAACCAAGGACCGAGTTAGTCATTTCCGAACAACCGACTATGTTTTACAACATTTAATTCTTTTAAAATCGCAAGTAAAAGGTTTTAGTATTACAAAAAAGAGTGATAAATGTTAATCCTGAAACTTCTTTCATGATGACACCAGTACCATGATGATGTCAGCATTTATTTGAATATCATAACTTTATTCGATGTTATATGTCGTCAAGGCAGACATCCCCCCCCCTCCCCTCGTGATTTTGAGGTGATCGCAAAAAATTTAAAAGAGCAATTATCTGAAAGAGTGAAAATATTGTGTCTTTTGCATGGTAATTAGTTTAAAGTGCCCAATACAGGCGTTTAGCAGCGCAATATAAGAAAACTTCATCAATAGCAGCAGCATTAAAAACTTTTAAAACTTTTTTAAAAACTTTTTTTTATATTTTGTATGTTATGAGTAGGTCTTGGTGTTGTATTGAAGAAAAGAAAAAATGTTGCAAAAAAATGAACAATGGAACAATGAAAGTGATACAATAGAAGAAGAAAGAAGAACAAAGGAGGAGAGAACGTAAGAAAAGAAGGAATTAAGATCGAATGAATGAATAAATAAGAGAAGGAAATAAAGAAAGGATGAATAGCTAAAAGAAAGAAAGAAAGACAGACAGAGAGGTAGAGAAAATAAGAGATGAACGAATGACAGAAAGAAAGCAAAAGAAAAGTGAGGAAGGAATTAGAAGAAAGAAGGACTGACTGAAAGAAAGCAATAACGAAAACGCGGTCTGTAGACGATTTCGAACAAGGCCTCTGTTGAGTCATTTCCGTGTATGCTTTGTTTTCCATTGTAATACCTTGGTCATTATATTATTGTTCTACTATTTTGGTTGCAAATGGCGAGGTGGTTCTATTTATTAGTGTTTTAGTCTGCACATAGTTTACAGATATGGTGAGTCAAATGCCTGATAAAGTGATAAAATCTGTTATCGGCAGATGAACTCAGACTTTCGACAAATGAACTCGGTTTATCGCCGATAAACAGAGTTTTTCGTGATAATCAGAGTCTTTTCGTGATAAAGAGAGTTTTTCGAGATACCCAGATTTTTTTTTTGTCGAAAATCTAAGTTTAAATCGCTTTATTGGGCATTTGGCTTGCCCTACTCAGAAAACAAGATCACACTGCCCATCTGTCCTCTGCCACATCGTGCTATATATAGGGCTAGTTGCAGTCACAAACCCTGGTCAGTCGTAAAAGAGAGTCTGCACTATAAGACTACCATAGGCCATGTACTATAGCTGTTCCTGACACAACCAGTAGGTAGCTAGGCTTCTCTCAAGGCACAATGCTTTTTGATAATGTGTCAATTTAGGGTCTGTGCTTGCAGACTACTATAGGGCCCTGGTTTGCAACTCCATGATACCTAGAAATTCGGATGTCTTTTAGTCGGTTTATTTATTTGATTCCACCCGTCATCCCTCTTCCAACACCCGACTTAAAATGGTTTATAGGCACGCCCCTGGTATCAAAAGTGCTTTGCTTTAAATATACCTTTGAGCAGGTTGACATACAGCCATTCACGGAAACAGTCGCATCAACTTCCTGAACAAACTGCTTTGATTGACTTCACATTTTTTAAATAATTTTTTTGAAGGCGTATGATGACATCTATTTTTTATTAACCAAGACTTGTCTGGCTACGATCTTTGATTTGCAATCAGTTTACTGCATTTAGATCATAGTTTTGACATGTTATGATTTATAATGATAATGATAATAATAATAATGATAAGAGTAATAATAATAATTAGTAAGACTCTTACGAAAAGTACTTACGAAAAGGGTCGTAGCTTGTCCTCAGTATGCCAATGAGATAAAACTGGCAAAGATCAAGCTGACATATTGATGAAATTATAATGATATTAATGATGATAACGATGGTAATATGAATAATAATAATAATACTAATGAGAATGATAATAATATTAAAGGGGAATTAACTTCAAAATACATATTAATTGCAGTGTGTAGGCCATTTAAAACATTATTTAAAAAAAAACATCATACATTTGACAAAAGGGGGGGGGGCGTAACTCATCTTCAGAATCCTTCGTCTTTCGCGTCTCTGAGAATTTTCAGTCCGTCCCCATTGTCGTGTTTGGTTTTAAAGGAGTGTAATAGAGGATAATCTTCGGCATTTAGTCTACATCAGACTCCGTAAACATATTTTCATTGAGGATACGTGAATTTCATCAGTCTGAACACTAAGAAATAAGGGTGCGAATGGGGTGCAGATTTGCACCCTCCTACGTGTATTTGGCAGAGGGTACGTGCTGCTATTGTTGCAGAATCATATCTTTACTTCTTAGAGTGTTGATGTAATGCCTCAGTCACACCTTTGCGTATATGGCTTGCGTATCGCTGCGTATTTACGGCAACCCGTTTTAACATTTATATTTCTTGATATCAGGAAATGATTTTCTGTTGCAAAGCAATGGTAATCGTTAATATCAAGAATTAGATATCTTGATATCAAGCATTAGATTTCTTGATATCAAGAAATGGGAATAAATGTAAAACGGCTTGCCATAAATACGCAGCAATACGCAAGCCAAATACGCAAAGATGTGACTGTGGCATAAGACTCGGACAAGACTATGACGTCAAATTTACGACAAATCCAGAAGAAAAAAGGAACAAATGGAAAAGCTATTAGACCACTCCTGATCATATTCTGGCCTTGACCTTGGACAGATCAAAAGCCTACACCCATGTTCGCATCCGGGACTAAAGACTTAGTTTCGATCCAAAAAGTACGAAGATTATTTCGAAGGTTCGAGTTCACGTTCGGTCCCCATGACGACCATAATTTCCATTAACAATCATGATGTAATAGCAGTAGGTGATTACAATTACAATGTGTATATTCTTTTTTCTTTCCAAAGTAGGCTTTACACCAAATATGGTGGTGCCAAGTAGCATTTGTATTAGGAGGCGCGATAGCTCAGTTGAAAGAGCAGTGGTCTCGTAATCCGGCGACCCGGGTTCGAAACCAAGTTGAAGCGCTATGCCCTTCGGTAAGGCATTAATCCTCATTACCAGGTCTCTCGGAGAGGACCTAAATCCGTCGGTCCTCTGATTGCTTACTCACAAGGCAGCATTTATGCTTTCTTAGCAGTCAGGTAAAATAACCACCAATACTAATACCTAACTACCACTACTATTCAGACAGGCGCGCTAATTTAAGATTCGATAGCAATCTGTAAAACATCGGACATAAGGTTCTGTCAATTGTAGATCGAAGACCAAAGTCTAAAGTAAAAGGCTTAAACTGACAAAGATTGTAAAAAGTATGAATAAATGCTCAGCGTACTCCCTGCTAAGATCATATGTCATGTTTTAAGAATTTGTGGAGTTATGGCAAATATTCATCATGTTGATCAACAGAATGAGAGGTGATCGAACTTAGGGCCCCATTTCTCAAAACTTGTTATCAGTGGCAAATGACAGTTTTTCTTATAAGCTAGTGAAATCGTTGCTTCTGGATGGCTATCAGCAGCTTTGTCACTGATTTGTGTAATTTGTCATTGAAAAAAGACATTATGAAACGGGTCCCAGATCGCTGGAATGGCCGCTGAAATAACATAACTGGGGCCTGTTTCATAAAACTTGTTATCTATAACAAATGCTAAATTTCTATGACAAATTGCTCTCAGCCAATCAGATGTCCTGATTTCAGTAGCTTATAACAGTAGCTTGTAACATGTTATTGATATCAAGTTTTATGAAACAGGGCCCAGCAGGCGTTTGGCACTCCACCCCTTGTTTGCAGGCACACGCCCTTGTCAGTCGTGTAGCGCGTAACAGTGTCTGCAAAACGAGACTATATTTTTGTCTTCACCATTTACATTTGTGGCGAGATTTTGTTTTAAATATTTAGTTCAATTATCAGGTTATTTCCTGGTTCAAAATAGTGGAAGTCATTTCCGTTGCTACAAATATTTGTCAAAGCCCGGGATTAATTAGGTTAGGATATTGACCGCGAATCACTGATCGCCGGAGGATGTGTCGTATATGAAAATCTTTGTTTCGTCAAACATAAATATGTATGGTTTGGATTTGGTGTAGCTGTAGGTTTAGGGTTAGGGTTAGGTATAGTATTTGGTCGAGTGTCGAAGTTAAAGTCTCATAGTAGTGTGTTTCCATGGGGAATGTGACGCCATCTGGGTGTTTGCCCATTAAAAGTTGTTGTCAGTTACCAAGAGTGGATTTCACTTTTTTATACCAACAGGTTTTGTGTAATGCACTGTACCCTAGCCTACTGCCATAAAGAATTCTCATCATAATATTGACTTTCCCGCGCCCTCGAGATATGAGGGCAAGTTGGATTATTTTCTGGTGGGACCACGGGTTCGCTGCTTCATAGATATTTGCAAGCACATACACATTGATTGTTAAATTAACCAAAGATGCAATCAGCGAATTATAATACACATGGACACTGGCTACTATGTGGCTTTAACTGAGTTAGGTTAGTGGAATATGTGTTTTTAGAGGTGCCATGGTCTAATGGTTAAGTCACTGGACCTTGTATCACATGGTTCGGGGTTCGAGTCCCGCTGCAGCACTAAATGTCCTTTAATTGAAAAGACATTTATCCACATTTGCCACACTCGACCCAGGTGAGGTAAATGGGTACCTGGCATGAATTAATTTCTTTAAAAATGCTATAGCGCCAACATGGCAGCCATGCTAAAGCCGGGGTAATAATAATTGTGGAGCGCCAGTGGTGTCAATTTTTCCAGAAATGAGTGCTATACAAGAACCCATTATTGTAATTAGTATTATCATTAAAGGTATAGACCAGTTCTGGTCATGCGATTGCATTGTGAAAGAAACGTTGTGGAATCGATCATAAAAGGTTGATCATCTAGCATATAAGTATTGCAAGTTTCTGGAATCACCAAACGATATAAAATTGGGCCCATGCAGTCTTGGTAAAGTTATACAAGCACTATATACAGAAATGTGTATATGGAACTACACGATATCCATCCAGGCCGGATAGATATGATCATTTACCAAATATATCAATTATAGTAGGCGGTTTCCAGGCAAAAAATTTGTACCATCACGTATTAGTCAAAACATATTCTTTCACATGGTTGGTAATAACAGCTTCCATTTCATTTTTTGAGAGGGGGCGTTTCCAAAACTGGTCTATACCTTTAAAGATACGGTTGAGTTCTGGGACGAGGTGAACAATAATTTGTGAGCATTATCATTGTATTATGCAAGTGTGGAAGAACATCATGTAAAACATTTTCCCTGAAAAGCATGGCTCTTCAATTGCCTTAATATTTTAAATATGGCATGTAACATCACACAAATCGGGACGGATTTTTATGCCACATGTTCATGTAGTCCCATATACATCTTTTTGTGTACAGTGCTTGTAACTTTACCAAGACTAGGCCAAATTTCTTATCATTTTGATGATTCCAGAACCTTGCAGTACACACCAATACTTTTTATGCTAGATGATCAACCTTTTCTGATCGATTCCACAACGTTTCTTTCACAATGTCATCGCAGGACCAGAACTCAACTTTATCTTTAACCTTAAAATATTCCCTCTCCGATGAGAGGAAGGACAGAGAGTGACAGATGGGAGACAGACGAGTGATAATGCATTAAAAGACAAACCGGAAACAATCATAAAGCGCAATTCATCATCACCACGAGACAAAGGAAACCAGGGTCCCGTTTCATCAAACACATGTTATCAATAACAAGTTACAATAACTGTTATAAGCTACTGAAATCGCGGCATTTGATTGGCTGAGAGCAACTTTGTCGTAGAGACTTGGCATTTTGTTATTGATATGAATCAGGGTCCATGGGCGTCGCTAAGGTGTAGATCTGGTGGTTTGTAAATCAAACGGCAATTCACTGCTTAGGGAGCTAACATTATTCCCGCCAACATTTATAACAGCGAAAAGTAGGAATCGCTCAAGGAGACATTAAGGATACAGTCTTTTTTTGTATAGTTTTGACACAGAGTATTTCAGAAAAGGAGAGGAATTTAGGGTTGAGAACAATACCTTGAAGATAACACGAAATTATGAAAGCTTGGCAGCTAGCTCCTTGTCAGCTGGTTGATCATGTGCAAGTCCGGTCATCTCATTTCCCACTTGGTAGGCCACCCGTGAAGGTCACAGCCTCACAGGTCCATATGATGCCCAGACTGGCGGCGATGCGAAACGCTGGAAAACACACTCAAACAAAAAACAGAGATTATCACAGATTAATTACATTATCAGCTTTTCTCCGCGTAGACGTGGTATACCAACATTTATATCATGATATCCACGTTTAGAATGTACATGTACATGTGTAAATTCGATTGGTGCTCAGCTTTAAACAAAGGTTTGTTACTCCCATGGTTAATCAGATTTCTGATTAGAGTAGTGACAATAATTATGATTAACACGAATGCAACTACTTTCGATAAATAAACTCTAAGGGCAATTTATAAACCCTTTTGTATGTCCCTTAAATAGCGTTTTCGGATTAGGTGATACGTCTTATTCATGTTCGCACATTTCAAGCGGTGACGCTCAAGAAATTGTCTTAGGTTTATTTTTAAAGTATAGTTGCCATTGTGTTGATGATACTACTACTGATACTACTTTTACTTCTACTACTATTACTTCTACTACTAATACTACTACTTCTACTGCAACTACTTCTACTACCACTGCTGCTGCTACTACTACTACTAATACTACTGCTGCTACTACTACTGATGATGATGATGATGATAATGATGATAATAATATATTATATTAATAGTGATGATGATAGTAATCATGGGTTCTTCCATCACACTTGTCATAGTATATGTATAAATATATGTACATATGTATATTTATATATAATACCTCGGTAAGAATCACTTGATGATGACATACCGTTGGTCGGAAACTCGTGACCTAATAAAAAATGATTCTTCTCTTTAGCATTTTGTTGCTTCATATTATGCCAAGTTTTGCTAACACGTTGACTTATCGGATATAATATATTCGATCTCTACAAAACAGACAACGTAAAGGCCTAACTCGAACCGTTTCGGGTTATGCGAGTTATTGCATACATTACCTGAGCAGTGTTTTTCTTGCATTATTTGGAATTTGATTTGAATTGTTGGTTTTAGTTTTTGTTGGTGTGATTTGTATATATTTCTTCGAAAGGTTCATCGCTAGTGGGGGGTATAACGGCTCAACTAAAAGCCAGTTAACTCCGGTTCATATTAATGAAATTCTGCCAAGGTAACCCCCCCCCCACACACACACACACACACACACACCCACGCACGTACACATACATACATACACGAACACCACCACCACCAGAACTACCCTAATCGGCCTCTACTGGCTGCTAAGGTTAGAAAGTTGGTGTTTTCAGGGTGACCAGACATTTGCTTCTGCGACACTTGCTCCGGGGGTATTTCGTCAAAGGTATAGGATTAGGTAAAGGTTGCAATTGGAGTTTAGGTTGTATGGTAGGGTTAGGGTTGCAATTGGGTTCTAACGTAGGTGTTAGGGTCAGGGTTAGGGTTGCAATTGGGTTTTAAGTAATGTGTTAGGGTTAGGGTTGCAATTGGGTTTTAGGTTAGGTGTTAGGGTTAGGGTTGAAATTTATTTTTAGGTTAGGTGTTAGGCTTAGGGACGCAATTGGGTTTTACGTTAGGTGGTAGGGTTAGGGTTGCAATTGGGTTTTAAGTTAGGTGTTAGGGTTAAGGTTTCAATTGGGTTTTAGGTGACGTGTTAGTATAAGGATTAGGGTTGCAATTGGGCTGTAGGTCAGGTGTTAAGGTTAGGGTTGAAATTTGGTTTTACGTTAGGCGCTAGGGTTAGGTATATATAGCGTTAGGCCAAAAGTGATTTTGAGAACTCGTTTAGGGCTGGAAATTGACTTGGAGCAAAAGACCGATTCACTTACATACTCAAATTGTATGCATACTGTTTAAACAAGGGTGTTCTTGACAAGCTAAAAGTTTGCCCTAGGTTTTCCCGACAAAGCAGCAAATAACGTACGCAGACTGGATTCCAAGTAATTCAAGTTCATTCATTAGTTACATATTAACGGAATAACTCGTCACTAGGTCCCCAGAGAAGAAACATCCGTAGACTAGTAAACCAGTCAGGAGCTGTACAACTTTTTACGTATTTCTCTGTGTAATACCGGAATTGACAAGGTCCGGTAATCCAAGACTAGCATCAAGGTCTAGTCTACCGGTGCAGTGGAATCTACACATTTACATATGACTCATCGTGATAATAAACAAAATCTACCAATGAAACAGAAGCTGTGTTTGCACGGCGTCGTTCCCATAGCATCAAGTCGGTATGTAGTCGGTATGGAGTCGGTATGGTGTTTGCAAGGCGTCGTTCCCATAGCATCAAACTTTAATACCCCAGTCAAGCCAGCGAGACCGATACCAAACCGACAGCTTACCGTTTAAATTCGTACATTACACTGAATGTCAAGAATCAAGTCAGTATGGAGTCGGTATGTAGGCTAGTCGGTATGTAGTCGGTATGAAGTCGGTATGTAGTCGGTATGTAGTCGGTTTAGGTTGATTTGAAGTTTATTCCATTTTATATCAATTGTTTCCACAATAAAGAACACAGTTGACAAAGTAAGTTTGAAATTATGAAATGAAACAGGAACCTACTGGAAAGCATACATTGTTGTTATAGGGTCCCAAGAATAAAAAGAATATGAACATTATTTATGCAGTCGGTATGTAGTCGGTATGTAGTCGGTGTAGAGTCGGTATGGTGTCAGTGTGGCATTGTGACTTGAGTGTAACTTAGCGAAGTTTAACAAAATGACCTACTAACAACGACGAAGTTTTACCACGAAACAATGAGGGCTCGAAGTTTTAAACTACAACCTGAGGAAGCAGTTGTTGTAACTAGCAACTTTATCTATCGAGGAGTATACAAGCTTGCGAAATTTCTTTGCCCACTTTATCTTTTAACGCCGATTTTAATGAATTCGTGCAATTCCTTGGTTGCGCGCAGTTGCCATTCATTCAAACGTTTAAAAAACATATTAAAAAACAATGCAGCTTTTTTTGCGGAGATTTACCGCACCATAATTATCTCGAGACGCCTTTAGTCGAACGAAGCAGATAAAGAGTTAATAAATAATAATAATAATAATGGGTTCTTGTATAGCGCTCATGTCAGTCAGATTTGACCCTCCTGGCGCTCCCGATTATTACCCTGCTTTAGCACAGCTGCCATACGGCGCTTTATCATTTCAAGGAATAAATTCCTACCAGGTACCCATTTACTTCACCTGGGTGGAGTGTTGCATATGTAGATCAATGTCTTGCCAAACGACATGAGAGCGGCGGCGGTACTCGAGCCGCGGACCTTGTGATCGACAGTCTGGCGACGTATCCACTCGACCACAACACCAAACGGACGCTCAACGTTTACAATTTCAAGTTTATGTTTTTCGAGAACCATGAGTGCGCCCATACCATCCTTAACTACGAGATGACCTCGAATTTTAAAAACCACGAGCTTAACTTAAAGTTAACGGACTCTCATGTGAACCTCGCTATATAAAAAAGGACAAACCTCTTCCCGGCATCCGAGGTTAGCATTTAGCATTTAGTTTGTTAAACCTCTTTCAACACAAACATTTGGAGACTATCATTTCATGCGTCCAGCGGGTAGACAAAGTAAAGGGTCCCTTCAACTTCTTCTCATACCGCATAGGACCGAAGGCATACTTTTGGACGCTGCAAAGTAAATCTTGAGCCGAGATATTTTTACCCTGCGTCGTACTTGTGTTATAATCTCTTAAGAATTGTTTGAAAGAATACAAGGAATTAATCACCATTGAGCCTTTTGTTTGGAGAAAAAAACTTCTTCGAATGACAAACATTTGAAGACGATCTCGTGTTTCGGCTTGCCCTTTTTCAGCGACCAGGTACGTTCAACTTTTTCTCAAACACATTTGTATACAGGCACAAAATGAGACCAAGCTATCCGATCGTGCTTTCAAGATATTTAGATGTTTACTTGTATCATGATCTGTTAAAATGGTCATGATTATATGAAGCAATGGGCAGAATTCATCACCGCTAAACATTTTGTGGGAAAAACTTCTTTGAATAAAAAACAAGTTGTTGAAACTTTGGCATGTTTTCAGGGCAAAATATAGGTACATCAGTTTGTCTAAGACATTGATCTGTTATACCTAGAATGCACATTCCAAAAATCCTTGAAATTCCTGAATTATTAGTTGTCATAAAAACCTGTAGAAATTGTTTGATATCGTGTTTTAATTTTGAAGCGTTTACTTAGTTCAACTTTTTTTGTAACAAACATAAAGGCCCGAATTCACAAAGGAGGTTTGTCGACAAACCGAGGTTTATGTGCGTCATACGACGCGTTTCGACGCGTTTTTACAAACCTTGGTTTGTAAAAAAAAGAAAAAAAAAGGGAGGTTTGTAGAAACAAAAGGAGGTTTGTCGAAACAAAAGGAGGTTTATCGACAAACCTCCTTTGTGAATTCGGGCCAAAGAGATGATCTCGTGTTTCGGGTTGCATTGATTTCAGCGCACAAAGTACCTTGATCAGCTGTTTTATGAACATAATTATACTATTACCTTAACTATATTATTGGACAATTTCCTGTGAGTCTTTACTTATTCAGTATTGAGTTTTTTAATCAGTAATCAAAATAGTATCGATATTCCCATAACTCGCGAAATACACAGCACAAGATGCCTCTAAAAACAACCTCACACGAAAGCAAAATCAACTCGTGGAGATCGCTGGGATGACGATAATTGCGTTACTTAGGTGGAATATATTCTCATGGTGAGGATAATACATTGTTTGAGGGTTCAGACTGGTGTAACTTTCCAATTATTATTAGAAAGAAAAAAGGTTGTAATGTAACATAATGATTTGCGAGGCCAGGGTACTTTAACATAATTTTCTAAGATTCGATTATGGCCATTATGGCATTTTGGGTCGGCTAGGGGTAGAACAATTTCTTTATTATACAACCGCATGTTTTTGCTATTGAAATTCCACTACTAAATTAATTTGCAAGGTTTATTCACCTGTACCGCCGAAGCTCATGTATTACCACTGGCATACAAACAACAATCACCACCATCATCATCACCACCACCACCACCACAATCATCACCACCACCATTATCATCTCCACCATCATCACCTCCATCATCATCTTCTTCTCCTTCTTTCGTATGGGGTAGTAGTAGTATTATCAAGTTATTGCTTGAAGCTGGGTAAGCGAGTTAACCTGAGCATCATTTGGGCTTTACAGATCAGTCATCCCGTCAGGAGGTTGGAGAACAGGGCAGTTGTAGATGGTATGGTCTGCCGTCTGCTTATCTGCACCACATATGCATTCCGGTGATTCCCGAAGTCCTCAACGGTACATATTAGCGTTGAATTTCTTCCAACCCCATCTTCCATCATCATCTTCATCACCTCCATCATCATCATCACCTCCATCATCATCAACACCACCACCATCACTGCCACCATTACCATCTCCACCACCATCATCATCCTCGTCATCACGGCCATCAACATCACTACCAGTATCATCGCCGTCATCATCATTATCAACACTCTTTCTTTTTGATGTAAGGTGTCGTGGTATTTGTAAACTTGAATCTCAGTAAGGTTCTGTGGCAAGACATCAATCTACATTTGCCACTCTCCACCCAAGTGTAAATGAATATTTGATATGCTACATAGCGCTACATACACGTGGCTGCGCGGCTATAACCGGGGTAATGTTAGAGCGTCAGGAGTGCCGCGGCGTGAGGGACTTAGTCACTATATACACTATACAATATGCTGCAATCTTCTTCTCTTTCCATCTCGTATCCTTCCAACTCTCCTTTATTCCTCCATATTCTTCTTCTGGCTCCTCATCATTTGCTTGTTCTTGTACTTCTTTGCGAAGTATTTACATATAATGCTTTGGTCATGATTATTGCCATAATTAAAGGGGCAGTCTACCCTGAGATTAACTTTCAGTTTCTTATTTATTGATGACGGGATATACAGTATTGTGTTTACTACGAAACATATTTGCAAACAATCTTTTTTCGGGTGAATGTCTGATTGAAAGAAAACAAATAAGGGGAAACTATACATTTTTGAATTATTTGTTGTACAGGGGAAATGGGTGGAGATTTTGTGTTTGATTGAACGCACCTTCAAACAATCTTAATTTCTTATTTTTGATCGGTTTCTGCTCAAACCTTTTACTCACCTGTTTTTGAGGCAATTGTTCTGTTTTAGTATCAAAACCAACTTAATACCAGGCTGGATTATCCCTTTAATCAACAATCTATAGCTAACATAATTCTTTTTATATATGTCATGTTTAAATTGTCATTCAACCTGGGAATAGACAATCGTTTGCCTTTGTCGAATTATAATCTGAGATAATTGGGGATATTCACCTTTTGGGGGAGGTTACATTTTGAAATAATCAAATAATAAAAATGGAATACACATGTTGCAGGCGTTCACCATCGTCATCAGAAGTTTTTTTCAGTAGGCACAGGAAATGTGCAGGATGCACTATCTAGCTATACCGGAAACAGATAACGGTTGGTCGTTTTTCCCATTTGTCAGTAGCGTAGCGAGATAAAGTCAATAATGGGGAGGTACCGTCGGGTCATGCACAGCGTAACAAGAGAGATAGTTGCGACACGCGCAGGTACACGAGCGTGGGCATTGGTTAAATCATGAATGGAGGGAATTAAATGAAATGGCTAACAAATCAGAAGCGACTTCCGCTGTGGCAACTATACCTCTAAATCAACTAGCTATAGGTGTATGTGGGTATTTAATGTGTGTGTGTGCGCGCACGTCCGGGTGAGTTTGTTGGTGTTTGTGTTTGAGGGGTCGGAGCATGAGATGGTACAAATGCTAGAGAAAACGGTCATTATAATAAGGGACCCATCACCACTTTTTAAAGTATCCTCCACCTTTTCCTTTTCACTTATTTCGCAAAACCTTTAGGGGTTTACCCCCCGTGCACCCCGTTCCGGGGCTGCGCCACTGGTTTGGTTTGAGATGACCTTTCAGGTCACTGGTTGAGAACAAACTCAGGAAATCAGGGAAGGAAGAATGGGAAAGGACGGATGTCTGGAAAGGGCACCTGTTCTTAAAGAATTGAAGAGGGGTGTTTATGTATGGAACCCAATTCTTTTATACTATTGACATCTGATACCACTAATTTCTAGAAATGTAACTGAAGTGCTACCTGTCCTTAAGGAGGAGTGTGTGTATATGGAACCCACTTATTGTACTATTGAGGTCTGATACCAGTCATTTTGAACATGGAAATGGAATCTGTTCTTAAAGAATTGTAGAGGAGTGTATATGTATGGAACCCACTTATTCTATATTATTGAAATTTGATACCAGTACTTTTTAAAAATGTAAGTGGTACCTGTCTTAAAGAAAAATAAGAATGTGTGTATATACTTGTTGTACTATTGAGGTCTGATACCAGTCATTTCGAATATGGAAATGGAATCTATTCTTAAAGTAAGAGAGAAGTGTGTGTGTATATGTAACTCACTTTTGGTTATATTATTGAGATCTGATACCAGTCATGTTTAATATGGAAATGGAATCTGTTCTTCAAGAAAAAGAGGAGTGATTGTATATGGAACCCACTTGTTTTACTATTAAGATCTGATACCAGTCATGTTTAAAATGGAGATCGAATCTGTTCTTAAAGCAAAAGAGGAATGTGTGTATATGAAACCCAATTTTTGTGTATTATTGAGATCTGATACCAGTCATTTTGAATATGGAACTGGAATCTGTTCTTTACAAACAAAGAAAGAGGAGCGTGTATTACAGAACAGTTACTGTTGTGGTAAACTTTCTTTGCCATACTACCTCAGCATGAATTATATTGGCTCAAATTGTATTCGAGCTTATTTCGCGAAAACCTTTACAATCGTGTTTTATTTATCTCATTATATCATAACATTGGACTAAGAACCATTGTCGACACGATAGTATTTTTGCTTATTTATTTGTAAGTAACATTCTTCTTTTTTTCCCTTCTCTTTATCTCCTTTTGTTCTTTATATCTTTCTCTTCCCTGTCTATCAACTTCTCTCTATTGCATATACTTTTCTCTGCCGTTCTCCCTCTATATCCCCTCCCTATTCCAGGACACACGAAGCTGACGAACCGTTAGATTATCTTCCCCGCTTTCGCGCCACAACTGCCTTTTCCCGCCATCTCTGCTACCAACAGATCACCTGACCGTCATACATCCGAGGATTAATGTCAGGAAGAACGCAATATTAAATAAACTCTTTCGGTTTGCATTTTTATCACGATCATCTTTATTCTTTACGACTCTGTAGCAGAGATATGATTCATCTACGTCATTGATGCTCATAGCAGAAAAGGACAAGACAGTAGCAAGTATAGATGTGGGTGAAATATGCGGAATTTGTTTGCTAAAACTTTGAAAGAATAATAGGAAGACGACTCTCTTCTTTGCATAGGTTTTAAGTGTTAGAGATAGCAGATAAAGATGGAATCGAGGATGATGCATCAACTTATTATCATCCTGATAATTTCAAGCACGATTTGTCTATCGATTGCGTTACCTAGCTTCGAGGTACACCCCATAGATGTTGAGGTCAGTGAGGGTGGGCTTGCCATTCTAAGGTGTACCGTGACGGATCTTGGTGACGCAAGCCTGTACTGGCGTTATGTAAACGACGGAGGTTCTATAGGAATTTTGTCCGTGAACAGGAACACTGAGAAGTATGCCCCACTGCACGGTGAACTTACCGAGAGGTTATCCGTCACAGGGGATCCTAACCATGGAGAATACAACCTCTTAATTAGAAATGTTATCATGTCGGACCAGAGGCAATACCTTTGTTCTGCAATTACACCCGAGTTTGACGCATTTGATTCGAATAAGGCCAGTCTCATAGTTCGACCGAGGAATCGCCCGATTCCAGACGAGCCCGATCCTTTACCAGCTTGCTTGGCTGAAGCAATCGCTCCTCCAGGAAGTTTTAACATTGGTTCACTGGTTCGGTTCACATGCGCCACGGCTTCAGGTTCTCCTCCGCAAACGCTAGCTTGGACCATTATTGAAGGGGGAAGGAGAACTCTACTCGTAGCCTGTCCTCAGTCTCCGTGCATTCACAATCGTCAGTTGTCCATTGAGGACGTCAATAGAACGTTTGTATGTGAATTGGTTGACGGATCTGCCCATCCGAATAGAGTGGAATGCACTTACACGCCGTTGCAACGTCAGATTGACGTAGTCTTAGATCCTCCTTTGTTTCAGCACCCGCCAGGAATACGGCAAGGGTTCATCTGCTTTCCAGTTGCGTACGACCCAAATAACCTGTTATTTGAATGGTATCGTAATGCTGACCTTATCGCCAATGGAACCAGCTATTCGTTGCTAAATTTGATGATCCATCGTGAAGACGATGGTTCCACGTTGTCCTGCGTAGTGTCAACACTTGATGGATCCTTCCGGGGAATTGGGAAGGCTTATATCGAACTGTTTGACCCTAGTGAAGTATTCCCCGACGTTGAAGGTTCTTCATCCCCACCAATTGATCACGTTACAACAAGACGAGCTAAGACAGAGACGTCTTCGAGTAGGTCTGGATCTGTTATAAAATACACGACAACGTTACCCTCACCTGCAGGACCATTACTGTCCATCCAGCCTCTAGCAGAAATCAGTGATGGGGATAATTCCTCAAGGCATCTCTCGATATTAGTTGTTGTATCCGCCATCGCAGGAGCCTTGGTGACTATGCTCTCATGTGCCATCGGATTAGTCGTGCTCCTTTTTATTCGCAAGAGACGAAAGCAAAAAATCCTAACACAGCAGCAAAATGGGGCTACACATGGTAATGGTAACTGTGGACAATTGGAAATGAGCGTTGTCGACACGAAGACTTTGGAGGGACGTGTCGCCGGGGAAATCGGAGATAACGCAGTGAACACGCAGCGACAATCCATTGGGTCTGATACTGAATGTTCCCTTGATAGGTTCTACGTCACACTAGAGCCCGGAGGTAACGAAGCTGTAGAGGATATTGATTATTCGAAGAAAGCAAGTAAGGAGAGTCCTGATGCTGACAAGTCATCAGCATTTGGGCCACCTTGTACACCTAATGAATACGCAAGGCCCCAAACGAAACCATTGGAAATTTCAGATCAGCTTCACCAAGGCATGCTCAATCAAGGATTGTCTAGGATTCATGAGCGCACCATGTCAGAATCTTCAGCAAGTGCTTACGCCGTAACGGATGTAGTGTCTCTTGAGGGTCGTTTCATTTTCAAAGGCATGTCTGGTCGCGACGAGGCTCATATGGGCGTTTGTCGTCTCCCGTCTGGAGAACGTTCGGCCACAATGTCCAGAGCGCTTACCAGAAATCAAACTGCTCCGCCGCTTCCTGCACGAACACTTCCCCGAACATTATCAGTCCAAGATCAACCTCCTAGCGATGAATCCTTCAGTCAACGCCGGCAATCAGATTCTGAAGCCATCAAGGACAAAGCAAAAAGTAAATCAAAGAATTCTTTCGGAAATCGTTGGCCCTGGTCGGTGAGAAACAAAAAAGAATGTTCGATTGATTCGGAAGTTACTCCAGAAACACCAGATGTTCCTTCGAGCGAATGGGAAAGCCGACGACTGTCAGTAGCGAGTGGTGGTAGTGGGGACTATGCAGAGATAATTAGCGCCGATAAGGTTACTGACTCTACCCCAGGCAAAAGACACTCGATAGCTTGTGAGAAATTAGACAGCATTCCCGAGCGGTCGGTCCCTGCAAATGACTACCAAGACGTCGAAGCCTACGCCTCATCAATGGCTCTCCTGGGGAACCAACCTAAGATTGGCAAGGAGACAACCACCGAGTCCGGGTACGATCGGTTGTCCAGACCAAATCAATTCCAATCGCCGCCTCTCCAGCGATCGTGCACCATGCCGATTTACGCCAAAGTAAAGAAATCAAAAAGCCTCGATCATGATGGAAGCGGAAAGACCACAAAGGAAACCAGTCAAGGAGATACACGTAGAAACAGAACGGACAAATCTGAGTCGAATCCGAAATTCCTGCGGAGCATGTCAGAGGGAACAGCGCCCTCTGCTCGCAGGAATAAACCAAGAGTCATTGGCGGTTACGACACCGTGGAGATAACAGAGAAACTGGACCATATTTTAGTTCAAATGAGAAATGGATTCTCTGGAGAAACAATTGATATATCTGATGAAGAGATCAAAGAGCCAAGCACCAACAAAGGAACCCACTTTGCCGATATCGTTTAGACTTTACTTCTACCTAGGTCATTGTAATATTTTGAAATAGTATAGTGCTAATTCGCTTTGAACGCGATCGTATAGACTTTAGAAAGAGCCAAGCTGATACAATCTCAGTAGCTTTGCCCAACACCTTTAGAAATACACAAGGAACACAATGAGGTATGACGTAATTCCAAAATGATTTCTATAGGATATACAATACAGTATTAACACTACCCTTGAGAACGTTTTTTGAAAGTCTTTGCGATCGTGTTTTGGTGGATTAACGTTACGATTGCTCCTAGTAATATGTGTATATATATTAATGTGTATATTTTTGTATTTCATTGGCTCTTTTTTAGTCTCCCCCTTCTCTCTCTCTCTCTCTCTCTCTCTCTTTCTCTCTCTCCTTCCCCTCCTTTTCTTTCTGTCCCTTCCTCTCTGTCTCACATATCCTTCTCGCCTCTAGTTGCTTTTCCGTTTCAAAATTAGTCTCTTTTTTCCACTTCTGGCAATTAGTCTACTTTTCTACCTTTCTTTCTTTCTTCCTGACTTCCTTTCGTTTTAAAAATGTTTCTATCGCTGTCTCGCTCTCCTTTTCTCCATATTTATCTCTGTGTTTACTCCCCCCCCCCCCCCCCCATATTTGTTGTTCTCTCTCTCTCTCTCTCTTTCTCTGCATTCTTGTTCAAGCTTCCTTTCCTCTCCTCCCTCTCCACTGTCCCTTATACATACCTTTACGCCATATAGCGCCCTATGAATAACTAACAAAGTAACATGACGTAATTAATGGTCAAATCCCATATTTCACACAATAGAGTACCAAAGTGGTAACGTCATTATTTGCTCGTCGTTCAGGTTACTGGTTCCAAACAACAGAGCCTGCGCATGAGGACTGAAGCATGAAAAGTTCAGTGTTTGCGGCTGGTGTGATTACCGTACCATTATGCTTCACAAACTTGTTTGGAAAGAAGCAACCTTGACAACTTGGTGGTATCGCCCCATACAAGGCGACTGACCAAGTTAAAACAAGTCGTCTTCTCAATTGGGCTAAGTAGGAGCCCTGCTTTAGTGTTATAATTAGGCCTAATATTCTGATGCAATTAGTGTTATGGACCAGGCGCGGATCCAGGATTTCTTAGGGGAGGGGGCCCAACTTTTTTTTTTTTTTTGTGCTCCTTAAAATTTGAAATCGCGCCGGCCGAAAAGTCGCTCAGTGGGGGGGGGGGGGGGGGGGGGGGGGTCCTCGAAAAAAATTCAATTTGCACCCCCCCCCCCCCTTGAGCGCCAGGGGGGGGGGGGCAAAAAAAAGGTAAAAATCACGTGATTTTACATGATTTTTTTTTTCTCAAGGATCCGCCACTGTTATGGACTCATCATCACTCTGCTGTGTTCCTTTTTCTTGTTTTACATAATTGCATGTCGCTGGAACACGAAAATAACAGCAATGTAAATGAGTTAACACTTTCATCGCTCAAGTTTGTAAGCAGCTTTAGATGTGTTACTATCGTGCCGCAATATCTATCTATCGAGGTATTTTCTCCAAGCACGGAGTTTGATTCCGAAATTTTCTCATAATCTCTGCTTTTTGCTATTCTAATGCACTTAATGTTCCCCTCTCAGTTGATTATTGGTTTCCCTCTTGGTCTGGGACCTTCTACATTTCTCTCCAAAAAATCTCTCAAGAGACGCGAATATCTTTTAATGTGGCCATCGTCGTTGTTCATCGTTATAATTATTCAAGAAATGAACTCCTAATTTCCGCAGATCTTTTAAACGTGGAGAAGTCCCATTTTGTGCATTTTGAAATAATAACCACTGAAATTTTAAATGGTGCTTGTTGAATACCGTTTGATTATGTTTTTATTAAATAATACTTCCACCTGTGTATCATAGAATGTACCGTCGGTGCATAAATGAATAATGATGAATTATACATAACTTTTATGGACATGTATCTTGCATTTTGTGTCGATGGGTTTCATAGTTTTGTACAAATAACCACTGTCTGCACATGCGCAGAAGGTATCTCCAAGAAGGCTTCAGCTCGCATTGTCGTTGTCGTATGTCTAGAGATGGAGTGACCGGAACATGTAAATATTTAAGTTGGATCTGCTATTAAAATGATATCTTTAATGACGCACTCCTGACCCTTTGTTTCTGTTAGACCACACGATTTGTCCTTAAAATACATGTACGTATCATGGAAACGCAATTGACTTACACACAGAGGAATGTGGTTAGTTTGTTTTGCAAATAACCAAAGAGAGAGAGACAGAGGAGACGGTGTGATTAGAGAAAGATGTGTAAAAAGAACGAGAGAGAGAGAGAAAGAGAGAGGTGGATCAATTACCAGAGAAAGAGTACTTACGGTAATTCTGTTTGGAGCCAGAAGGGCGTTAACTCACATACTTTAACACAGAGTTGATACCCTTATGGCTCTCAACAGACTATAATAATAAATAAAAGAGGGTATGATGGAAGTTAAGGTGGTTTTAAGGGAAAGAAAGTGATCAGTTTCAATTACGTTTAAAGAGCACCATTGTATTACGAAATAACTCTTCACAAAGCACAAACAGCTGAATACATTAACATTTGTATGAAAATTATGTTACGTTCTGATCATAATGATAGTATACTATTGAGTGTCGCTGTCTCAATTTACACACATCTCACTATGACGGACAAAGAAAGAGGACAAAATATACAGTTTCTCATTCTACCCTAGACAATTGCTGTGGTAGACAAAGGAACATCCCTTCACTGCTACTATGTAAAAATGTGTAGAACAGGTGAATATGTGGCACCTGTTCTACACATTTTTACATAATAGCAGTGAAGGGATGTTCCTTTGTCTACCACAGCAATTGTCTAGGGTAGAGTGAGAAACTGTATATTTTGTCCTCTTTCTTTGTCCGTCATGTCCATAGTGTCTATGACGTTTAGCATAATTATTATGAAACAATGCATCCTGATACAGTATTTTTTGGCTGGGTTGGGGCGTGGCAGGGGGTCCAACATTCCGTGAAATCCCCCCCCCCCCCGTAAAATCATTGAGGCACCCTTTTCCGATTCGACTGGTCTTGTGAATGAAGCCAATACATGCCTTATGTGTAACGCTGAAATATTATTCACAAATTTCCTGTCGATCTACTTACAAAGTGGAGCAGGGCTTATCTTTTTTTCAATAAATCTGCATCATGTGAGAATCGTATATACTTTGTTTCCTGTACTTCCCAATTTCTGCACGACATGCACGCATGCGTGAAAAATATTGGCTTTGTAAAGGCATTTACGGTGTCAGTTTCGGTTTAGTTTGGATGGTTTTCATTTAGACGCCATCTTGATTTGTAATATTTACCAGTACATTATCGAATAGATCTTCTTCAGGCGAAGTTTAAACATCAAAGGACAGCTAATCGAAGAGGTGAACCTTCTTTCGGATTTCAAAATACGAAGGTGAGAACAGCAATTTTGATGTGTAGGAATTTTACTGGTTCGTTTTGTTGGTGGCTTAGACAATATTATTTTTGTCGTAAACACGGAAGTGAAAGAAAAAATGATGAAACGGTTATAAACGAGCATAAAATGAGTATGAAATGAGAATGAAATGAGTATGCAAAGAGTGTAAATATAAGTTTGGATCGAGAGAACAAAAATGGAATCGCTATATATCACCATGAGAGAGAGAGAGAAATAAAGAAAACAAAATTAATTTTGCCAATGTGGAAAGGATTTTCTTTTTTAAATCTCTCTCTCTGATGGATAAAGACATCTTTATTAAAAGAACAGATGTTATTTATATCGAACCCTCCACCCCCCTCCTCTCCTTCTCTCTCTCTCTCTCTTTCTCTCTCCCTATCTCTCACCGTCTCTTCCTTCCGCACAAACTTTTTCTTCTGTCTGTCTGTCCCGATTTATGAGCCTCGTTTACGGTCTTCCTTTCCCCACGCTCTTTCTATCTTTTTCTGTAACCACCCCCCCCCCCTCTGTCTCTCTCCCTATATTATAGCTCTGTATACATGTATATATTGTGTAGTACCAGGATTGACCAGTCTGACAAGGGAGATGCACTATCTCCCTGGTCTGACACTCATAAACTCTACAGCAGAACCCACTATTATCAATATTATTATTACAGGCTGTTTGTCATAATGGTGGAATAATTATTTTACCCCAATTTATTGAATGATTTTGACAATGATTTATTCCTCTGTCCAGCTTATGTATTTTTTAATGAGTAAACCCCGTCTCTATATCTCTTCTATATATATCTGCTGTCCTATAAACATATATATTATATATTTTCATCTCTCCATATGAGATCCTTTAAAAAAACCTACAGACCATCTCAATCGTCTTCAGTGACGAATGCAAATACTCGTTGTTATTATTATTACTGTTATTATTATCATTATTATTATTATTATTATTTTACTTAGGCTGTTTTCTACAGGTCAATATTCTGATCAGAATATGGCGGCTAACTTCAGCTCTGCAGAAGACATCTGTGAAGTTGAGAACTGTCAGTCAATAACATATGTGACGTACAGCGTAAAGGAGAAGAAGAAGCTCTGCGAAGACTGTGCCTCCACAGAGGGATTCATCGGAGAAGCAAGAAAGGGTGGGTCCAATCTGTATTGTGAGAAGCATGATAAAGATATTGATTTGTATTGTAAAACACATGGTGTAGCCCTGTGTTATTCATGCGAAATGATATATCATAATGAGCTGTCCTGCGAGCGACAGGATATAGAGCACGCGATCATGGACAAAAAAGCAAAACTAAACATTCTGAAAGAAAAGGCAAAGGACAAATTAAAGCTTTGTCGAGTTTATGGAGATCAGATCCGCCAGTGTAGGAAAGACACCGACACCCATCTACAAGCTTTGACAGATGAAGTTGATTCGGTATTCAATGAGGTGATCCAAACAGACAAAGACGTAGAGAAGAAGGATGCTGCAAAAATCAACCAGGAGATTGATGAGAAGAATACAAAACTTCAAGAGGAGATTCAAAAGAACAATGAGGAGAGAGAGAAGCGACTTGAACTGAACCGTACAACTGCAGAGAAAAGACGAGAACCCATCGACAATAAACAGCATGGTCTTCATACAGACATTCAAAACATTGCTGAAACGAAAAATAAAAAGATTAATGAGTTGGAGAAAACGTGTCAAGATAACACAAAAACCACAGGGAATACAATACAGACACTTGAGACTGTACTCGAAGAAGATAAAAGTGTCGTCAACGATGGGAATTATGTGGAGACATCAGTGAGTGATAAATTAAAGAAGCCACTGAATGAGGGTGAGCTGAAACAAATTACCGGTACCATATCGGATGTGAGGTTTGTGAAGGGTGCTGGGAAAGAGAAGTATGATGGGAGGATTGATGGGTATGACGGGGAGTGGAATCTCATTGATACAATCAATGTCAAAGATAAAATCACATCCCCAGCCATTGTAGGATGCATAGATGACTGCAATGTGATCATCACAGATAGACTTCCGGGTAGCCATCATACATACATGTTAGATATGAACACTAAACACGCTCAGAGAGTGATAACTAGTAGTGTCACAACATGGGCTCAGTCCTGTGCATTGCTGAATGATGGCAAGGTAGTATGCGGGAGACGGTGTCAAGGGTGTACAGGGGACAGTTTGATTGGATTCATCAGTGTGTATGACAGACAATGGGAGCATATCAACTACGTCACAATACCAAGAAACACAACGTGTGACACCATATCGGTGAATGTAGCTGTTGACCAGGATGGGATGATCATCGCTGCTGAGACAGATCACTCTAAGATATACGTCATCAACCCAGCTGATGGTAAGATCATGAATACCATCACATGTAAACAGAAGATAAGGATGCATGGTGTACTATCATCAGGTCACATCATCGCTCGACCCTACCCACCATATCGCAGAGTGTTCATCATCGACAGACAGGGCGCTCAAAGGGATATCCCCCACAGTGATGTCATCCTGAATACCTGCATCGATCCTATGACAGACGACCTCTACGTCGTGACATCAGATAATGAGAGGAAGACGTGTGTGATTGATCAGATGATGAGCGGGGGTGATATGAAGAAAAGAAGAGTAGCATCATTCCCTCTAACAACTATTATTCCGAATAGGGTGGGTCACCTTCTATCGTCTTACGTTATGATGACGTTATCAGGCCATATGATTGCTTGCGATGGGGACAACATTCTTGTATTCAAGAAGCTATTGAGCCTATAAAGGCACGTTCACGTTTGATGCGATAAACCTTTTTTTAAATATTTTTTTAAAGCTTTTTTCATGCGTCTGTTTATATGTTGTTGTTTTTTAAAGATGTAGTGCGCTTCACGTTCATGTATCTTAAAGGGGGTGTAGCATGAAGAGACTAAGACCCCCTTTACTGCAGTGAGTAAAAGGCCGGGCCGGGCCGGGCCGAGCCGCGGCCGTCCTAGCACTGTAAACGCGCAAAAGGCCAAATGCGAGGCCGAAAGTGGCCGCGCATTTGGCCCTGCTCTGGGGGTAGTCTCGGCCGCGGCTAGGCCCGGGCTTTTCTCACTGTAAACGCACGCAGGGCCAAATGCGTGGCCAACTGTTACCCCGGAAGGTGAAAGTTCGCCGTGTATAGGAAATTGGGAAAAAGATTCACTGCAAATATCCCGCGCACGCGCGACCGGATCAGCACTTTGACCCCCGCGGCGCGCTCCACCCCCCCCCCCCCCAAATAATCGTTTGTTTACATGCAGAGCGCTACTACGACAAAATATTGAAAGGTTACAATTTAGGCCGCGGCCGAGCCTGCCACTGTAAACGCACAAACGTGCGGGGCCGAGTAGGCCTGGCTCGGCAGCGGCCCGACCCTGGCCCTTTTCTCACTGTAAAGGGGGTCTTAGTGTCATTCCCGTGGCCTGACTCGGGGCCAATCGGGTATAATACGACTACAGACGACGCGACCGTAGTATGCACGTGCGTGCAACATACGTGAGACCGAAGCGTGAGGAAAACTTTGGTCTGTTTCGCGAACGCTAGCGCGCGCTGACCATATAGAGATTAAGTCGCTGAATACCGTTCTAGTCCATTCGTTTACGTGCAGATGCCCAAAAGAAGTCGTAGATGACGTTAACCAGTATTTGCCATGTTACACCCCCTTTAATAAGTTAGGAACTTTGTTAGGCGCAGTTGAAATTCATTTACATATTACAAAAAAAAAAGAGTCTGCTGTGGTTAATCGCGTTATTTCTGAACGAGTCATGGACGAACTCGTGTTGCATCACGGTGACTAAGTAGGCTTATACATTTTGTGCATAACATACCTGTACAATGATCTATTTAGCCTAAATAAAAAAAATGTATCCAGATATTTAAAGCCCACCGCACCCTACACGATCTGACTACGGTCCAACTTTGGAAGAATAAGGAATTACCTTTTGACATGAACATTAAATATAATAAATAAAATCTAAATTTTAAGGGATTTCATGATTTCTTGGAGAAGGAAAAGCTAAATCAGCTCAGAATCGTAGTGACGTCAGACTAAGAATGTGATTGTTTACGCTTTGAAACCGATTCGGTTTTTATTCTGACTCGAAGGCTGAAATACTCTAAAATGCCAGATTTGTGTTGATAGATTAAAAGTTATGATATTGAAATAAGTTTCAGTTATTTTTCGGGTGAATTTTTTTCGATTCGGCTTTTATTCTGACTCTAAGGCTTAAATACACTAAAATACCAATTATTAGCATTCTTATCATTACATAAAAACTACAAGAGGAAGATTGTGTTTGATTTCCATATCAAATATGATTGCCATTTCTTCATAGATAATGAACAAAAAATGAGAAGACAAGTCTAGCCACATCTCTTTCGTCAAAGAATATCAAAAATGATGAAAGGACCAAATGCAGTAACATTTAGCGCTCGAGTCGGTCCCCTGATTAGATAACTAATGACAAGTTCATGATAGCTTATGTATTTTGACATGCAATCGTTGATATGTAGGGCCTGTTAGCACACAACCAATACTCTAACAATGACATAAATTGCTCGGTATTGATTGTTTGTTTGTATTAGCTTTTTTTGGGTAGTATATCATGAATTTTAAATATATAGCCACATTATACTCAGTATTTTAATACTGATTGTTAGTGATTTTTAGTGTTGCCTAGAAACATGTCAATTATTGCTATACAGGGCCTGTTTTGACAAAAATCCAATTTATAACATCTACATACACTGTGAAAAGGTTGGGCAATATTTTTTCAACACTTTGCCCAACGTTGTGCCAATAGTCAACCCAACCATCTATTGGGCAATATTTTGCCCAGTGGTATTGGTAAACATAAGTACCCTACTTCACACGTGCATAATTGTTTCGTATTTTGACCAAAATTTGGGCAAAGATATGACCCTTCAATTGCCCGACTACGGTATCCAACTTGTTGGGAAAATCTTGACCAACTGTTGGGCAAAATACGAAAATATTGCCCAATAGATGGTTGGGTTGACTATTGGCAAAGTGTTGGAAAATATTGCCCAACCTTTTCACAGTGTAAATTGCACGTTGTTGATTTACTTGTTTATTTATATGAGCTTGTTTTTTTGTTTTGTTGTTGTTGTTGTTTGTTTGTTGTTGTTTTGTTGTTTTTTTTTTGGGGGGGGGTGGGTAATCTATATTGTAAATAGCTACATTATGTTAAGTACTTTTAAGAGTGAACTTTATTGATATTTCGTGTTGCATAGAAACTTGACACTTTTATTTAGGATCTATTTTGACAAAAAACAAATGCTATAACAATGGCAGAAATGGCACGTTATTGTTTTATTTATTAGTTTGTTAAAGCTTGTTTGTTTTTTGCAATTTATGTCGAAAATAGCTACGTTATACTAAATCAATGGAAGACTAAACTTTCAATTGAATATTCGTATTGCTATGAAATAATGAAATATGCATATGTTCCTTGATGCTTATATATGTATTTTGACAAATAAAATGCTATAATAATGACATTAATTGCACTTTTTTGTAACCTATCTTATCATCGTAAAAATAGCTGCATTATTCTGTATAATTTCCAAGATTCGATTTTGTTGACTTTCATTCTGTTGTAATGATATATTTAATCTTCGAATATGTATTTTGGATGGATCAAAAGCAATTTAATATTCCAATAAAGGTATGCTGCACAGCATCTAGTGTGTATACATTTCACCTAGTCATCACATGCAGTTGGATGGATACAAAATAGTTAATGTAAAATTCAAATTCGTGGATGTTTTTATTGAACCGTGTATTATAATGAGACATGTTTGTCAGGTTTTCGGTTTGATGATTTTGTTTTACCTGACTGCTAAGAAAGCATATGTATGCTTGTAGGTAGGCGAACAGGGGATCGACGGCATTAAGCCATCTTCGAGGGATTTGGTATTGAGGAGTAATGCCTCACCAAAGGGCACTAGCGCATCGACTTGGTTATGATCCGTGACCTCCCGGTTACGAGACCACTGCTCTACAAATGAGCCATCGCTTCTCCTGATAACATTTTGAATTATTTTGTTAGTCTATATCGTTGGCCTTACCATCATGTGCTAACAAAAAATTATCACCACAAATAATAATAATTAATAATTAACAACATTTGTATAGCGCTTATCACACAATATGTCTCTAAGCGCTTAAGAAAAATAGAAAGAGAAGGAATTACAGCCAAATATTAAGTTATACATAATAGATAGTGGACAATCGAGGGGGCTGCATAAGCAAATGAAAAAGGCTATTTAACAAAAAAGTATAATTTTCTTTTTCCTCAAAAAAACATAACAACATAATGAACTAAATGAAAGAGTCATTCGCATATTTGGGACAATTGGGGTTTCAGACACGGCCTCTTCAGGCTGTCTAAAATAGGTCGCGCGTGATTTCTTGATCACATTTCTTGGTTTCGTATGGAAGAATAGAAATGTCTTAAATGTGTCATGCGTGATATATTGACCGCATTTCTTGGTTTCGTATGAAAGAATAGAAATCAAGCTTACCAATGATGTATAGAATGGCACAAACGTACTGGGATTATTGAGTAAGTTACCATTATACTTCAGTTTCCATTTTTTGCATAAACACTCTCTATGCTAATGAGACGTGAATAGCTGGGTGTCATTGTGTAAGATAATAATTATAATAATCGGTTCTTGAAGAGAGCTTAGCAAGTTACGATAGAACGTCTCTATGCGCTTCCAAGAGCTTTGGAAATTATTACCCAAGCTTTAGCTCCGGCAGCCGTTATCAGCGCAGAGTGCTCTTCAAGCAACAATCCTACCAGCCTTACCAGGTACCAGTGGCGTATGCAGGATTTTTTCAAGGGGGGGGGGGGGGATTTTAAAATCGGGCCCAAAATTTCGCAACGACTCAGCTTTATTATTTTGCTCCCGAAAAATTGAAAATCGCGCCGTCGTAAGAGGACACTTTTTTTTTTTTTTTTGGTCTCGGAATTTGAAAATTTGACATTTTGTCCAGTTGGGGGGGGGGGGGGGGTAAGGTCACCTTTATAAGGTCAGCCATTGGCAATTGTTTTTTTTAAATTTTTTTATTATTATTTATTAAAAAATAGAAAAAACAAAACAAAAGGGGAGGGTTTTCCAAAATAATATACATAACACATACACATCAACAAAACTCGAGCGGGGGGGGGGGGGGGTTAACCCCAAACCCCCCCCCCCCCCCCCCCCCCCCTGCGTACGCGCCTGGACATAACCAACAAAATAGTTTGAACGGTTTCTTGATCTATCAATAGATTCTATAAACGATAATAACATGTCAATAGCTGCATTGAGATCATAATTCGTTAGGATTCACATTTTTTGCCTTTGCAGGTTGCTATATTTAGATGGATTTGGATACATTTGAAAAGTTTCTACGGTATCGCAATCCACACAATGACATATTTACAAGTAAATAACTACATTTTACTAATAGTATTTGAAGGATTCGTTCAAATCGTTCTATCTTTGATAGAAAAAAAAAGGTTTAGAATTGTAATACGTTTCAATTAAAGGGATAGTTGAGTTCTGTTGCAGAGGGCGCTACACAAAATATTTTTTTGTGAGATAATGAAAAACTGAGTGTCAAATTTGAAAGAACATAATATTTAAATGACAAAATCATCTTTGTTTGATCAAAATCGGTTCCGAGACGGCTGAAATATAACGATTTCTAATACTTGTGTACCACCACAAAATATTCGATATTTTGAAAAATTTGAAAAAACGGTTGGAAAAAACGAAATAACGCCTTTTACGCTGTATTTCAGCAAATGCTGATGTTGTTTTTTCTTGTTGGCATTTTCGTGTTGCTTATACTACGCACAACCAACCGGCCCATGTATTGTTATTTTTGATTAAATAATTAAATGAAGGTCACCATGTTTTGTTTAAATTTACTATGTTACTCGTCATTCTACCTTGAATCCCTTATTTATCCCAAAACCCAAGACTGAATTTAAAAAACGATCTTTTTCTTTCATCGCTCCAAGCATCTATAACAATCTCCCGACTCATATTCGCACGGCAACTTCACTCCAAATGTTCAAAAAACAAATTAAATCACTCCCTCCACTTTAATGCATGCACTGGTACCTAATGTTATATTATGACTTATTACAGTTAGTTTTGTTTGTTTTGTTTGTTTGTAGTTGTGTAGTCTGTAGTAGTTTTATTTCTTACCTTTTACCCTTTTGATTTTATGTCTGTTATTTATTTATGGCATGTGTATTTGTATTTGTATTTTGTATTGTATCAATAATATCTTAATGTTTAATAGTTCAGGCCTTATGTTAATTTTGATCTAGTTTTTAAGATGTTTTAGCTCTTTTATGGTATGTTGTTTATATAATGTCTTTGTTTTTCTACAATGTATTCTATTTTTTTTGTAAATCTTTGTATGTACAGGGCTCTTTTGTAAAGCAGGCCTCTGGCACTGAAAAGACTACCCTGTTTTTAAATAAAACTGAATAAATAAATAAATAAAGTGGAGCTGAATTGGTATGCTCGTATTGGCTAAATTTCACACATTTGGTGGTCTAAAATGACCTTCATAGCAATTTTAGGTTCTAAAAGGGTACTAGAAATGTCATAGATAACAATAAGAGCAATAATCATGCACTTTGAAGGCATTTGCGGTCTGAAAACAGAACTCAACTATCCCTTAAGGTTTGTCTCAGTTGTGTAATCCAAGATACCATACCATACAATTGTGTGCTGTATTTATTCGTGATTTTGTATAAATTGATAGTATATTAATTGATGTTATATGTATCTGCAGAAACAGCCGGAAAGTGATTTCATGCCATGTTATTTTGTGCATGAGTAATGAATTTGAATTGAGTTTAATTGAATATGCACTATCATGAAATGTAAATATCTGCATTGCACTAGTATTTCTAAGATCCTTCCACATAATTTGCCTTATAAGATATTATGTATATTTCTGTCTATCTTTGAAAAGGAATACAAAGGTTAATATTGAAATAAGTTTCACTTAAGGTTTTTGTCAGTTTTGTTATGCAAGTTACCATACAATATGCACTGTCATAAGATGTAAATAGCTGCATCGTATATACTAATCGTTCCAAGCTTCGTTTATATTTTGTTTGCTTAGCAAATATCGTATCAATCTTTTTTATTTTGTTATAGATTAAAAGGTATGATATTGAAATAAGTTTTAAATAAGGGTTGTGTCATTTCTGTTATCCAAGAAAACATATAATATGCACTGTCATAACATTTGAATAGCGGCATTACAGTAGTATTTCTATGATACATGTAAGTTCTTATTTTGTTTAAATCTCATCAGTTATTTTGTTAATCTATTCTTTCTTTGGTAAAACAAATGCTTTAAAATTCAATTAAGTTCCATTGCTTTGTAAACTGTGATATATCATAAGAGTATATACAAATTGGTTGATTTCTGTTATTTGTGTAACATAAGATTATGTTCTGCGTACATGCCCGGTAGTGATCGTGTACCTGCTTATGTACAGATCAGTGTGGTATTGTGGTGCATTCGCTAAACTCTCATACCTCAGTCCAAGTGAATATGACGTAAGCACTTCTGTACTCTTTGGTCAATTCCGTGTAGGCCTACTGTGCCGTGAATGCGACAATTTTTTTCTTTCTTCACATAAATCATCCCAGAATCAGGAAGCTATATATGTAACCATTGAATAATGTTCTAATCACTTCCATCGACCATAAAAACATATCAAGGGAAATTAAATTAATGGGTGAAAAATATAGATAATGCCCGTGTCGTATGAGAAACATTGCACTGAATCACCAAATGCATGTAAAAGGTATACCTTTTCTTACAACAGTACTGATTTGAGTTGGTGGAAGAAAAACAAAAATGTATCTCGCATCATTTAAATAGATTCGGAAATTTCTTTCCAAACTTGTTAAATATTGTTTTTCTGTAATGAAATGTATATCTTAATAACTCTTTCACTGTATTTTATAATTATTTTTTTGTATTAACATGTAACCATGAAAGACAACAAAAAATGCTTTAATCTAATTATACTGATCGCATTTGTGTATTTGTCAATATTCATACCGAAATTACAAAATGTGAGCTGGAGAAATAAAATATCAGCCTGGAATAGGTAAAGAAGAAAAAAGGGTGAGAGAGAAGAAGGGAGAAGGGGAGTAGAAAAAAGAGATGAAGAGAGAGAGAGAGAGAGAGAACTGTAGAGTGAAATAAACAAAAATCTAATATACTAGACAATAATTATAGAGATATAAATGTAAACATGAAGTTGTAATGAGAGAGAAATAGAAAAGGGAGGAAAATTAAAACAAAACCAGAAGAACAGAGAAAGAGGATAGGGGTAAAAGGAAAACAAGAATATAGTGAAAGAAGAGAGAGTGGACAGAGAATGAGAGAAAGAGAGGTAGGAAGAAGAACGAGGGGAAAGAGAGATAGAAAAAGAGAGAGATGGGAAAGAGAAAGAAAGGGGAATAGAGAGGGAGCGAGAAAGAGAGGGGAATAGAGAGAAAGAAAGAGGAAAGAGAGAGAGGGGAGAGAAAGAGAGGGAGGAAGAGAAAAGAAAGAAAGAGAGGGAGAGAGAGAGAGAGAAACAAAAGAAGTCAGAAAGAGACAACGAAAAAGGGGAATGATTTATTACAAAAAGTCAGATTGTCGTGAGATTCAAACAAAAAATAAGTACTGATTAAGAATAATTAAGAAGAGGCACCAAATAGTAAACAAACATAGCCTTGATATATAACAAGGCATAATATACTCTTTTAAAAAGAACGAAAACACTCTCATTGCGGTCTCAATCCAGCCTTCATTGTCACACAGAAAATATCGGAAAATAGCGAAGAATAAAAATTAGGAGCTCTGTCCTGTTCGTAATGAAAAACAGACTAGCGCCATCTATCAGTGACCAGTAACATTCGCCGTCATTCTGTTTACAAAATTGTACAGCGCCATCCCTTTCACGGTAAGAAGAGCAATTTAAGAATAGCGGTTTGTGACAAAAAGTATATAGAGTACTGTAACCGAGTTATGTTACGCAGAAACAAAATAAAGAAAAACTAAGACGGAAAAATGAATGCTACGAAAGAGCTAAACCTATATAAGTAACGTTATAGGACGGACGTAAATAGGGACTTTTAGATTATTTTGTGACGTCCATTCAAGGCAGAGCAATCCACATTGTCTTCGTGCAAATCTAAACGTCCCTTTTAATCTAAGATAGGCCTATTAAAGACACTGTTCATGTTGAAGGAAGCAGGGATGAGTTGCAAGCATTTCGAAATATTAAAGGTAGTCATCAACATTGAAAAAACTGGGCCAGTCACACAACTTGAAGAAGACAGAATGTATGGTAGTTTCCAAGAAGAAAGATGCCACCAGATGTAATATTCACATGCATGGAGAAGATGTAAAACGAGAGGACAAACTCTGCTGCCTTAGAGGTTTGATCACCTCAGATGGGAGGAGTGATGCAGAAGTCAAGAAATAAATTGAAATTCCAAAGGAGTCATTTACCAAAATAGGAAATGTGCTAAGAATTCGAAATCTAAGAATGATTTCTAAAATCCGGGTACTAAAGAGCTATGAATGCTCCGTCCGCCCAGATGGCTGCAAGAGCTACAGTGGAAGTTAAATAAATCATTGGACAGCAGAATCCAAGTAGCATAAAAGATTTCTTCCTGAGATCCCCGCAATCATTATTATCCCCATCAAATGCAAGGTTCCAATTTACACCTGGGTAGAGAGTGGCAAATGTGGTTTCATGTCTTGCCACAGGACAGTAATACCAGGCTGGGATTCGAACCCTCAACCTTTGTATTAAGAGTCGAATGAATGAGCCACTAAAACCACGAAACCCAATGTAATATCTGATCACAGATAAATATCGGTTGCTGGTTGTATTTTGAACAATAAGTCTCCAATTCGGCAAATTGCCGCAATCCACGAATTAAAAAAAATAGAACCAAGAAGTGAAGTCGTGCATTTGCTATATAAATATTTTATTTCGAACACGATAGCGACTATATTTTCGGAGATTTAACCCATACACAATAAATATTTCAGTGGACTTGTACTTCGACTTTTGAAGTGTGCGAGCAGGACAATGACTTATTAAGTAATCAGAACATACTTTCTATGGGACATATTGTGGGGCATGAAAATAATTTGTAACGAGTTGCTTTAAAGAGATTTGTGCATTAAATTGGATTACATTACGAAAATGGCCTACTACAATAGACGCATGTACGCATACCTTTTAAACAAAGGTCCTTCTTGACAACATTTAACCTTGCCCGAGGCTTGTCCGACATAGCAACATATATAACGTCAAGTCATATTGTTTAGGACAAGTAAAAGATATGTCGTGACGACGACACCCCTAAAATAAGTCGCTTAAATTGGAGGGGATCAGTGACTAACCTTTTCGGGTGACAAACATAAGAATGGGGTTGAACCACATTATACGGGGGTACCCCCCCCCCCCCCCCCCCTCCCCCTAAAAAAGTTTACATGCAATTCATAGGTGATAGGGGAGGGGCATCGTCCTAAAGGAAGTCGACTTTCCAAGTTCTATCAACTCCTCATCTCATGTCCTCTTCCCGTCTTTGAACTCGTTATCTCGTCCTAAGTTATAAATATTATGTTACGTTTTGCTCATAATAATAGCATACTATTGGGTGTCCCAAACTCAATACACACATCAGTGATGTTTTGCATGATCATTATAAAACACTGCATGCTGACACAGCACTCTCTGGCTGGGGCGATTGCGTGAGAAGGGGCCCGAAATTCCATGAAATCCCCCCCCCCCTTAAAGATACCATGTCCCTTTTGCAGCCAACATCAAATTCTGTAGAACTTTGCAGGAATTATGAATATGTCATGCATGTCCTATCTGTGAAATTTAAACGTTAGCAGTGTCCTAATATTCAAATTATGAAGGAAACCCGTTTACTTGCTAGACTTCACTGTCAGACACTATTGAGTGACTGACTGGCTTTTGTTCTTCTTTGGTAATAACATACATAAAATGAGCTGTAAAGGGTACATGAGCATTGGTCTACATCAATAACCAACTTCTTGTAATGGTCGAAATGAAACTGATTGAATCACTGCGCAGCAATAAAACGTACGAACATTCGGTACATTACTTACTGGCTCTATAGCTCTTAAGTCGATTTGACATCTAATAGTCGTTATTTTCCCACTTGAAGACATTTTTAATCCCACTTTTTTAATAGGGAAGTTCTAAATTAGTATTATGCCGTTGGAATTTAACCTTTTCATTTGTTTTGGCCTGCAAATGGGACATAGTACCTTTAAAATCATAGGGACAACCCCCTCCACACACAGAGCCTTCTCCGCTTCGACTGGCCTTGTGAATAATAGCCAAAGAATACATTCCTTTTATGTAACGCTGAACTATTTTTCACATATTTCATGTCGATCTATTCACAAAGAGCAGCGGGGCTTATCTTTTGTCAATACATCTTCACCATGTCACAATGGTTCATATTTCCCCTCTATTTGCCTATTTCTGCATGACATTGCGTAAGCAATATTGGCTTTGGAAAGTCAATAACGGTATGGTTCGGTTTAGTTTGGATGGTAACAATTTAGATGCCATCTTGATTTGCAAAAATCACCAGTACATTATCGATCAGATCTTCTTCAGGTGAAGTTTAAACATCAATGGACGGACAGCCAGTCGAGGAGGTGAACTTTCTGTGGGATTTCAAAATACGAAGGTGAGAACAGCAACTTAGGGTCGTTTTGATGGGGGTGTGGTACGTTATTATCATATTGTAAACACGGAAGTGAAAGAAAATTGATAAAACGGTTATGAAACGAGCATAAAAGAGTATGAGACGAGGATGACAAGAGTACGAGGCGAGAGTGAGTATAAGTATGGATCCAGAGGAAAAATGGAAACAACAAAGAGCTGGGGCTTTATAATAACCATGAGAGAAAGAAATTAAGGAAACAAAATTCATTTTGCTAATGAGAAAAGCATTTTCATTGTTATCTCTCGTTGATAGATAACGACATCCTGATTAAAAGTACAAATGTAATATACATCGATATCCCATCTCCCCCTCTGTCTCTTTCTGTTTCTTTCTCTCTCTCTCTCCGTCTCTACACCCCCCCCCCCCACAAACTTTCTTCTGTCTGTCCCGAATTTTGAAGCCCCGTTTACGGTCTTCCTTTCCCCCACGCTCTTCCAATCTATCTCAGTAACCCTCCCCCTCACCTCTTTCTCTCTCTATGTATTATAGCTCTTTATTCATGTTCATGTACATACATTTGTATTGTGGAGTGCCAGGATTGTAAAATCTAACAGACATGGGCTCTACAGAAGAACCAACTATTATTATTACTATTATTATTATTATTATTATCATTATTATTTTTGTTGTTATGATTGTTATGATTATTATTATTATTATTATTAGTAGTAGTAGTAGTAGTAGTAGTAGTAGTAGTAGTAGTATTAGTATTATTGTTGTTATTATTATCATTATTATTTATTATTATAATATTTAGTAGTAATAGTAATATTACTATTATCATTATCATCATTATTATTTTTATTATTTTACTTGGGCTGTGTTCTACAGGTCAATACTCTGATCAGCATGGCGGCTAACTTCAGTTCTGCAGAATACATCTGTGAAGGAGAGAACTGTCAGTCAATCACAGATGTGGCGTACTACGCGAAAGAGAAAAAGAGGCTCTGCGATGCCTGCGCCTCCAAAGAGGGATGCATCGTAAAAGCAAGAAGGGGTGGGTCCAATCTGTATTGTGTGAAACATGACAAAGATATTGAATTGTATTGTAAAACACATCATGTAGCACTGTGTTATTCATGCGTAATGATAGATCATCATGAGCAGTCTTGCGTTCGACAGGATGTAGAGGGCGCGATCATGGAATATAAAGCAGAACTAAACATTCTGAAAGAAAATGCAAAGGACAAATTAAAGCTCTGTCGAGTTTATGGAGATCAGATTCGCAAGTGTAGGAAAGACACCGACACCCATCTACAAGCTTTGAAAGATGAAGTTGATTCTTTAGTAAATGAGGCGACCAAAACAGACAAAGACATAGAAAAAGAGGATGCTGCAAAAATCAACCAGGAGATTGATGAGGAGAATACCAAACTTCAAGAGGAGATTCAAAAAATCAATGAGAAGGTTCGAAAGAACGACGAGGAGAGAGAGAAGCGACTTGAACTGAACCGTACAAATGCAGAGAAAAGACGAGAACCCATCGACAATAAACAACATGTTCTTCAAACAGACATTCAACAAATCGCTGAAGTGAAAGAGAAAAAGATTGTGGAATTGGAGGAGACATGGCAAGATGACACGAAAAACACAGAGAATACTTTACAGACTCTTGACACAGTACTCGAGAATGATAACAATATCGTCAAAGATGGGCATCATGTGAAGACATCAGTGAGTGATGAATTAAACAAGCCACTGAATGAGGGTGAGGTGAAACAAATCACCTGTACCATATCGGGTGTGCGGTTTGTGAAAGGTGCTGGGAGAGAGAAGTATGATGGGAGGATTGATTGGCATGAGGGGGAATGGAAGCTCGTTCAAACTATCAATGTCAAGGCCAAAATCACAAACCAGATCATTGTAGGATGCATTGATGAATGCAGTGTGATCATTACAGATAACACGTTTGGTGGCCTACATACATACATGTTAGATACGAACACTCAACACACCCAGAGAGTGGTAACCAGTAATGGTACACGTGTTCTCTCCTGTGCATTGTTAAATGATGTCAAGGTAGTATGCGGTAAATTCAGTGAAGGGTGTACAGGGGATAGTTTAACTGGATACATCAGTGTGTATGACAGACAATGGAACCACATCAATGGCGTCACAATACCAAGAAACACAACGCTTAATTTCACAGGGGTGGATGTAGCTGCTGACCAGGATGGGATGATCATCGCTGCTGAGTGGGGTCAGTCTAAGATATGCGTTATCAACCCAGCTGATGGTAATATCATGAATACCATCAGTTGTAGAGAGAATATAAGACTGCATGGCGTACTAGCATCAGGTCACATCATCGCTAGACCCTCGCCACCAGATCACAGAGTGTTCATCATCGACAGACAGGGGACTCCAAGGGAAATCCCCCACAGTGATGTAATCCTCAATTCCTGCATCGATCCTCTGACAGACGACCTCTACGTCGTGACATCAGATGATGAGTATAAGACGTGTGTGATTGATCAGGTGATGAGTGGGTGTGGTATGAAGAAAAGAAGAGTAGCATCATTCCCTCTATCAACAGAACTAGATTTACTTTGGGGAACTAGACTAGGCTCTCAGAACAATAGGCGGTATCACCTTATATTGTCTCGCGTGGTGATGACGTCATCGGGAAATATGATTGCTTGCGATGGAGAAAACATTCTGGTATTCAAAAAGCAATTAAGCCTATAAAGCCTCGTTGATCATCGACGCAGTAAAGTAAGCTTTACACATTCTGTGCATAACACACATGTAATAGAAACAAAATATATATATGAATGTACACACAAAAATAGTATAGTATCCTGTAACTTGTTTACATTTCTAAAAGGAAATCACATCTTTGAGAAAAGGATGGATTGATAAAAAATATTTAAAAAACATACAGACGTGCGTGCATGCATAAATCCAGTAAAATCTTAAGGGCAGCTATAATCTTTAACAAGCAAGTGTATACATAATTATATATAGAAGGAATATTATAAGTAAATTAAAATGAAAACGATAGGGGTGCGTGGGGTAGAGCCTACGTCATTTACATAGAAGGTAGATGGAAAGATGTCTCCGAGAAGATAATCTCGATGTTTTTAATTTAATTAAATTTGGATCATCATTCAACAGCTTTATTCCTACAAACGAAATACAAAATTGTCCTTGCAGTGTCTTAAATTTTGTTTGATAGAATAAGCCACTTTCTTTTCTCCTAGTTGCATATCTGTGCGGTATCATCTGACAATAATCAACTTAAGATTGTGGTAATACACCTTTTACTGTATCATAAAGAAATGTTGATACAAGAAGTTCACGTAGTTTAAAAATAATTGATATATCTATACTTAAATTATATACAATTTAGATTACCTTTGTTAGTGCTCCCCATACTTCTATTTCATGAGACAGGTAGGGCTTTATCAAAGCCTTATATAATAACACGAGTATATTCTTTGGAACAAAATGTCTCAGTTTAAACAGAATGCCTACTTTCTTCCGTATGCATTTGTTCATTGTCCAAATATTAACGGTGTCAATCAATTTCATCTCCTACAAAATTTGATGCAATTGGCATCTCTTTCATATCTGATCTTGATATTCTAACAGATTCTTTTTTGTCTATTGATTTACCTTTGGATTTCATAATCATAATAGCTTGTTTGGTGTTGGTTAATTGTGACATCATTTGCGTACATGTCATTTGACATCTTTTATGTACCTTTATTAAATTTGCACTTACAATTTCTAAATCAATTTAGCAAATAATCTAAGATTTAAAGGCACACTGCCATACTTGTAGCTACGTGCTCCCTCTATATAGAAAACTTCCCCAATCGGTGCCTGTTGATCCCCCATGATCCTCTTTTTCTTATGTTAAATGAGAGCTGAGTTAATGAGATAGCCACCTGTCACAGTGACCTCGATGACTCTCTGTGTGGTCTTATCCCTTCTTGCCCAGTAGTGGTGACGGTCTTTAACAAATTTGTGCAGTTAGGTAAGTCATTTATTAACAGTAAAAGAAATGTTGGTCGTCCAAGAACAGAACCTTGAGAAACACCATATGTTATATTCAGTTTCACAGAAATGTTGTCTTTATATTGAATAGACTGTGATCGCTTACACATATAATCTTCAAACCATTGCAAAGCTAACTCACCTATTCCACAAGTTGACATTTTTTATGGGAATACTGTAGTTTTAGTATCAAATGCCTTTTGAATGTCAATAAAGATGGCAACTGTTGTTCTACCTTCATCGAGATATGTCAATAGTGTATTTGCAAGATTAGTTAATGGTGATTTTGTCCTATGTTTCTAATACGGAAACCATACTGGTGTTGAAACGAGATATTATTTGCTACTACATAGTCAATTACACGATTATTTATTATTTTCTCAAAGATTTTTACCCAGTATAGGTAAAACTGAAATAGGTCTGTAATTACAGCTAGATCTTTTCGCCCCTTTTTTATAAATAGGTGTCACTCTTGCTACTTTCAGAGCGTCTGAAAATTTACCTCTTTCTATCGAAAGATTGAACATATATGTTAATAATATGAGCTTGAAATGTATGGAGCAGTATCCCCCAACAATCTTGCAGGCAAATTATCATATCCACATGCTTTTGTTTGTATCTAAAGTCTGTAAGTAGCATTTCACTTCATTCTCTGTTATTGTTTTGTTTTTAAGTGAGTTTTCTGTTCTATATCCTAAATATTCTGTAAAGTCAGAATTCACTGCTGGTATGTTCTTTGCAAGCTTTGGACCTATTTTACCAACAAACTTGTTTAATTCGTTAGCTATTTCATAGTCAGAAAATATTACTCAAGCTTTAGCTCCAGTAGCCGTAAAATATGATAATCCTACCGGTACTCATTTACATCACATGGGAAGAGTGTGGCAAAGTATAGATTAACGTCTTGCCAAAGGACGTTATTGTTGTGAAAGGGATTCGAACCCCGGACCTTGTGGTTTATAGTCCTGAGACTTATCCACTGGACCTCTATAATTTTCATTTTTTCCCTAAGATACATCTTAATCTTTGACATCTTATTTTGATAGAAAGGCAAATACTCTATAATGACAAAAAACAACGAAATATTCGTAATGTGTTTCTTGATATATCATGTGCTAATAGCATGTCAATAGCTGCATTATAATAATAATTCGGAAGGATTCAAATGTGTCGATCATACTGCAGGTTGCTATCAGACATGTTGATATTTAGATGAAATTTTGAGAGACGAATCGAACATTTCTACAGTATTGCTATCCACACAATTATACATTAAATGTAAATAGCTACATTATATAAGTATTTGTAAGATTCGTTCACATTTTTCCTTACATTATTTAAAGCTATTCTGCCCTTGATAGAAAAAAAGTTGAATATTGAAATAAGTTTCAATCAAGGTTGATGTCAGTATTGTTATTCAAAAAGCCATTCAAGATGCATTGTCATGATATATAAATAGCTGCGTCGTACTAGTATTTCTAAGATTCGTTCATATATATTTTCTCTTGGCAAATATCATATCAATCTATTGGATTTTATATAGATTCATTCGTTAGACTCCCATAGCTCAGTCCAAGAGTGGAGGGTTCAAATCCCTGCTCGACACTAATGTCATTCTCTGTCCCCGAAGTGATGAATTGAGAGTACCGAAATGTGACGTGATACTGGCCAAGTTTGGCCATGAAAGATTTAAAGAAAAAGATTCTGTCATCAAATTATAATGCTCGCATTTGTGTATTTGTCAATATTCACATCGAAATTACTAAATGTGCGCTGGAGAAAGAAAATATCAAAATAGGTTTTTAAAAAAGAGGTATGTGTGTGTGAGAGAGACAGAGAGAGAGAGAAAGAGACAAGGGGGTGAAGAGATAGAGATCTAGAATGAAATAAACCAAGAATCAAAGAGAAAGACAATAATTTTTTAGAGAAATAAAAGTAAACACAAAGTTTTAATGAGAGAGAAATAGAAAAGGGAGGAAGATGAAGAAAAAAAAAAGGAAGGAAGGAAGAAAGAGAATAGAGATAAAGGGAGGACGGTAAGATAGTGAAAGTAGAGAGAGGAGACAGAGAAATAGAGAGAGAGAATATAATATAATGAGATAGACAAAGAGAGAAAGAGAGAGAGATGGGAAAGAGACAAAAAAGGGAATAGAGAGAGAGAAAGATAGAGAAAAAGAAATAGAGAGGGAGAAGAGAAAGAAAGAAAGATAGAGAGATGAAGAGAAAGAATAAAGGAGGAGAAAGAGAGAGAGAAAAAAAGAAGAAGAGAGAGGGGAGAAAGAGAGAGAGAGAGAAACAAACATGAGAAGTCAGAGAGAGACGGAGAGAAAGTGGAATGATTCAAACAAAAATCAGATTCTTGTGAGATTCAAACAAAAAAATACTCTTAAAACGAACCGGAAACAAACTCATTGCGGTCTCAATCCAGCCTTCACTGATACACAGAAAATAACGGAAACTAGCGTAGAATAGAAATTAGGAGCTCTCTGTCCTGTTCGTAATGAGAAACAGACTAGCGCCATCTATCAGTGATCAGTAACATTCGCCTTTATTGTGTTAAAATCAATTGTATAGCGCCATCTCTTTCACGGTAAATTGAGCAATTTAAGAATAGCGGTTTGTGACAAAAAGTATAGAGTACTGTAACCGAGTTATGTTACGCAGAAACAAAATGAAGAAAAACTAAGACGGAAAAATGAATGCTACGAAAGAGCTAAACCTATATAAGTAACGTTATAGGACGGACGTAAATAGGGACTTTTAGATTTGTGACGTCCATTCAAGGCAGAGCAATCCACATTGTCTTCGTGCAAATCTAAACGTCCCTTTTAATCTAAGATAGGCCTATTAAAGACACTGTTCATGTTGAAGGAAGCAGGGATGAGTTGCAAGCATTTCGAAATATTAAAGGTAGTCATCAACATTGAAAAAACTGGGCCAGTCACTCAACCTGAAGAAGACAGAATGTATGGTAGTTTCCAAAAAGAAAGATGCCACCAGATGTAATATTCACATGCATGGAGAAGATGTAAAACGAGAGGACAAACTCTGCTGCCTTAGAGGTTTGATCACCTCAGATGGGAGGAGTGATGCAGAAGTCAAGAAATAAATTGCACTTGCAAAGGAGTCATTTACCAAAATGGGAAATGTGCTAAGAACTCTAATTTAAAAATGTAAACAGGCTACTAAATTCTGGAAAAGTGTAAGAGCTTGAAGTTAAATAAATCTCTGGACAGCAGAGTCCAAGCAGCAGAAATATATGGTTCTGAAGAAGAATTCTAAGGATAAATAAATAAAGGACTTGTTGAGTGGTAGCTTGAAGGCTAGGGTTAGATGATAATGGAAAAACCTGTTGACAGCAAGAAAGGTGAAATTTAACTAAGAATGAGTCTTATCTTTTTTAACAAAGGTTGTTCTTGACAACCCGAAAGCTTGCCCGAGGCTTTCCCGACATAGTAACACGTAATGTATGTAGACTTCATTCCGATTATTGTAGTTCATAAGAAAAGAAACATCCATGAAAGTAAACCGGTCCATTGCTGAGTCTTGTCTGTTCTATTGTATGGAGCAGAAACTCGGACATTAAGAAACAATGTGGAAAAAAAAATCATATCATTTGGAAATTGGGTGTGCAAGAGAATGTTGAGAATACTACAGAAAGGTGTGAAAACTAAAGATTTTATATGGCAGGGCTTAAACAAAATACCCTGATATGAATGGTTATGACCGGGTATGTCTGAGTTCGGGCAAGACGCAGTGCTCAGTTCGCAAGCCAAAAACGAGAAGGTGTGACCGAGGCATATAACACTCGCAACAGTGCATTATTTGTATAATAATAATAATTGAGGAATAGTGAACTAAACTGCTGATTTACGATAATTATAGTCCTTGTGAGCAGTCCGTGTGGTAAAATCCGGACTTTAGAACAACGGTGTACGTGCAAGCCGCTCAAATTGGTGTAAACTGCGATAATGGCGAGACTTTAAACACGAATATTATGAATAATAATTCCACCCGAACTTTTAACAATCCAGCTTTGATTGCATTTGTGACGGGTTTCATTGTTACACCTGGGGTCTTTCAGTTGTGTTTCTTCAGTTTTCAGAAAGAAACTGATTTCAATCTATCCAGACAGAGAGGGAGAGAAAGAGAGAGAGAGACAGCAACAGAGATACATAATTAGAATGATGTCAGTGTTAGAATGTGTACAATTAGAGTGAGCGATAAAGGAGAGAGAGAGAAATATTAATGAAATATTATTCACATTTTCATCCGTCAATCTTATTACAAAGTGCATCGGAGTTATCTCGTGACAATAAATCTGCATCATGTGATAATGGTATTTTGTTCTATCTACTTGCCTCTTAAGTTTTTAGAAAGAAACTGATTTCAATCTCTCCAGACAGAGAGAGAGAGAGAGAAAGAGAATTAGAATGATGTCAGTAATGAAATATGTACAACTAGAGTGAGCGAGAAAGGAAAGATAAAGACAGATAATTATGTTAAGCGAGAGACAGAGATACAGAGAGAGAGAGACAGCGAGAGACAGAGGTGGGCAAGTGTGAATAGAGACAGATATGAAAAAAGTGTGTGAGAGAGAGAGAGAGAGAGTTAGAGAGAGAGAGACATCGACATTAATGACGTTTTACAAAATTATTATGAAACAGTGCATGATGATACAGTATTCTCTGGCTATAAAATCATAGCGGCAACCCCCCCCCCCCCCCCCCTCACTTCAACACATGCACACACATACACACATCCTCAGCTTCGACTGGCTTTGTGAATGGGCCCAATGCATTCGTTATCATGTGTAACGCTGAAATATTATTCACATTTTCATGTTGATCTAATTTCAAAGTGCAGCGAGGTCAATAAATCTGCATCATGTGACAATGGTACATATTTGTTCTCTCTACTTGCGGGTGCGTTTTTTCTGCACGACATTGTGAGCATGCGTGCGTGAAAAGTATCTTTTCAATTTGAAAAGCCATTTGCGGTGTCAGGTTCGGTTTAGTTTGGATGGTAAACATTTAGACGCCATCTTAATTTGTACAAATCATCAGTACATTATCGAATAAATCTTCTTCAGGCGAAGTTTAAACATCGAAGGACAGCCAATCGAAGAGGTGAACTTTCTTCGGAATTCAAAATACGAAGGTAAGAACAAAACTACATGTAGGAAGTGAGCTGGGTCGATTTGATGGGGTTGTGGACAATATATTATCGTTAACACAGAAGTAAAAGAAAAATTGATGAAACGGTTATGAAATGAGTATAAAACGACTATGAAATGAGAATGTAATGAGTATAAGTTTGGATCGAGAGGAAAAAAAGAAACTACAGTGAGCTGGGGCATGTTATTTATCATCATGAAAGAGAGAAATTAAGAAAACAAAATAAGTTTTTGCTATAATGTAAAAGGATTTATTAAAAGAACGAATGCCATTTATATCTATACCTCTTCTCCCCCCCCCCCTCTCTCTCTCTCTTTCTCTCTCTCTCCCTATCTCTACCTTCCCCACAATTGCTTTTGATGTCTGTCCCAATTCATGAACCCATTGCACGGTCTTCCTAAAATTCCCAAAGGTTTCCCCATCTTTATCGGAAATCGGCCTCCCTCTCTGTCCCTCTCCCTATATTATATCTGTTTATGCATGTATATATTGTGGAGTACCAAGATGGTTCTGTCTGACACTCATGAAATCTACAGCTCAATTACCCACTGTTATCAATATGACTATTATTATCATTATTTGTATCCATAATATATTTAGTAATTATTATTGTTATTATACAGTGTGTCCAAGAAAAAAACGAAACCGAGAATTACCGATGTTTTATCATAACTTAATCACAATTATAGTTAATACATGGCACATAATTGTAATTTGTAAAGCTTACTATATGAACATGACGGACAAAGAAAGCATAAAAATATACAGTTCCTCATTCTACCCTCAACAATTGCTGTGCTGGACAAAGGAACATCCCTTCACTGCTGTTATGTAAAAATCTGTATAACAGGTGTCACATGCATATTCACCTGTGCTACTTATTTTTTACATAATAGCAGTGAAGGGGTGTTCCTTTGTCTAGCACAACAATTGTTGAGGGTAGAATGAGGAACTGTATATCTTGTCCGCTTTCTTTGTCCGTCATGTTCATAGTGTTAGATCCCCTTTTTCATTTGGTGCAATTATGATGCATATTTCACGCATGAGTGATTGAGGACAAGAAAGGGTACCAAAAACTCATTTGGCGGGCGGTATCTAAATTTCAAAGAGAAAATCGCATTTCCAAAAGGTTCATTTTCTGCCCTTTCATATGACACCTCATTCAGGAAGAATGAACCAGGGATCACAAAGTTCTGTTAATTTAAAGTAATGCTTGATTTTAATAATTTTATCAAACGAATTCGTTTTCAATGGCTGCCTGCTGTAGAAACAAACAACAAACTTCGTTTCGTTGACGATCAGCCATACAGGAAATCTTTTGTTTTTGTTGTTGTTAGGGTAGACAGCCCGTGAAAACGAATGCGTTTAATAAAATTATGGAAATGCAAGCATAACTTTAAGCAAACAGACCCGGGCAAACAGAACTTTGTTATTCCTGGCTCATTTATGAATTATATTTGTGATTAAGTTATGATAAAACATCGATAATTATTCCCGGTTTCGTTTTTTTCTGGGACTCACGGAATATAATATCGTATTATTGTTATTCTTTTTAACCATTATCATTATCATTATCATCATTATCATTATTATTATTAACGTTATCATTATTTACTTTGGCTGTATTCTACAGGACAATATTGTGATCAGCATGGCGGCTAAATTCAGCTCTGCAGATGACATCTGTGAAGGAAAGAACTGTGAGGCAATCACAGATGTGACGTACTACGTGAAGGAGAAGAAGAAGCTTTGCGAGGATTGCGCCACCAAAGATGGATGCATCGGAAAAGCAAGAAAGGGTGGGTCCAATCTGTATTGTGAGAAGCATGATAAAGATATTGAATTGTATTGTAAAACGCACGGTGTAGCACTGTGTTATTTATGCGCAATGATAGATCATCAGTTGCAGCCTTGTTTGAAACAGGATATAGAGGGCGCGATCATGGAAAACAAAGCAAAACTAAACATTCTGAAAGAAAAGGCAAAGGACAAATTAAAGCTTTGTCGAGTTTATGGAGATCTGATTCGCCAGTGTAGGAAAGACACCGACACCCATCTTCAAGCTTTGATAGATGAAGTTGATTCGGTAATCAATGAGGCGATCCAAACAGACAAAGACATAGAAAAGGAGGATGCTGCAAAAATCAACCAGGAGATTGATGAGAAGAATCAGAAACTCAAAGAGGAGATTCGAAAGAACGATGAGGAGAGAGGGAGGCGACTTGATTTGAACCGTAAAAATGCAGAGAAAAGACGGGAACCCATCGACAAGAAACAGCATTGTCTTCAAACAGACATTACAAAAATCGCTGAAGTGAAAGACAAAAAGATTGTGGAATTGGAGAAAACATGGCAAGATGACACGAAAACCACAGAGAATGCGATACAGACACTAGACACAGTACTTAAAAATGATACAAATGTCGTCAAAGATGGGCATCGTGTGAAGACATCAGTGAGTGAATTACAGAAACCACTGAATGAGGGTGAGGTGAAACAAATCACTTGTACCATATCGGGCGTGAGGTTTGTGAAGGGTGCTGGGAGACCGAAGTTTGATGGGAGGATTGATTGGTATGGTGGGGAGTGGAAGCTCATTGATACAATCAATGTCAAAGATAAGATCACATTCCCGAACATTGTAGGATGCTTAGATGAATACAATGTGATCATCTCAGATAGACTACAGAGTAGCCTACATACATACATGTTAAATTTGAACACTAAACACAATCAGAGAGTGATAACCAGTAGCGATACATCATGGGTTGTCTCCTGTGCATTGCTGAATGATGGGAAGGTAGTATGCGGTAAATCGCATAAAGAGTGTACAGGGGAACGTTTGACTGGATACATCAGTGTATATGACAGACAATGGAAGCACATCAATGACGTCGCAATACCAAGAAGCACAACAGATGATTTCACATGGGTCGATGTAGCTGTTGACCAGGATGGGATGATCATCGCTGCTGAGTGGGCTCAGTCTAAGATATACATCATCAACCAGGCTGATGGTAAGATCATGAACACTATCACATGTAACGAGAATACAATTGTAAGGATGCATGGTGTACTATCATCAGGTCACATCATCGCTCGACTCTCACCACCAGATCACAGAGTGTTCATCATCGACAGACAGGGTGCTCAACGGGAAATCCCCCACAGTGATGTAATCCTTAATGCCTGCATCGATCCTATGACAGACGACCTCTACGTCGTGACATCAGATGATGAGGAGATGACTTGTGTGATTGATCAGGTGATGAGTGGGGGCGATTTGAAGAGGAGAAGAGTAGCATCATTCCCTCTATCAACTAGGAATATGAATAGGAAGGGTTACCTTCTATCATCTCACGTTATGATGACATCATCAGGGAGAATGATTCTTAGCGATGGAGAAAACATTCTCGTATTCAAAAAACTATTGAGCCTATGAAGCTCCGTTCACAAATGATGCGATAAACCGTTGTTTTTTTTGTTGCTTTTTCCCCCCTTCTCTCTGTTAACTTTGTTTGTTTCACTTTGCATCTGTAGAAATAATCATTTCTAATAAAACAAAATGTATATTCTTACCGTTACTACTAGAAGTCCGAGCGGATATTAATGGCGGGAGTAAGAAACTGGGAACTTAAGTATGCAGTGGATCGGATTGTATATAGCGAGACGAAGACTGAGCAACACACACCTGGAGTGAAGCGCGAGCTAGCTATAGCTCCGCGAACGCGAGTGAAGAAGATTCACACAAACGCGAGATTTCTTTTACACTTCAATGTTGCACTTGTTCCGTTGGAAAAAAAATACGTTTAGAATGGTGTAGAAATAAGCCAGAAGATGAAAACACGATATTAAATGAAACTGTTGAAATAACGCTTGTTGTCACTGGAAATCACTGAAGTCGAAGACGTACTCTTCGTAAAATCGGCACATCCGAGTCCAAAAACTGAATCATGAGGAGTGACGTAAAAACTCGTGTGTGGTGATTGGCTTATTAAAATGACAAGATGCCGTCTGATTGGAGTAACTAAAATAACACTCTTGTTGCTGGGTGGAGACGTAGATGAAATTAACTAAAAAGAATGTTCAGAATGTGCAGCTGCAGATTGTCATTGTTATCAGAGCTCGCGAAACATGCCGAGTATTTACAATATTATGTTCATAAACAATAAGCCAGTTCATAGATACAATCTGCACATGGGCAGATAAAGGTCATTTGTACCAAAATGGTAAAACCCACAAAGATGAATACTGGATATGCGCTCATGAAAGTTATGTAACATTATTCATTTATGCACCAACGGTACATTCTATGATACGCAGGTGGAAGTATTCTTTCCAAGAGGTCAAACAAAAGGTATTCATGAAGCACATCTAGGACTTTGGCAGTTATTATTCTAAGATTCTCAAAGTGGAACTTCTCCATGTGTAAAAGATCTGTGGACATTTTGGGGTCTAGTTGTACCATGTGCTATCTGTAAACTCCCTTATTGTGACCTTAGAACGTTCAAGTCACTACGCATCTCTTGAAGTTGTTTTCTCTTTGTTTTTATGACTTACATGTAATGCGCTTTTCATTTACGTATCTTATATAACACAGAGCTTAATTAGTACGCATAGGAACATTGTAGCGCGCAGTTATTATTCTAAGATTCTCAAAGTGGAACTTCTCCATGTGTAAAAGATCTGTGGACATTTTGGGGTCTAGTTGTACCATGTGCTATCTGTAAACTCCCTTATTGTGACCTTAGAACGTTCAAGTCACTACACATCTCTTTAATTTGTTGCAATGACGAACCTTCGTCATTGCCTTGTTTTCGTTCACATTATTAATATTCTTACTTCTTCTTCCTCTTCTTGTCGTCCGGAATCCCATTCGCTTTGCACGTAGTGCTTGTTATTCCTATCCAGGTCCTTTCCTCAAGTCCTTTTCCTTTCAAATTTTGTAGGCATCATCTCTAGCATCTCATCAAGGTCACCTACTTTTTCGATTTTCGAAATCACTCATGCATGACCGTCCAGGCGCCATTTTGTCCGTTTCTGGTCCATTTTAAGGCCTTTATATCTTCCTTCCTATCTCCACTATCCTAGATCCTACAAACTTCTAACAAATTCCTCTAGATAGTCTGAGAGATGTTCTTTCATCTGCGACACATGACTTGACCTTCAAAATGCCATCTTCATACTCGAAATTCAAATCTAAAACCGACTCCGTCAAAAATCTCTCAAGTTCTTGAAAAATGGACCCCTAAATAATCTAAAACTGCCATAACTTTGACATTTAAATTGCGTTTTGTATTTAAATCTTACAGTATCTTTATCTCATATTTGCACATAGCCATGCCAAATTTCACGCTCCAATGGCTTTGCACAACATAAATAGCGCCCTCTAAAGTTCTGGAAATTGGCTTTCTCTCTGTGGCCGTATCTCCATAATGGCTTGGCAAACCTGTACCCTTTTTTGGATTTAGATACTTGAGGATATGCCCTTTCCAGCCATATACAAAATTATATACCCTATCACTGACCAAATTTGAGAAAATTGCCCTCCAAATTCGCCATTTTCAAGAAAATTCCAAAATAACTTCAACTTGCTCTAAACCGGCGATTTTTATACCTACATCAATGAAACTTGCCAGACACATGTATCCATATACGTGACAACTGTCTGCTAAGTTTAGTAAATTGTAATACCCTCTTCGCCAAGTTATCGCCCAAAATGATGAATTTACTATGCTTTACGTAATAGCGCATTTGATGCGTGCAGTACGTTTTGCGCAAATGACAATGGTTTCAAACTGACCGCACTGAAATGCCCTTTCGAATGATACCAAGTATGGTATATGTTCACGCAGAAAATTGTGAGTAAATTGCATTTGAACAAGGGTCACTATACGAATTCCGCCGAGTTTCCGAAGACTGTTATTCGGTTGTGTTAGTATGGGCGGCCGTTTGTGCCAAAGCACGCGTCGCAACATGTTCATCATGCATCAAGTCCTATTGGTTTTGCACGCAGTGCTTGCGAGCCCTTTCTAGATCCTTTCCTCTACTCCAATTCCCTTCAAAATTCGTAGGCATGGTCTCTAGCATTCCTTCAAGGTCACTAAATTCTTCGTTCTCCGGAAACCCTCATGCGTGACCGTCCAGGCACCATTTTTTCCGTTTCAGGCCGTTTTGGTGACCTTTCTTTCGCCCTAACTATCTCCACTATCACAGAAGCTACAGACTTCTTACATATTGCTCTGGATAGTCCGAGAGTAGCTCCTTCGTTTGACACGTAGAAACGTGGCGTCATTGCACGCACATCGTTGTGACACGATTGCATTTCTAGCTTCTTCTTCTTGTCGTCCGGAATCCCATTCGCTTTGCACGTAGTGCTTGTTATTCCTATCCAGGTCCTTTCCTCAAGTCCTTTTCCTTTCAAATTTCGTAGGCATCATCTCTAGCATCTCATCAAGGTCACCTACTTTTTCGATTTTCGAAATCACTCATGCATGACCGTCCAGGCGCCATTTTGTCCGTTTCTGGTCCATTTTAAGGCCTTTATATCTTCCTTCCTATCTCCACTATCCTAGATCCTACAAACTTCTAACAAATTCCTCTAGATAGTCTGAGAGATGTTCTTTCATCTGCGACACATGACTTGACCTTCAAAATGCCATCTTCATACTCGAAATTCAAATCTAAAACCGACTCCGTCAAAAATCTCTCAAGTTCTTGAAAAATGGACCCCTAAATAATCTAAAACTGCCATAACTTTCTCATATAAATTCCGTTTTGTATTTAAATCTCACAGTATCTTTATCTCATAATTGCACATAGCCATGCCAAATTTCACGCTCCAATGGCTTTGCACAACATAAATAGCGCCCTCTAAAGTTCTGGGAATTGGCTTTCTGTCTGTGGCCGTATCTCCATAATGGCTTGGCAAACCCGTACCCTTTTTTGGATTTAGATACTTGAAGATATGCCCTTTCCAGCCATATACAAAATTATATACCCTATCACTGACCAAATTTGAGAAAATTGCCCTCCAAATTCGCCATTTTCAAGAAAATTCCGAAATAACTTCAACTTGCTCTAAAATGGCGATCTTTATACTTACATCAATGAAACTTGGCAGACATATGTATCCATATACGTGACAACTGTTTGCTAAGTTTGGTAAAATTCAAATATGTCAGCGCAAAGTAATCGCCAAAAATGATGAATTTACTATGCATTACGTAATAGCGCGTTTAATGCGTGCAATACATTGCGCGCAGATAACAATGGTGTCAAACTGACCGCAATGAAGTGCCCTTTCGAATGATACCAAGTATGGTACATGTTTACACAGAAAATTGTGAGTAAATCGCATTTGAACAAGGGTCACTATACGAATTCCGCCCGATTATAACACTTATCGGCGATGACGTCATTTTTTCAGACTACTTTTCGCCCCCTAAACATCCTTTTTTTTCGTTGAAAATGTGCAATGACATTCCGAGATGCAATACGCAGGGCACCTCGTGGCCGGATTTTTGAAAGTAGTCAAGGGGGCCATTTAAGACGCCATTTTGTCCTTTAAATCTATTTTACATCACATGTTTCGATAGGATTATCATAGAAAAAAAGAGAGTAGTTTACAATAACAACCATGAAATTCTCTTTCCAATGAAACCATATACGGCCCATAAAGAGACATAAAGAGAGAGAGAAAAAACAATTTAACTCCGGTCATAATACAGATCCTGTACGTTTTCCGCCCATGCATTACACGCATTGTCTATGGGGCAAATCGGGTTCACGCTTTTGACCCCTAGAACGATCTTGATTGATTTGACGAACATTCAACTAATCCCATTTGTTTTTGCACGCAGTGCTTGCGAGCCCTTTCTAGGTTCTTTCCCCTATCCCAATTTCTTTCAAACTTCGTAGGCATAGTCACTACCATCCCATGAAGGTCACTATTGAGGCCTTTCTTTCGCCCTACCTGTCTCCAATATTACAGAAGCTAAAGACTTCGTACAAATTGCTCTGGATAGTCCGAGAGAAGCTCTTTCGTTCGACACGTAGAAACACGGCGTCATTGCACGCACATCGTTGTGACACGATTGCATTTCTAGTTTTCTCTTTGTTTTTATGACTTACATGTAATGCGCTTTTCATTTACGTATCTTATATAACACAGAGCTTAGTTTGTACGCATAGGAACTTTGTAGCGCGCAGTTATTATTCTAAGATTCTCAAAGTGGAACTTCTCCATGTGTAAAAGATCTGTGGACATTTGGGGTCATTTGTACCATGTGCTATCTGTAAACTCCCTTATTGTGACCTTAGAACGTTCAAGTCACTACGCATCTCTTGAAGTTGTTGCAATGACGAACCTTCGTCATTGCCTTGTTTTCGTTCACATTCTGCCCCATTAATATTCTTGTTCTCCTGGTTTTCCTTATCGTCCAGAAATCCCATTCGTTTTGCACGTGGTGCTTGTTATTCCTAGTTAGGTGCTTTCCTCATGTCCTTTTCCTTTCAAATTTCGTAGGCATCATCTCTAGCATCTCATCAAGGTCACCTACTTTTTCGATTTTCGAAATCACTCATGCATGACCGTCCAGGCGCCATTTTGTCCGTTTCTGGTTCATTTTAAGGCCTTTATATCTTCCTTCCTATCTCCACTATCCTAGATCCTACAAACTTCTAACAAATTCCTCTAGATAGTCTGAGAGATGTTCTTTCATCTGCGACTAATGACTTGACCTTCAAAATGCCATCTTCATACTCGAAATTCAAATCTAAAACCGACTCCGTCAAAAATCTCTCAAGTTCTTGAAAAATGGACCCCTAAATAATCTAAAACTGCCATAACTTTCTCATATAAATTCCGTTTTGTATTTAAATCTCACTGTATCTTTATCTCATAATTGCACATAGCCATGCCAAATTTCACGCTCCAATGGCTATGTAAAAAAATAAATAGCGCCCTCTAAAGTTCTGGGAATGGGATTTCTTTCTGTGGCCGTATCTCCATTATGGCTTGGCAAACCCGTACCCTTTTTTAGATTTAGATACTTGAAGATATGCCCTTTCGAGCAATATACAAAATTATATACCCTAACACTGACCGACATTGCGAAAAATGCCCTCCAAATTCGCCATTTTGAAGAAAATTGAGAAATAACTTCAAATTGCTCTAAATTAGCGATCTTTATACCTAAATCAATGAAACTTGGCAGACATATGTATCCATATACGTGACAACTGTCTGCCAAGTTTAGTAAAATTCGAATATGTCAGCGCAAAGTTATCGCCAAAAATGATGAATTTGCTATGCATTACGTAATAGCGCCTATAATGCGTGCATTACATTGCGCGCAGATGACAATGGTGTGGAATTGACCGCAATGAAGTGCCCTTTCGAATGATACCAAGTATGGTATACGTTCACACAGAAAATTTGTGTGTAAATCACATTTGAATAAGGGTCACTATACGATTTCCGCCGAGTTTCCGCCCAAAATTATAACACGTATCGGTTAAGACGTCATTTCTCAGACTTTTTTTCGCCCCCTAAACATCCTTTTTTTTCCTTGAAATTTTGCAGTGACATTTAGAGTTGCAGTACGCAGGGCACCTCGTGGCCGAATTTTTGAGATTGGTCAAGGGGGCCATTAAAGACGCCATTTTGTACTATAAATCTATTTTACATCACGTGTTTCGATAGGATTATCATAGAAGAAAAGAGAGTGGTTTACAATAACAACCATGAAATTTTCTTTCTAATGATACCAAATACGGCCTATAAAGAGACATAAAGAGAGAGAGAAAAAAGAATTTAACTCCGGTCGTAATACAGATCCTGTACGTTTTCCGCCCATGCATTACACGCATTGTCTATGGGGCATATCGGGTTCACGCTGTTGGCCCCCAGAACGATCTATATTGCAATGAGGAACATGCATCAAATCCCAATGGTTTTTGCACGCAGTGCTTGCGAGCCCTTTCTACGTTCTTTCCCCTATCCCAATTTCTTTCAAACTTCATAGGCATAGTCACTACCATCACATCAAGGTCACTGTTGAGGCCTCTCTTTCGCCCTACCTATCTCCAATATCAGACTTCGTACAAATTGCTCTGGATAGTCCGAGAGAAGCTCATTCGTTTGACACGTAGAAACACGGCGTCATTGCACGCACATCGTTGTGACACGATTGCATTTCTAGTTTTCTCTTTGTTTTTATGACTTACATGTAATGCGCTTTTCATTTACGTATCTTATATAACACTGGAGGGGTAAGACGAATGGAGGAGGGATAGGGTGGATGGAGGAGGGATAGGGTGGATGGAGGAGGGATAGGGTGGATGGAGGAGGGATAGGGTGGATGGAGGAGGGATAGGGTGGATGGAGGAGGGATAGGGTGGATGGAGGAGGGATAGGGTAGATGGAGGAGAGGTAGGGTGGATGGAGGAGGGGTAATGTGGATGGAGGAGAGGTAGGGTTGATGGAGAAGAGGTAGGGTGGATGGAGGAGGGGTAAGACGGATGGAGGAGAGGTTGCCATTCATTTACACATTACAAAAAAAATCTGCAGCGGTTTATCGCTTTATATTATGAACGAATCATGGCCAAACTCGCGCCTTCTTCACGCTGATTAAGTACGATTGCACTTTCTGTGCACAACATACATGTATTAATATCAATATGTAAGACTAAATCTAAAAATGTATCCAGATTAGTTCTAAGCCACCAAACACTACACGATCTGGCTACGCTGCGACTTTGGAAGATTTTGGAATTAGCGTTCAATAATGTATCCATTGAGGGTACACTCTAAAAACTGAAATGTTAAATCACCATTTAAAAGGGCCGAGGAGTGACCACTCTTTCAAAATGGTAGATTAACACTTTGAACATGCTGGATCCAACACTATAAAGGTTGAATCCAGCATGTTAAAAGTATCAATCTGACATTGTGAAAGAGTGGTCACTCCTCGGCCCTTTTAAATGGTGATTTAACATTTCAGTTTTTATAGTGTAGCTTACTTTGTCAACCCTCCTGTATGATGTTTTCGATTAGTTACAGCCAACCTTACTTTATTCTACATAATTATTTTGTCATGATTGTGTAAAATTTGCAATGTTTTGTTTGTTACATATTTGTAAAACAGCAAAAGAAAAAGAAAAATCAAACAGAAATAAATGAATCAAATCAAGCCAAATCAAATCAATAATGAACATTCTATATAATAAACAAATCTTAAATTTAAGGGATTTCAGGCTTCCTTGGAGAAGGAAAAGCTAAATCGGCTCAGAATCATAGTGAAGTCAGTCTAGTGACGTCAGACTAGTGGTGATTGCCTGTGTGACTGCCGGTGATTTGGAGCCGATAAGGCTTTTATTCTGATTAGAAATACTGCAGCTGTCAACATTCATTATTAAGGACTATTAGATTTGCGTGGACTGGTACGTGTGACGTCCATTCAGGGCAGTGCATTAAAAGGACGCCGATCGTAGCAATCCCCATTGTCTTCGTGCGAATCTAAAAGTCAGAACCTACAACACGGAGACGGATGCTTGCTTAGATTTCTATATGCCGCACATAAATGATACTTCTTTGAAAATTATAACTACAAAATTGGGAAATCTAGCCATAATATCTTTTGTCAAAGTATATTAAAAGTTATGAAAGCCACCAAATACAGTAACATTTTTTCACTTGAGTCATTCCCCTGATCAGGGCCCCGTCTTACAAAGAGTTACGATTGATCCAAATCAATTGCAAGTCCACCAATCAATCGCAAGTTTTCAGTCTCCGAACTCTTATGTACATAGCTTGGATTTCCCTTGTCAGCTATAAGCTGTTTTTCAAAGGGATATCAATCGCAAATAGGCCTAAGTTGCAATTTATATCAACTCTTTATGAAACGGGCCCCAGATCACGATTATGACAAGGTATGTATTTTGGCATGCAATTCATTAAAATGTAGGGCCTATTATAGCAAAACCAATGCTATAAGAATGACATAAACTGCACGTTATTAATGGTTTGTATTAGCTTTTGTTTATGTAATATATCATAAATTGTATTTATATAGCAACATCATACTTACTATTTAAAGACTGATTTCTAATGTTTCCAAGAAACATGTAAGTCGTTGATATTTAGGGTCTGCTTCGACAAAACCAATGTTGTAACATTTACATAAATTTCACGTTGTTGATTTATTTGTTCGTTCGTATTAGCTTGGGTTTTTCTTTTTGGTAATCTATTTTGTCTTAATATTGTTAAAAGTGACTTTTTAAAAAATATATTTCGTGTTGCTAAGAAACTTGACACACTATATGTAGGACCTATGTATACAAAACAATGACAGACATTGCACGTTATTGTTTTATTTGTTTGTTTGTTAAAGCTTGTTTGTTTTTGGGGTAATCCATTTAGGCATTAATAATAGGCCTATGCATATTTCACTCTTCGTAGCAAGATCAATATTCAGTTAAAACTTTCATATTTTTAATATAACGTAGCTTTTTTTTTTAATAGATTACAAAAAAACAAAAAAACATATTATGTTACATGTAAATCTTTGATATGTATTTTACCTATCGTATTATCATGTAAATAGCTGCATTATTCTGTATACATTCTAAAATTCAATTTTATTGACTTCATTCTGTTATATAATTCTTCGAATGTGTGTTTTGGATGGATCAAAAGCTATATAATATAGGCCTAAAGTACCATTGAAAATATGCTACAAACAGCATATGTAAACCTTACACATATAGCCAGGCCGCAACAAAAAAAGAGAGAGAAAGAAGGGAAAGGAAAAGAGGAGAGAAAGTGAAAGAAAGAAGAGGAAGAAGAAGAAGTAGATCGAAGGGGTGAGGGGGGGGGGGGTGGTCGAAAGGGTTTAGCCTCCCAAGATGTTGCCTCTCCCCCCCAACCGTCCCGATCAAAAAGAAAGAGAGAAGGGCGTGAAAGGGAAAGAGGGGAGCTAACAGAGAACAAAAAAGAGGAAGAAGAAAAGAAAGGGGTGAAAAGAAGAGAAGATAATTTGCGATAAATCTCGCCAACAACACGTGGATCGGGAAGGCTGAAAGTCCCTTGCGCCCCCCCCCCCCAGCAAACCTAAAAGAGAGGGAAGGAAAGGGAAAGAGGAGAGAAAGGGAAAGTAAAAAAAGAGCAAGAAAAGGGTAAAGGAAATCAGTTGCGATTTTCCCGCCAACAAGGTGTAGATTCGGGGGGGGGGGGCACGTAGGCCTACTGATAGCGGGGCTTAGGGGGAGAAGTTGCCCCTAAATAAAATTCAAACGTGGTTTATTTTTAAATTCGATACCGGTGATTTACAAAATGAATGTTGCTAAAATGACCTAATTTTCCGAGATTTTTCCTCAATTTTTAGTAAATTATAGTTTTGTATGAGTTTGTTGGAAAATGACAAATTCCTAAATTTACAGTCAAGGCCCCGCGGGACGACGCAGCTCGGGTGCCTTGAACTCCCCCTACTTTTCTTGAAAAAAGTTTATTAAAGAGAGAAAGAAAGAAAGAATAGTGACATGCCAGCGTCACGAAATAAGGAGGTATCAAAATATGCTCATCTGACCGTGATTAAATGCCTTAAACCCCTACGTTTCTCTTGGTAGGATTCCTCCAAAAGACGCTGTAAAGGTGTTTAACCTGGAATGAGGCGTCATGTGCGGCCACCGACTTAAGGTACTGGTTTTAAGTTGTTTTAAGCACAGATTTCAAAGCATAAGGAAGGTTGGGCTACAATTAAGGGAGAAAAGATGTTCAGTCCTTAATTGTACTTAACCAGTCCTTAACTGTCCTTGGGAAGCTTCCAGGCGCTAAGCCCCCGTGTAAACGCCGACTAGTGTCCTGCCAGTGTCACAAATAAGGTATACAAAAATGCACATCCGACCGTATATAATATGGAATACCTAAAACTACTAAACTTCCGGTGGCTCTTCCCCCTGAACCCCACCTAAGCAGGCACGTAGCCACGGGGGGGGGGGGGGGGGGGGGGGGGTGGCACGTGCCCCCCTAAATTTCTAAGATCGGTTGAACTTTTTAGACCCCTTTGTTTTACCTTGATCGATTATGTGCCCCCCCCCCCCCCCAAAAAAAAAAAAAAAAAAAACCATCAAACTCTGGCTACGTGCCTGCACCGATAACTCTCTTTAAAAAAAAGAGTGAATTTTCACTCTATTTTCACTTTCTTGGGGAGTGACGTCCGTGATCACTTGTTTAGGAGTGAAATCGATGATTTTAGAGTGCTCTCTAAAAGAAAAGAGTGAATGTTCACTCTATTTTCACTCTATTTTCACTCTCCCAGATGAGTGACGTCCGTGATTTTGAAAATTCATTCTTTTTTTTAAAGAGAGATAAGGCCCTAAGCGGACCCCTGGACGCTAATCTGACGGTAATTTAATGCCTAAAACCCCGGAGCCGGGGGGGGGGGGGGAGGGGTAATCGGGGGAAGGTCGAAAGTTGGGGGGGGGGGGTACGTGGGCAAATGAAAGGAAAATGTGAGACAGGGAATGGGAGGAGCTGAATATAGCCCATTGTCATAACAGTTAAGTTTACAGTATGACTACTTACTGGCTCTATAGCTATTAAGTCGACTCAACAACTAATAGTCGTTATTTTCGAAATTAAAGACATTTTCAAGCCCCCTTATTTTTTTTAGGGAAGATCTAAATTAGTATAATCTTTCAAATGCCGTTGGAATTTAACCTTTTCATTTTTTGGCCTGCAGATGGGACATATTCCCTTTGAATAATGTGTATAATTTCTTTTCCGCCACAGCAGCACTACGCTGAAACTATACATTTTCGAGGTCAGTATGAATTTAAATCTTAACCGAAGCCAAAAAATGTTAGTAAACTGAGGGACCAACTGCGTGTTCCTAAAATCTCCGGCTCGTAACAAGATCTGCCCGTATTGACTTTACACACCAGACTTTTGCTGAAAGGGGGAGGGGGGAGGGGTGTTGAAAGGCTCGTATAACAAAGGAAAAAAAATATCTACCCGTATTGACTTTACATACCGGACTTA